>CM076580.1:1424827850-1424876655 GCA_034641835.2 Pinus albicaulis
TCTATAAACGTCGGTATAGCGACGGTTTCGGGCAGGATGGAAAAAAGTTGGGGAAATTTCCGACATTTGGTCAAAAGCGTCGGAACCAAGTGTCGGAATTTCCGCCAAATGTAGTAGTGAGTCAATGGTGCGGTCTGTTATACCATCGCACCGTTGACCTTGTAACAATGCTAGGAGGGCGGTGCACTAAAAATTTCTAGGTGTACCGCCTCTGGTGCGCGACAAAAAAAGACGCACCGGCCTCCAGTGTGCAACAAAAAAAGATGCACCGTAACTAGTGCAGGCCTGTTTTTTGTGGCACACCGACTGTTTTTTTTTTTCAAAAAAAATTATATATGTATATTCCTAAATACATGTCTCATTTAATAAAAAAATTGTGTTTAATATGTCAATCATTCAGTGACATCAAAGGAGAGAAGAGAGGGAACAGTAGCAACAACAAGCAGACCAGTATAACGTGGTTCGCCTATGGGAGGCATGAGAGAGGGAGAGAGATACGTACCCTTGCCCTATTACAACAGCCACCCAGCGGCCCCTAAGGGAGATAGGCCTCCTCAAGTTCTATGAGGAGGCTACATCCCTAAAGGACCATGATGGGTTTTTGTGACAGCTTATCCACAGGTGGAATGCCCACCTATAGGCTTTCCGGGTTGGTCCTAACCAGTGGTACACGCCCACTGCGGAGGGCATCTATTTCATTACTGGCCTATCGAGGAGAGGGGTGGATTTTCCCTCATTCCCAGAGGTCCCCGTTGGCTATGCAGTAGGGATTCAGATGGTGTACTCTCAGAGATACATTAGCACTGATATATTATCTCCTGCATATTTTCAGGTCTCCAGAGGTCAGTTACGTATTGCTTCATTTGGTGGAGAGGAGGTGAGGTGCCTCTCACTACTGATTTCGACCATTTCACACCATACCAGCGATGGACAACACATTAGTTGCCAGCTTATATTTTATGTTGATTCTTTATTACAGGTGCCACGGCTTGTGAGGTGGTCTGCCATTTTTTTGTGGCAGTTCTGTACAACTTTAGATATATGTCGTGCTCAGGTACAAGGCAGGGTGAAATTCCCTTTTTCTTTAGAGCTATTTTGTTTATTTTTTGAGAGGTTTCCAGAGACAAGGCCTACTTTTGTTCGAAAACCTTGTAGGTCAATGTTGCATGTACGGATGTAGATGTGGGGATAGATGATGCCCAAGAGGGGCGAGTCAGACTTTTCCGCGAGGATATTGCATGATGTACTAGAGTTGCTAGCCAGTGTTGATGAGTACCCTTTGTTCTGGTCCCCTATCTATATGATGGTTTGGATTGGCGAGGTGTGCCAACATCCTCTTCACAGATGATGAGCTTTCGGATGATAGAGGTAATATTACTGTTTTATTTAAATTTATTTTAACATGTTCTTTAACTTGTTTTTATTAAACTATTTAATGAAATTGTCTAATTACTGTTGTGTACTTATATATATTTTGTAGACATTGGGTCATTTGATGGCGATGATATGCCACCGCCACCAAGTGATCTAGGTGTAGATCCTGATGACGATCAGGAGATGGCAGATGCTGAGGATCAGGCCGATGCAGACAAACCTGGTCCTCATGTTGTGTCGGTACCGGCTTTTGCCAGGCATAGGCCTAACACTAAATTTAGGATGGAGTTGGGCGACCAACTTTGTGCATTTATTGTGGAGGGGGATTCAAGCCCACCACTATGAGAGAGATACAGGTCGATGCTAGGCTGGTATAGATGTGGAGAGGCATGCCACGTGACATGTTCACCCTGATGCGGCATGTCGTAGGAGCTACCAGCTTAGTGACGTGGCTGAGGAGGGCCCTTCGACGTGGGCGTGGTCAAGACACAGTAGGTCGACAGTCGAGCAGCGACGCATCATCTAACGATCACGATCAGGGGAGTGATCATCGTTCACCTCATGCCGCAAATGAGCATCCTGCAGCATCGACCATCAGTCATGATCATGAGCAGGCTGGACCATCCACGTCGAGTCAGCCCTCTCAGCCTGCAGCATCCAACATTCATGATTATGAGCAGGCTGGACCATCCACGTCGAGTCATCATGATCAGCACCGTGCAACGTCCAGTAGTACTCATGATCATGAGCAGGCTGGACCATCCATGTCGAGTCATCACGAGCATCCCACAGTTGATCCTGATCAACATGAGGCACCACCAGATCAGCAGGCACATGATGATCAACATCTATCTGAGCTTGTCAAGGTTGCACCATTGACTGAGCAAGCCTCGACTAGTACTACTATTGATGATGTACCACCAGCTGATATTTGACATTTATATTACAGTTTTATATTTTTGACATTATATATATATATATATATATATATATATATATATATATATATATATATGGTCCATGTATTTTATGTTCATGTTGCAGTTGTACTCAATTTACATGTTGGTGATCGTCATGATGTGTATTGTTAGGTCATGTTAGATATATTCATTTAATGTGCAGCTTGCAGATAGATGTATATGTCATAGCAGTTATTTGCCATGAGATGTATATTTGATGTTTGTATTGTGATGATGTTATACAATGTTAACTGTGTTTTGTTAGACGACCATGATCACGATGATTAGATGATGTTAGCGAATTTGAATGTGTTTTTTAGTTGAATACGATGTTTGTATGATAATTATCATGATAGTGATGTTTATTTAATTTAATATTAAATCATGAAATTAATTAAATATTATGTCATGATTGTAATTGAAATTTTAATTGTAAATGTAAAGTTGTAATTCTAATTCTAATTGTATTTAAAATTCTAAAATTGTAATTGTAATTGTAATTTTAATTTTAACTGTAATTGTATGTGAAATTGTAAAATTGTAATTCTAATTCTATGTAAAATTCTAAAATTATAATCGTAAAATTGTAATTGTAATTTTAATTCTAATTCTAATTCTAATTGTATGTAAAATATTTGTAAAATTTTAATTGTATTAATATGAAATGATTGTAATTGTAAAATTGTAATTGTATGTAAAATTCTAAAATTATAATTGTAAATGTTGTAATTGTAATTTTAATTGTAATTGTATGTGAAATTTTAAAATTCTAATTCTAATTCTAATTCTAATTTTAATTGTAATTATATGTAAAATATTTGTAAAATTTTAATAGTATTAATGCGAAATGATTGTAATTGTAATTGTAATTGTATGTAAAATTCTAAAATTGTAATTGTAATGGTATATATGTAAAATTGTAAAATTGTAATTGTAATTGTAAATTTTATGTAAAATTCTAAAATTGTAATTGTAATTGTATGTAAAATTTTATTGTAATTTTAATTGTAATTGTATGTGAATTTGTAATTATCATTGTGTTATTATGATCTTACATACCAAAAAAAACAACTTTATACAGTACGACATTGTTTTTTAGATCAACATAATTGCAAATTATCAAGTGAAATACTGATTTTAACATTAACACAATGCAAATTACTAATTAATTAAAAATACATATTATAATGTTTCGAAAAAAAGAGTCTTATAAGTTATAAGGTAATTAAGTTCTCTTCTTTATAAAAATTCATCGTAAAAAGTATAAATATTGATGAAATAACACATGTACCATATCACTCTCGGTTCTCATGATCACCCTCATAATTATCTTCTAGCTCACTTGGCATGATAACACTATTGTTCTCAAAAATATGTTTTGATCTAGGGTCATGTCTCAATACGAACCACCAATCCCTATCCAACACATCTGGGTAAAAAAACACCTGGTTGCAGTGTTTTGGGAAGACATAGGGCTCCTTAGCTTCATCCCACATCTTTCAAGAGTTGATACATATCAGCCTATTATCGCGATCTTCCTTTACATTATTCCGATCAAAGGTGTCCCACCGCTTGCACCTAAAAATAACACATTGGAAAGAAGAGAAATCCACTCCAATGATCTCTTGTATCTTTCCAACGTAACATAACGTCCCTCGTACTAGGTTTTGATCACGGTGGCTAGATCGACTAGATTTATCGAACTCGACCTCCACTCCAAAGTCTTGTGTCATGTGTCCATCATTGGTATTTTCTATGTGAAAGTGGTGTCCATATGCCCACATAGATGGGAAAAAATGCAGCTATAAAAAAGTTACAAAATCATAGTGTCATGTGTCTTATAATAACCCAAAATTTAAAATATGAAATATATATGTAATTACATTTGAAAGGTGCATTATTAAGTTTCAAATGTACATATAAATTAAATAGATTATTACCGAGTTGGTGCACCCAATCCCTACGTTTAGCGCATCCTCTTCAGCATGCAAGTAACGACCGGTTTCGCCGTATTTCTCTCTGACTTGGTCAACAACCCAACTGTTGGGGCATATTTTTGGCATATTTTCTTTTAAATGATCGGGATAAGGCACACTTATACCATTCAACTGTCTGAATTCTTTCCTGTGACTATCCCATTTCATCCTCTTTTGTTCGTACAATGCGACCCACGGTTGTGTTGCTTCAGAATTGTAAAGAACGAATTTATTGATTGCTTCATTTTCTGCATTCACTGATGAAATCAAAACAAAATTATATAGTACATAGAGATCAAAATATACATTATATTGAATTTCAACATGAATACTTACTTTGTCTAAATTTGAAAATTTATAAGTCGCTTACTCTTTATCAAGTTCTTTTTTCCATTCGTTTGGAGCAGCTTCCCTTCTCTTTTGTCTTCATCCCTTTCATCGTCCCAAATCACCGCACCCGATCTGTTGTCGATCTGCTTGATGTAGTCATTGGCATAATAGAAAGGCTCATACGATATGTACCCCTCTGGCATAGACCCCTCAGGTTTTCCCTTTATCGAACAAAACCTTTCAATTTCTTCATGTACATGTTAGGTCCCTATATTACTAGTATAGTCTCTTATTGTTGCTAGTGTAACCCCCTTATTATTATTTTTTTACCCCTGTAACCTCGATATTGTTATTATTGGGCCCTTACATAATTATTGTTAGGTCGGCTAGGATTATATTGTGATCCCATGGACTCCTATATACAGAAGGAGGTTTTGGTCATTTGTATCATCCAAGAATTATTCATTTATGTAATGTAAAGGAGGTTTACCTCTCGAAATGGCTTATTTCCAAGGCTTTTATCTCTATTTTCTTCTATTTTTGGAGTTGGTTTCATAACATTTGGAATCAGAGCTTTGGATTCTAGGGTTTCGCTGCTCCAAACCGGTCATCGTAGAATTTTCGCTATAAAAATTTTTATACAAAGGTTCACAAGCTGAAAGTTTTACAAAGCGAAGCCAAAACCCTGAGGAATTTCATGTAAAAAATTCAGATCTTGGTTTGCAATATTTTCGGAGATAGGATCTGTGGAAGTTAGGGTTTTTTCAGGCTCCCGAATTTCACCTAAAACAGGTCATCATGGAATATGAGCTATAAAAAAATTTCTACGAAGGTTTAAAAGCTGAAATTTTTACAGAGCGAAGTTGAAATCCTTAGGAACATTTTGTAGCAATTTCATATCTTGGTTCGCAATATTTGTGGAGATATGATCTATGGAATTTAGGGATGTTTTAGACTCCTGAATTTCATCTCAAAGAGGTGACTGTGGTAAAATCATTATAACTCTCTCTCTCTGAGCGTCGGATTGGCATTCTGTAAAAAGTGGCTACAATCACATGGACTGTAGTTTCCTGTATATCAATTTCAGAGCCGAAGGAGGAAACAGTGACACGTGGCACGTCGTACAAGTTCGCTCAATTGAACCAATCCATAATTAGGTCATTGTGGGAGATTGGGCATAACTTTACCTTGAAGAATCCAAATCAGGTCAGAAATGTGGCATTAGAAAGAAGATTTAGAGGGCTACTATAGGGTCTAATTTCAGATATTGAAGATCCGAAATCATAGAGACAATTTAGTTTCAATATCGAGCTCCTCAAAAGCAAGAAAAAGGTGTGTATTTTTTTCTTCGAATTGCATAAGTCTTGTGTGAAAAATCAATTTGAAGTGATTCTAAGGGCATATTGAAGCATAGATATCAGTATTTGGTTCTAAAATTCCACCTAAAAATAATTAAACACTCATTACACCTTCATAAGGCTATACTATGACTCACGAAAAGAAAGAAGCACAACTGACATATCAAAATTACAAGAGCAAGTGCACCAAAATTCGCTCTCGCAAAGAGCAACAAAAATGAAATGGAAGTTTTGAAAAGAGGTGTGGAAGTTAATATGGATGGTTTGAAGAAGAGCATGGAAGCTAATATGGATGGTTTGAAGAAAGGCATGGAAGCTAATATGGATGGCATGGAAGATGGCATGGAAGCTAAGATGGATGACATGGAAGAAAAATTGAAAGACAACATGGAAAACATGAAGAATGATCTAAAAGCAGACATGGAAGGTTTGAAAATTTTGATACAATAAATGTTTCCTAATCGTGAAAAGATAATAGAGGAAAATCATTATGAGAAAAAATTAAATGTTAATCGTGATTTCATAAACTATAATGTTGGATGGAAGAACCACCATATTCCAAAGATGGATATGAGGAAGTTTGATGGCAAGGATCTCGTAACATGGATACTAGAGATGGAGCAATTTTTTGATCTCAATAATGTGAAAAATACACAAAAGGTACACATTGAAACTTAACATTTAGAACAAAATACATTTGTATGGTATCAATGTCTTTGCTCCCGTTAAAAAATTGTCACTTGGTCAATTTTTACGGAGGAAATGATAGCACATTATGAGGATACAAAGAGCAACACCTTCTTTAGCCAATTGATAAATCTCAAACAAAAGGGTTCAGTGGGGGAGCATATTGAGGACTTCCAAAAAATCAATATAAGGGTAACTGATATTGCAGAGGAACATAGGATTGATGTCTTCATAGGGACTTTAAAAGATAACATCCAACATGAAATTCGCGTTTGGGAACCTAATTCATGGGAGAAGGCATTCATGTTGGAAAGAAAAATTAAATACAAAATTATGGTGACAAGGAAGCCTACCACTCACATCTATAAAGATGGAAGTGTTGCTACTCCTAGACTTCCACAACCTACAAGGTTGACACCACAAAAATTGGAAGAAAAAAGAGCAAAGGGCTTTGCTACAGTTGTGATAGAAAATACACTAAAGGTCATAAGTGTGCTGAGAAGAAATTATTTTACATAGATTGTGAAGAGGAGGAAGAAAATTAACAATAAACTTAAAAAGAAGAGGATATACACCAGGAAACAACACTAGAAGAAGAATAAATGAGTCCGACCATATCGTGTAATGCATTGGCATGAATTACCACTCCTCAAACTCTCAAGATAGAAGGACATATCAAGAAGAAAAAGGTAATAGTGTTTATTGATTCAGGTAGTACCCATAATTTTATTCATTGTAAGGTAGCCAAGGTATTGAATTGCTTCCTATGCCCAACACCAGAGTGTCAAGTGATGGGGCATGTTAGGAATTGAATTGCTTCCAAGTCCCTTATCGTTGGAGTTTCATGGACTTTTTTGATGCTCCCAATATAGGAGGTTATAAAAGATAGATTTCCTTTTCATCCCAATGGGCAATTTCTCAACATAGGTGTCAAAGAATTTTGGATCATCGAACATAGGCTCCACATTTGAATCAAACATTTCTATGAACTCCTTCTCCTTCTCTCTCGCTTATGCTCTAAGCCATTCAGCTGGTGTTGTTATTGGAGGCCTTTGGGTTCTCTCTCATTTACTACTGAAAGTGGATGATGCTCTTTTGTAAGGGTGTTCTACTGGTAGGACTACCCTGGAGCAGTGATACACTGGCCTTCTTAGGTCATTGGACCATCTAGCTTTCAAAGAAGGACCACAACATTTACATCCAAAATACCCTTTTGTTACAAGGCCTGCAATATTATTGTATACAATTTACATGCATGGCACGTTAAATAATATCATGAATATCAGAACAATTACAACGAATTAAATAACTAATATGTGAAAGAATATTGTTACGTATATAAACAAATCAATAAACATGTAATTTGGCAGAGAAAACTCCTAAGCCTAGATAATCATGTGGCGTGTAAGCACATATGCCATGCAATGTAAAACTCCTCTCTACTGCGATGGGTCTTGATACATCGTATAAATATATCCCATCCCATAATTCCTTCAATTCATCTATCATTGGTTGCAAGTAGACATCCATATTCTTCACTTGTCTTCTACCAGGGACTATGAGAGCCAACATAAGATGTTCATTCTTCATGGATAACCATGGGGGGATATTGTTATTGATCACTACTACAAGCCAAACAAAATATTTGGTGTTATGGAGGGAATATGGGTTGACGCCATCCATGGCTATGCTGAGTCGTAGACTTCATACTTCATCCTTGAATTTTTCAGGCCATGTATCCTCTATATGCTTCATAGCTATTGAATCAGTTGGGATTCGCATAACTCCCAACTCACTTCTATGTGAGGCATGTCATTCCTGCAACATAGCTAATTATTTGCAACGAAAGAGCCTTTGAATCCTTGGGATTATAGGCATGTGCCTCAATATCTTAAAAGGAGGACCACGTGATTTACCCTTCTTTTTTTATTTATTATACCTGTCATGCCCACATTTCAGACATGTATCTTTGTCTACATATTCTCCTCTATATAGAATAAAATCATTTGGACATGTATGATATGATATGTACTCAACACCCAATGTTTTCAACAATTTCTTTGCCTCTTCGCAGCTACAGGGCAAGACATTATCACTTGGAAGAACCTTATCTTTGAATAACCTATAGTTGGTGATCATGGAAAATATAAAATGTACATTAATGCTGATATAATTATTAACGTTCATAAAATTGACCATTTGTAATGTTCATTGTGTGATTATATTTCTCAAATTTATATAAGGGAGGACTTTATGGTAACTTACCTCAAAATTTTCGAGAAACATGCATTTGACAAGCCAAACTTTGCTTTCAAGTTGTACAGTAACATCATTGTCCCCAACTGGGTAGACTTTGACTGACTGTCAGGTCCAAAGAGAGGGGTGGTGGAAGAAAATTTAAGGCTTTCGAAACAAGTGTCAGCGATATGAGCATCATCCCCTAGCTGATCATCATTTTGGAATGCATCTAACAACATTGTCTCCATGGAAGTAGTATCCCTTAAGTAGTCATCCATACCAACCTCTATTTGATTTCCTCCATTGCCAGCTTGTGAAGAACTACTATTGTTGTAGTCATTCCTAATTGATGAATCTGGACGTAGTGAGAATTGAATCGGTGGTTGATTCAACCATTCTTGGTATCGTTCCTCTCCGATTTTTTCTCTTAATTCAACCTTCTCTCGATTTGACATTGTCATGGGGTGCAACGGAATATGGTAGATAGGTCGCTCATCATCACTAGAATCCGAATAATTTCAAAAAAAATATTGATTAGTACAAAATCTATGATATCAATTAGTAAGAACGTTGACAATGCATGATTAATTTGATTGACGTTGAAATAATTACATTAATATACCAAACAATTATTATTACCATCATTGTCCCGGGATTGTGGCTAGAAGATGCAATATTGTTGCAATTGGTAGGGTGAAGCGGTTGTCCATTTTCATCTACCAAATGTGCCTTGCAGTATGCTGCTCCTGATAAGAGCTTCCGACGTTTTGGAGTTGTTTGAATATTTTGTGCATCTGAACTCGATTCTGAATCTGTATGAACCTGCAAATTTGTATACATTATAAATTTTATTAAGCTCATTGACATGGGTAAAAAACATAAATTCAATTAGATAATGAAAATATAAATAAAATCCGAAGTAAATATTATGTCTCGAGATGGATAGGGAGAACTCCGTGATGGAATTTGAGAAATATTATGGAAAGAGCTAGATTTTGAAGAATTGTCCATTCGATATAATTATGATATTTTCTTCCTGCATTTGAGCAAAATCAACAAGAAATTTTAGTGTACACACCTAAAAGTAATTTCGGTATCTGAAAAATGGGCTTATTGTTATCGGTGCTTATGTACAGATAATTGCACCAGTGTGTTTTAGTTGTTGCACACCGGTGCCATGTTATTAACTAACACACCAATGCAGTGTTATTAATTGACGCACCAGTGATGAAAAGCCGCAAATAAAAAATGCGCAACTTTATTTTTTTAAAGTGAAAAAAAAGTGGTAAATTGTAAAATGGGAGGCAAAATATTTTTGAAAATCTAATTTCATAAAATAATTCTTTAAATATTAAACACTTTTAATTATAACACTATTTTTGCAAAAAAAATCAACCAGAGATTTGCACGAGACATACCTGGAGCAAGAGAGCACGAGAGCACCGTGCAGCAGTGAAATACTTTCGAACAAAACTATTCAAACAATCAGAATTCCAAACCTATGGTGATTCAAACCTTGTAGCATAGAATTACAAACAATCTCGTGATTAAATTTTATTATTTTTTTTACATTTTCTGCAGTATTTTCTACGCATTAATTAAAAAATTTGAATTTACTCTTCATTTTCAGGAAAAACAAAAACAAAAATTCCATTTTACCCTAAACCCTTCATTCTTTTTGTTTCTGCCCTTGCTTCTTCCTATTTCTGTGATTTCAGAATTATGGCTTTTCATTTTTTATTTGTAAGGTTTGTATTGCTATATATATAGGCCTATGACATCTAACCCATGGCACAACTTGCATAGTCAGATCCCAATCCATGTTGGCCCTTGCGAGAATTTTTTAAAAATTGAATTTTTTTAATCAGTGCGCCCTGCGTAACCTAGCACATCAGTGCGTTGTCTTATCACAGCGCACCGTGCACATACTATTTGATAAAAAAATATTAAAAACATTTTTTTTTAATTCGTGCGCCATATGTATAAGGCACCGGTGCACTATTTCATTATAGCACACCGCGCACGTACTATTTGACAAAAACAATTTTTATTTTGTGTTAACTGGTGCACCATGTAACATATAACACATCGGGTCTCCTTGTTGACATAGAGCACCATACGGTGGTCCCCTGTTTGCGCGAGGCATTTATAAGAATAGGCCGCACCGCCCCCTCCACGATACCATATGCTACAAAAACTAACACTAATTGATTTTTATTATTTTTTCTGTGTTAATCAGTGTAGTGGTTAACATATAATGCACCGGTGCTCCTTCTTGACATAGAGCACTGTACGGTGTTTTATACTGTTTTTGCAGTGCGTTTATAAGAACATGACGCACTGACATCGGTGCGTACAGCATTTAAAAGTGCACCAGTTTCTTGATATATATTTTTTTAGCTGAAAAGTTGATGATTTATTTATAAAATATATTAATGAATGATATGGTAAAGGTTTCATATTGATAAATAAATTGATGACAAGAGATCAAATAACAAAAATACTGATAGCACATCAAGAAAAGCAAAAAAGGAAAGTTCTTTGTAAATTATTTACAAAAAATATTATTTTAAACTATATGTAAGTTTAACTAATATGTATTGTTTACTGTGTATGATGCAGAGCCACAAAATGACGAAGCTCGATAAGATTATTTATGATCTAGGACTAGAAGAGCGTAAAATCTTGATGGAAAAATTGCAAAAGGATGAATCAGGTGAATGAAAAAATACTATCAATCTAATATGAGTTTATGTTTGATAAAAAAAAATTAGAAACATATTTTTTTTAATCCTTGCGCCATATGTAAAATAGGGCACCGGTGCACTATTTCATTATAGCGCACCGCACACGTACTGTTTGACAAAAATAATTTTTTATTTTGTGTTAATCAGTGCGCTATGTAACATTTAACACACCAGGTTTCCTTGTTGACATAGAGCATCATACGGTGGTCCCCTGTTTGCGCGGGGCGTTTATAAGAATAAGCCGCACCGCCCCCTCCACGACACCATATGCTACAAAAACTAACACTAGACAATTTTTATTATATTGTTTGTGCTAATCAGTGCGATGGTTAACATATAACGCACCGGTGCTCCTTGTTGACATAGAGCACCGTATGGTGTTTTATATTGTTTTGGTAGTACGTTTATAAGAATACGACGCACCGACGTCGGTGCGTACAACATTTAAAAGCGCACTAGTTTCTTGATATATTTTTTTTTACCTGAAAAGTTGATGATTTATTTATAAAATATATTAATGAATGATATGGTAAAGGTTTCATATTGATAAAGAAATGGCTGACAAGAGATCAAGTAACAAAAATACTAATAGCATGTCAAGAAAAGAAAAAAAGACAAGTTCTTTATAAATTCTTTACAAAAAATATTAGTTTTGAACTATATGTAAGTTTAACTAATATGTATTGTTTACTGTGTATCATGTAGAGCCACAAAATGACGAAGCTCGATACGATTATTTCTGATCTAGGACCATAAGAGCGTAAAATCTTTGTGGAAAAATTGCAAAAGGATGAATCAAGTGAATGAAAAAATACTATCGATCCAATATAAGTTTTTGTTTGATAAAAAAAATTAAAAACATATTTTTTTTTAATCCTTGCGCCATGTGTAAAATAGGGCACTGGTGCGCTATTTCATTATAGCGCACCGCGCACGTACTGTTTGACAAAAGCAATTTTTTATTTTTTGTTAATCGGTGCACCATGTAACATATAACACACCGGGTCTCCTTGTTGACATAGAGCACCGTACGGTGATCCCCTGTTTGCGCGGGGCGTTTATAAGAATAGGCCGCATTGCCCCCTCCACGACACCATATGCTACAAAAACTAACACTAGATGATTTTTATTATTTTGTCTGTGTTAATCGATGTAGTGCTTAACATATAACGCACTGGTGATCCTTGTTGACATAGAGCACCGTATGGTGTTTTATATTGTTTTGGCAGTGTGTTTATAATAACACGACGCAACGAAATCGGTGCATATAGCATTTAATAGCGCACTATTTTCTTGATTTTTTTTTTACCTGAAAATTTCATAATTTATTCATAAAATATATTAATGAATGATATGGTACAGGTTTCATATTTATAAAGAAATGGCTGACAAGAGATCAAGTAACAAAAATACTGATACCACATCAAGAAAAGCAAAGGAAAGTTTTTTGTAAAATATTTACAAAAAATATTATTTTTGAACTATATGTAAGTTTAACTAATATGTATTGTTTACTATGTATCATGCAGAGCCACAAAATGACGAAGCTCGATAAGACTATTTCTGAACTAGGACCAGGAGAGCGTAAAAGCTTGATGGAAAATTTGCAATAGGATGAATCAAGTGAATGAAGAAATATTATCGATCCAACATGATTTTATGTTTGATAAAAAAAATTAAAAAATATTTTTTTTTAATCCTTGCGCCATATGTAAAATAGGGCACTGGTGCGCTATTTCATTATAGCGCACCGCACACGTACTGTTTGACAAAAACAATTTTTTATTGTGTTAATCGGTGCACCATGTAACATATAACACATCGGGTCTCCTTTATTAACATAGAGCATCATACAGTTGTCCCCTGTTTTTGCAGGGCGTTTATAAGAATAGGCCGCACTGCCCCCTCCACGACACCATATGCTACAAAAACTAACACTAGATGATTTTTATTATTTTGTCTGTGTTAATCAGTGTGGTGGTTAACATATAACACATCGGTTCTCCTTGTTGACATAGAGCATCGTACGGTGTTTTATACTGTTTTGGCAGTGCGTTTATAAGAACACGACGCATCGACGTCGGTGCGTACAACATTTAAAAGCGCACCAGTTTCTTGATATATTTTTTTTTACCTAAAAAGTTGATGATTTATTTATAAAATATATTAATGAAGTATATGGTACATGTTTCATATTGATAAAGAAATGGTTGACAAGAGATTAAGTAACAAAAATACTGATAGCACATAAAGAAAAGAAAAAAGGCAAGTTCTTTGTAAATTCTTTACAAAAAATATTATTTTTGAACTATATGTAAGTTTAACTAATATGTATTTTTTATTGTGTATCATGTAGAGCCACAAAATGAAGAAACTCGATAAGATTATTTCTGATCTAGGACCAGAAGAGCGTAAAAGCTTGATGGAAAAATTGGAAAAGGATGAATCAGGTGAATGAAAAAATACTATCAATCCAATATGAGTTTTTGTTTGATAAAAAAAATTAAAAACATATTTTTTTTAATCCTTGTGCCATATGTAAAATAGGGCACCGGTGCGTTATTTCATTATAGCACACCGCGCACGTACTTTTTGAAAAAAAAAAATTTTATTTTTTTTTAATCGTTGCACCATGTAACATATAACACACCAGGTCTCCTTATTGTCATAGAGCACCGTATGGTGGTCCCCTGTTTGCATGGGGCATTTATAAGAATACGCCGCACCGCCCCCTCCACGACACCATATGCTACAAAATCTAACACTGGACTATTTTTATTATTTTTTCAGTGTTAATCGGTGTGGTGGTTAACATATAACGCACAGGTGCTCCTTGTTGACATAGAGCATCGTACGATGTTTTACACTATTTTGGCAGTCCGTTTATAAGAACACGACGCACCGACGTCGATGCGTACAACATTTAAAAGCGCACCAGTTTCTTGGTATATTTTTTTTTACCTGAAAAGTTGATGATTTATTTATAAAATATATTAATGAATGATATGATACAGGTTTCATATTGATAAATAAATGGCTGATAAGGGATCAAGTAACAAAAACACTGATAGCACATCAAGAAAAGCAAAAAAGGAAAGTTCTTTGTAAATTCTTTACAAAAAATATTATTTTTGAACTATATGTAAGTTTAACTAATATGTATTATTTACTGTGTATCATGCAGAGCCACAAAATGACGAAGCTCAATAAGATTATTTCTGATCTAGGACCAGAAGAGTTCAAAAGCTTGATATAAAAACTGCAAAAGGATGAATCAGGTGAATGAAAAAATACTATCGATCCAATATGAGTATATGTTTGATAAAAAAAATAAAAACACATTTTTTTTAATCCTTGCACCATATGTAAAATAGGGCACCGGTGCGCTATTTCATTATAGCACACCACGCACGTACTGTTTGACAAAAACAATTTTTTATTTTGTGTTAATCGGTGCACCATGTAACATATAACACACCGGGTCTTCTTGTTGACATAGAGCACCATACGATGGTCCCCTATTTGCGCGGGGAATTTATAAAAATATGCCGCACCACCCCCTCCACGACACCATATGCTACAAAAACTAACACTAGACTGTTTTTATTATTTTGCTTGTTGTTAGAGTCAGTCTCTTCATCCCTCTGTCAGAGATCAAAATCTCTTTTGTTGCATTTCATTTTAGGTGTCTCATTCAGTCCAATCAGCTACATTCCATTAGGAGCATGGATCATCTGATGGAAGGGTCTATTCACTCATATCCCTCATGTCTTGTACCTGCTGGCCCAGGTCTGTTCATCAAAGTTCATCAAAATCATTTACAGTCATTCACAGTCATGTTTGGTCTCTTGGTCAGCAAAGAGTCATTTTTGGGTTCTTAGGTCTCATTAGGTCTAGGGTTTCATTGATTTATTCTTCAAAATGTCTAATAATGTAAGCAGGCACATGAGGGAGGTTCGTAAAAAGTTTTCATTGCAAAAATTTCATCGTCATATTGCTTGATCATGATTCTTCTTCAAAACTCTGTTTTGAAGAAAAATCGTCCATTTTGTCTTTTGTAATAAATGTAATGTAATTTTAAATTTTTTCTCAGTTGTGAAGTTCTTCAGGCGCAGCCCTGGTCGCCTTTGCCAAATTACATGCCAGCCATCCTTGCAAAAACATAGACAAGAAATTCATCATTCAGCCAAAAAATCAAAGTGGAAACAAAAGCAAAGTTATGTGAAAAGTGCCAAAGTCTGCGACATTACAAAAGTGGGTTTTCTAAATGAAAAATCAAAATCCTTTTGTATATATAAGATATTTTCACCATTCAAGAATTCATTTGCAAACAAAATCCTCAAAGAAGCCGAGTTAAGTCGTGGAATATCAAAACAGGGTTTGAAGGCCGGAAGTGTTAGTGAGGTTACAGTCGCAGCGCGTTGGGAGAAGGTCGCGGCGCACATAGCAGTCGCGGCGCATAGAGCCGCCCATCCCCTTGCAAATTATAACGGGCGCGACGCACATGGCTGACACTCAAATTTTCTCATTGCCTTCAACAAAATTCCAAATTTCTCGGTCCCATTTTCTCCATGTAAGTTCAAATCATCTTGCTATTTCCATTGATCAGTGTTTTGTCTTGTTGGAAAGATTGGTTTGGAGAATTTGAATGTCAAAATTTAAACCCTATTCTATTATTAAATATTGTTCCTTAGGGTTGTGATTTGGTGTTTTAAAAGTGATTTGGTGCCAAACCCTTTTATTTCCCACCTTGTTTTTCCCTCTCACTGTTATTATATCACTACAGTTCATCCCTTACCCCTTTTCATCCTCAAAGTGACTTATTCCTAAGCCCCATTTTCCTATCCCTAAAAGCTACTTCATTCCCTGTCATTTTCCCTTTCTCATTTCACTTATAAAATCCCCAAACCCCAAGTTCCCAAACAATCAAGTGATTGTCCTTACACTTTAAATCTCACTTGATTAAACCCAATTATCCTCACTGCCTTATTTCCCACAGTCCCTCATTTGACTTTGACACATTTTGCAATCAAGACAAAGACACCAAATTCTCATTTTCATCTCATACAAATCAGCATATACTTTGCATAGACTTTCAGAACCATGGAGACGGATTCAGATACATCATATGACAGAGACAGTGATTCCACCACTGAATTGCATGCACCAGGAGGACACTAAAGCGTCACAAAAGGCATGATAGACTCCAAATTTTGGCTGAAGCTTCTTTGGCCCAGCATAGTGCTTGATGGGGGACCTTCAGCCCAAATTTCAAGAAATTTGGGAAAAATTTTGTCAATTTTGAATTTTTTGGTCTCAAAACAGATTTTCCTACCCGACGCGTAGCGCCACTTGGCGCGCGCTTATAATTGGTAGCTCTTCTGGAGGAAAACTTTGCATTTTTGGATTTTTCATCCAAATTTATGCATGCCTATGGATTACCTAAGGATTTCATCAAGTTCTGGGTTGCCTAAAGGGTCAAAAACACCCTAAAAATGGCCTTTCTGCCACTTTTTTCACACACAGGAAGTAGTGTTGGGAGATTTGATTTTTGGAGGGCAAATGGCAACCAAATCCATAAATTCCACTTGGGTTGGAAATTAGACAGGCAGGGATTTCCAACGAGATATCTTGCACTCAATTTTGACTTCAGGAAGGCCCTCAAAATCAGCCTCAAAGTGGCGCTACGCATAGAGATTTCAGGCGTGGCGCATTGGGAAATTTGGCCTATTTTTCACTCAGCAGCTCAGAATTTCGCCTAGTTTTGGCCAGTTTGACTTTTTCATGTAACTCTTGATGTACCTTGATGTAATTTCATGAACATGATGTAATTTTGGCACAATTTTACTCATTATAGTAGATTCATTCACCAAAAAGTGAAATGTAACTGAATGAATCGGTTTCCTATCTTATAGAGGCAAGTTGTTTCATTGCCTATTTTCCAGTTCTTACTTTAGATATTGTTGAAACAGCTCCTAGAATGGTGAGATCGACCCCTAGAGGCATGGGAATGAGTTAGGCTTGTCTATATCATGAATTTCTTCAGTCATTTTCAGGGTTGGACACTTGGGATTGCTTGGCACTTCATTGTACATTTCATCTCTGCATTTTGGCAAAGGAATAGACCAGGGTTTACAGCACTCTTTGGAATTCATGTGGCTCTATGTTTTGATGGTTTGTTTCTCTCTGTGATTGTAAGTTTATTGAAGTTTCATGTGTATCATTTCCCTTCTCATGTCTTCTTAAATTAAACAAATAAGTGATAAAGGTGGAATCCATTAGATTTGCAGTGCTCTGCCTTGAAGTTTTGTTTAATTTTCCATGTTTTCAATAGTCTGAAGAGGATTCTTGAATGCCTCTTTCCCTCTTCAGCTCCTCACCGGTCTGAACCATCCATTCATTCAATCTAAAGCATCAAAATAATTTCCTTCCTTGCCCCAATGAGAACTCTGCAAAAACTAGGCCTTATCCCCGCACCCAAAACTGCCTTTCCCTTTGATCCAACAAAAACCCCCAAAAACACAATCAAAATCCTTCATTTATATACCTAGCCTAAAATTATTTTTTATTTAAAGTCATCTCAAGCCCTATTGATTATTTTTGCTGAGATTGACCCGGAGAGAGCCCTCTCCTGATCTGGTAGGGCTAGCTACCAGACTGAGCGTGGTTTGATGTTACCCTGAACTCTGCCTTCCTTCAGCCTGAGGTATATTTAGGCAATAACATAGTGGCGACCATACTGGGGAATGAAAATTTTTTTTTTTGCTTTATAAACTACAGACGGAGCCTGAAGTTAGCCAAGTAGCCTTCGAAACTCTCTTGCTTTGCATTAGTGAAAGTAGATGAATGCTGCTTCAGTCAATCTCTAGTCTAGTTTATGAAATGAACATCTAGTTTCCTCAGTAAAATGTAATCAAGTTCAGATCTGATTGTTGATGGTGGAAAACGATCAGACACCGCAAGGCTGAAATCATTCACCTGGCGACTCTAAATCAGTTTCGAGATCAGATCCAAGGACTCCACTGGAGGATGAACCTGACCAGCAGAAACATGAAAGGACAATATGGAAAGATCAGGTATTCAAGTTGGAATTTCATCCAAGAAATTTTGTTCTTTGTCATAAATTATTTCTTCTCTTTTCCTGAGAATGTCAAGAAGGATTTTCAAAGTATATTGTATTTGAGAAAAGATCCTCAGCCTGCATTTGATTTCTTCCCTTTGAAGATTGTAAATACCAAAGATTTGCATGCTTTTGAGCTTGATCAAAACCTTTCTTCTGAATCTTGTGATGACCATCTTCAAAATGATGAACCTAAAGAGACCAAGACTGATTCTGCGGCATTTGTACATACCCCTATACCTTGTAAAATTCCAGATCAATACAAGCCTCTGATTTTACCTCCTATATCCCATGATTTCCCTAAAAATCATTACCTATATCTACCAAGATTTGATGGTGAATGTGACAACATCACCGCTGAGAGACATGTTCTGAATTTTGAATATTTTCTTGACCTTTTTGAAGTTGATAAAGAGGATGTCAGTATTAGGATTTTTGCTCTTTCTTTGCAAGGCAAAGTCAAGAGTTGGTTCAAAACCCTACCTGATGCGAGCATCTCAGATTTCCAGCAGTTCGTCAAAGTTTTCCTCGACGGGTGGGTGATCAGACAGAACCCTTTCTTAATTATAGAAGAGTATAACCAGCTGAAAAGACAGCCAGGGGAGACAGTACAACATTTTTCTGCCAGATTTAACCAAGTTTATTTTTCAATGACAGTTGATATAAGACCTTCTCCTAGATCTGCTCTCTTGCACTACCCGGGTGCCTTTGATCCGGAAATGGAGTTTCAGCTGAGAGAAAGGAATCTTGCAACACTTGAAGAGATGCAGAACAGTGCAGTAGATGTAGAGGCTCATTTGTTGATCCAAAGGGCAAGGTTGAAGGAATAAGAGATGAAAAACATGGACCCGGAGAAATCGACATCTCTAGAGGTAAAGCTTGACATGTTGGTAAGTGCAGTAGAAGAGATGATGCAAAAGATCACCACAAGGAATGAGTATAATTTTCAAGCCCATGGCTCAAAGATTTCAGGCGTGGCGCATTGGGAAATTTGGCCTATTTTTCACTCAGCAGCTCAGAATTTCGCCTAGTTTTGGCCAGTTTGACTTTTTCATGTAACTCTTGATGTACCTTGATGTAATTTCAAGAACATGATGTAATTTTGGCACATTTTTACTCATTCTAGTAGATTCATTCACCAAAAAGTGAAATGTAACTGAATGAATCAGTTTCCTATCTTATAGAGGCAAGCTGTTTCATTGCCTATTTTCCAGTTCTTAGTTTAGATATTGTTGAAACAGCGCCTAGAATGGTGAGCTCAACCCCTAGAGGCATGTGAATTAGTTAGGCTTGTCTATATCATGTATTTCTTCAGTCATTTTCAGGGTTGGACACTTGGGATTGCTTGGCACTTCATTGTACATTTCATCTCTGCATTTTGGCAAAGGAATAGACCAGGGTTTGCAGCACTCTTTGGGATTCATGTGGCTCTGTGTTTTGATGGTGTGTTTCTCTCTGTGATTGTAAGTTTACTGAAGTTTCATGTGTATCATTTCCCTTCTCATGTCTTCTTAAATTAAACAAATAAGTGATAAAGGTGGAATCCATTAGATTTGCAGTGCTCTGCCTTGAAGTTTTGTTTAATTTTCCATGTTTTCAACAGTCTGAAAAGGATTCTTGAATGCCTCTTGCCCTCTTCATCTCCTCACCGGTCTGAACCATCCATTCATTCAATGTAAAGCATCAAAACAATTTCTTTCCTTGCCCCAATCAGAACTCTGCAAAAACTAGGCCTTATCCCCGCACCCAAAACTGCCTTTCCCTTTGATCCTACAAAAACCCCCAAAAACACAATCAAACTCCTTCATTTATATACCTAGCCTAAAATTAGCTTTTATTTCAAGTCATCTCAATCCCTATTGATTATTTTTACTGAGATTGACCCGGAGAGAGCCCTCTCTTGATCTGGTAGGGCTAGCTACTAGACTGAGCGTGGTTTGATGTTACCCTGAACTCTGCCTTCCTTCAGCCTGAGGTAGATTTAGGCAATAACACTTGTGTTAATCGGTGCGGTGGTTAACATATAACGCATCGGTTCTCCTTGTTGACATAGAGAACTGTACGGTGTTTTACACTGTTTTGGTAGTGTGTTTATAAGAACACGACGTCGATGCGTACAGCATTTAAATGCACACCAGTTTCTTGATTTATTTATTTTTAAACATGAAAAGTTGATGATTTATGTATAAAATATATTAATGAATGATATGGTATAGGTTTCATATTGATAAAGAAATGGATGACAAGAGATCAAGTAACAAAAATACTGATAGCACATCAAGAAAAGAAAAAAAGTCAAGTTCTTTGTAAATTATTTATAAAAAATATTATTTTTGAACTATATGTAAGTTTAACTAATATCTATTGTTTATTTTATATCATGCAGAGCCACAAAATGAAGAAGCTCGATAAGATTATTTCTGATCTAGGACCAGAAGAGTGTAAAATCTTGATGGAGAAATTGCAAAAGGATGAATCGGGTGAATGAAAAAATACTATCGATCTAATATGAGTTTCTGTTTGATAAAAAAAATAAAAACATATTTTTTTAAAATCCTTGCGCCATATGTAAAATAGGGCACCTATGCACTATTTCATTATAGCGCACCACGCACGTACTGTTTGATCAAAATAAAAATAAAAAAAATTGTGTTAATTGATGCACCATGTAACATATAACAAACCAGGTCTCCTTGTTGACATAGAGCACCATACGGTGGTCCCCTATTCTACAGGGACCAACAACTCAAAAAAGGAATGTTGTTCTAAGAAAAGAAAAAAAATAGAACATGCAAATGAAAATGAATTTCTCCTTAGCTCATATGGAGTGGTGTTGGAGGTTAACAAAATGGGGGAAAATTTTTACAAAAGTTTGAGGGATCTATTGGAACGAATGTATAGACGTTATTTCCACTTACAATACAAAAATCAATCCAATGATTCCAAGAACCAAATTTTATCTAAACTATAGGAAGATTTTCTAGAGAATTTTTCAATGAGACATGTGAGACTTTTAATAGCAAAAACGTACAACAACAAAAAATAAGGAATGAAAAAGTAATATTCCTTTAAATGTTTTTTCTAGAATTATTTATAAATATTGTTAAACACACGCATGGTAAACAAGAAGGTAAACACACAAGGGAAAAGATAAGCGTGATTTTTTTTACTATTAACCATAGATGTGCTTTTATAGTACATTAGGTGACCGTTGGATTCATCTTCCAAGTGGTCTCTCGGATTCCTTTTGTCCATTCACCTTCCACACCTACCCGTTGAGGATTAGGTGTCCAACATTCCCCCCTTAATCCGAAGGGGTATGTGTGAGTCCAAAAAGAGAGTTGTAATACAAATCTGTAAAGTATGCATGGTAGCAGTTAGGCTGAATCATCTCTCTAAAATGTTGGCATAAAGAGGTGGTTTAAGGATGACCACCAACACTGGAACGCTTATTTCAATTCTCGAAACTCTTCCAAATCTGGCAAGAAGATGAGGGCTTCTGCTAGAGGAAGTGTCCCTCATATTTGAAGAGGAAGACCTTCAACCTAGAAGAAGGGAGGTCTACAACCTGTGATGGTTTAAGGATGATCACCAACACTAGAATGCTTAATGCATTTCCCGGAACTCTACCAAAGCTAGCAAGAAGCTTAATTTTTCTGCTAGAGGAAGTGTTATGAATTCTTTGAAGAGGAAGAATATCAAACTTGCATAGATGGTTTAAGGTTGTCCACCAACCAAAGGAATGCTCATGGGCATCCGTTTCTCTGGCTACAACTCTGAGCTGGAATGACAAGTTGTGGCTCAGGCTCGCTTGAATTGTTGTGTCTCTGGCTACAACTCTGAATCTAGAATGAGAGATTGTGGCTCAGGCTCACTTGGTGTGGCTTCGAAGCTTGTAGATGACCACCATTTCCCCCCCCCCCCGTCAGGTACAAGGTGAGATGATGGAAAAAACTCAACTGAAAGTTTGCTCAATATTTTAGAACAAGTTCTAACATGTGACTTAAACATCTTCTTGGTTGTTGATGCCCATTTCCAAGAAGAAATCCATCCAATATGAATCTTTGTTCTTGCAGGAGGCTTGTTTCTGAAGCATCTGTGTGAAGAATGGGTGTGCCGACCACAGTGCTTGCATGGGTGAAGATCGAAACAGTGATCTTTCATGTGGCCAACTTAATCACAGTGTTGGCATTTTAAAATCTGTTGTTGCTGTTGTGGAAGATGAGCAGGATCTGGTACAGTTGAATGTGAACTTTCATGAAGAAATATGGCACTCTGAAATTTGATGGGCTTGGAGTAGTCCGGAATATGAAAGGACAGATCCTTGTCATATCCAATACTATTTATGTGCTTGTTATGGACAGGCTCTTCCCAAGGTTTGATGATGGGCTTGGGAAGCGAAGTGTGAACATATGCATCTGCATACAAATATTCTTTTGAACTAGGCACTGAATGTGAATCGACTGCAACATTATTGACTTACTACTTATAAGAGTTTGTTTCAATTTTCTGAATAGAAACAAGTTCAAAATGATGACTCCACTGTTGTAATTCTGCTTGCTGAAGCTGAGATTCAATCTACAATAATTCAATCTTCTCATGTGCATTTTGCAAACAAGTTTTAATTTCCATTAGAGTGTTCTTGTTTATTTTCACCATCTCATCACCAGTTGAATGAGTGAGAATATTTAATAGCTCTAATACATCACCAATTAGATCCATGATTACAAATTTTTCAATATGCAATATAATCAAAGCTTTACATTCGCTAAAGTTGATAAAGAGGAGGATCGGTGAGTGCTGACTAGGTCACTGTAGGTTACTCCTGCTATTCATCAAGATTTCATTAAGGTTTCACTAATGTGAAACAAAATCAAATCACAGTCACACTCATATAGATTAATTTCTCTCTATCATATGGATCACAATATCACTGTGCTGACCCACAAGATCCTTCTTTGCAACTTTCTCTCTCTGCCAAAGCTTGCCTAAAATATTGCTTTGAAAAATTTTGAATCCAACACAGTGTAATCAATATAAAGTTTTCAATTCAACAAAGTGTAATCACACACGGATTTAAAAAAAAAGGCACGCAGTCATCAAAAAGGAGAGAGGTATTACAAGAGCAGGAGAGCTTAACGCACGCTGCCTCTGAGGCAAGGAAAAACTTGAGCAACGTTTGGATGAAGATATGGGGACTCAAACCTGTGAAGTTCTTCCATAATTCAGAGCTTGAAACTTTTCGAGAGGAGCCGCAACTCCAGTCGTTAAAAAAAACTTCTTTACGAAGATACGAGAGCACAAATTCTATTGAATACCCATGACCATTTATGCAACCATATAAATGAATCCATGTCGATTCCGAAATCCAAACTCATTTCTTTAACATAGCTTGGACTCATTCAATATATACATTCAATGAACATATGATTCTTATGACAAAAGCAATCAGGTTTCTTAACTGTTCCACTGCATCCTATGCTCTCCACACAAACAACAAATTACACTTCATCGTTTATACATTTGGGGAGAGTTTATGTTTAAGGTATGCGTGCTATAATATGAAGAAACGATGTGTGCTGGAATATGAAGAGACTCACACCAAATCAATCTCATTTTGATCGAACAAATGAAATCACAGTTCGATTCAACTAGCATAGATTGGTACACTACGCACCATTATTCACACAATTACTCGTGCATTGTCATCATAAATGTTTGTCATCAGTTGTTCTTACCACTTCTCTTCATCATGCAGTCCATAATCAGAAGCGAAATTATATTAAATAAATATATCAAAGTACTTTACACACAGGCAAGCTAGATGCACTCTTAAAATACGACTAGAATGCCAGAAATTGTGGTTCTATGCGTTTCTGCTATGAGGGGAGGCAGCAGGCCAAGCCACCCTCACATTTAACCCACGAGAGAGGTTGTAGCATTATGGCAGAGAGGAGAGGAGGCCACGGTTTATGAGGAGAGGCCACTGTAACAAACATAGAGTGAATATGGAGGGCTGAGCACCGAGGGCTGAGGGTGCATGGAAGTGACTGTGTAATGGAGCATGCACTGTGTTAATGGAGTGCGCAGAGAGGGAGGTGAGCAGTGTGAGGAGAGCATGGAGGAGCCGAGTGTGTGCAGGTGTTGTCACGATGTCAATAATACCACGTAGAAAATGGAGTCGCAAAGGGTGGTTTAAATATGAGTCACGATATGGTGGTTGGCACAAAGGGAACCGGGAGCCGAGAGGTATTACCATTGAACCTTCGACCTTGTGGTAGGAGGGTTTGGTGATATGAACTGGTGGGAGGAGTATGGTGTGATAACGCAATAGCCACAGGGAAAACACATAACATTCACAGTTTTCACTTCAATGCCCATCACAACGCATAACAATAGAACACCTTCACATGGAATGTAGCACCCTACGCACCATATTGATCAATAAAATCATACGCACAGTCAAAGAACTAAGATACTCATGAGCAGTGCATAATTCAAAGTTTGGTAGCAGTCGTACCATGATTTTCCAGAACAAAAATTACGCATGGATAAACTTCTCTTCAATGGACGTTAAATGTACCTCCAAGGGATTTGAATGCAAAAAATCTTGCAGAGAATATGGTAGAAAAACTCATTTATGTTTGCAAGCTGAGACTGACAAAGTTGCAGCACTATGTTGAAGAGAGGCAGTGCATGGACATAGGCAGATTGTTCAACCTGCACCAAGGGAGGAGAGGAACCCAAGGGACAGCTACTATGTGCGCAGAGGAAAATAGGAGTCACTGTAAAAATTTGCTAAAAAATAGGGGCTAGAAAAATAAGTGGCTCATTCACATGAACAGATAGTAGATCTCTAGCTCTGATACCATGTTAAACACACACATGGTAAACAAGAAGGTAAACACAGAAGGGAAAAGATAAGCATGAGTTGTTTTATTATTAACCATAGATGTGCTTTTATAGTACATTAGGTGACCCTTGGATTCATCTTCGAAGTGGTCTCTTGGATTTCTTTTGTCCATTCGCCTTCCACACCTACCCGTTGAGGATTAGGTGTCCAACAAATATCATTTATAAATATCACTTTTGTTATATTTACTTTTTATATATCAATATAAAAATTAAATATTTTATTGTCATGTTACATTTTTAGGAAGATTATGAAAATCTCAAAGATGAACAAGTTGATATCATAAATATGCCAGTAGGAATGTCCAAAAAGGTGTACAAGGAGATGGTCAAAGAAATGGAAAAAATTGCATCGCAGGAGGAGCCATCTCAACAAATACGTGCTTCAAATGTAATATGTAATCATTGAATTTTTCGATCATTAGGTACAATAAATAAACAATTTAGCATTAAATATTAATTTTCAAGTATTTTCTTGCAGAAAAGAAAAGAAAATGGAACCCATTCAGCACATAAAACAGGACGAAAAGGAAGAAAAGGGTTGATATCTAAGTTTGTGAGTAATTGTTAATTCCTTATAACAACTCAACTAGATTTCATTTTTGTATATTTTAAGTTGTTTTACAACAATCATCATTTAATGTCTTCAAACAGGTGCTAACATACAAAGAAGAACCATCAGACGAATTGATTGACATTGGGGTAAATATGGGTTGTGAGTATATGTTGGTGTATCATAAATTAATTGTGGAATTTGTAAGCATCTATTGATCTTGTTTTACTTAGCTCCGTCTATAATTAATAGAACAAAAAAATCATTTATATTAAATATATGATTTGTTATGGGGTATAAAACTTGCAGGAAACAAAGTATGGAACTGCGCCAACAGATGAAATCTTGAAAGATGGCATGAAATTTGGTTTTGAAAGAATGTGTATAGTTCATGAGTCAATTGTTGCTATGGTACGTCATTTATTTTCGATTTACATTGATGTATATTATTTAATATTGCAATTTTCATTATTCTCACCAATGTATATGCACTCATTACAATTTATTTTTATGTTTGTAGATGGAAGGTGAAGAAGAAGAAAACAATCAACATCGTGAACAAAACATTCCTCAAACTCAGTCGTCATGGAAGTAGCTCGAGCAGTGACAACAGTTCAAGCGAAGAATGATGATCATTATGTTTGGATATCAAAGCAAGGCGTTGTATTTTTTGAAATATTTGTTTGTGAAATCAAACATTTTGTTTAATGTAATCGACATAGTGTCCCAATTGAAAGGCAAAGGGATACCAATAAATGTCCCATTTTGTATGACAAAGATTGTCTTATTCATATATATATAATAAAATATGTTTTAATTTATTCTATTGTGTTCTCCATTGTCGCTGTGAAATGTAACACCATTGATTAAATTTATGGATGATTAAATATTATAATGAAGAGATTTGAAATCTGATGATATGATATAACAAATTAATCCAAACATCACATTCAAATGCACTAATAAAAATTTTAATTGATATGAATATTGTTATAAGATATGTGTCGTCTTTTGATGAATAATGAATTTAAAAAAAAATCAGTACAATAATTATGATATGATATAACAAATTAATCCAAACATCACATTAAAATGCATCAATAAAAATTTAATTGATATGAATATTGCTATAAAATATGTGTTGACTTTTGATGAATAATGAATTTTAAAAAATCACAATAATTGCATTATCACGGGTCGATGTTTCTAAAAAATACAAAATTAACACCGGTGCGTGTCAGTTGTTGTACACTGGTGTGTTTGTATGATAAAGCGCACCGGTACGTTTTTACGACCTATGGGCACCGCACAAATACCAATACCAATTATAACTCTTGATGTGTTTGTGCGACACTGCGCACCGATGTGTTTATGTGAGACTACTCACCAATGTGTTTGTACGACCTATGGGCACTGCAAAAATACTAATGCGAATTATAACAATCAGTGCATTTCTATAATACTATGAACCGGTGCATTGATACGACCTATGTGCACCGCACAAATCCCAATACCAATTAGAATAGCTTGGTGCATTGTATCACCTACAGTGCACACAGTGTGGTTTTGGACCTTTACGGCTCAGTGCATACACCTTCGACTGCCCTGGGCCGACCGTCTATATGACACACATTGGTGCATTGACACTTGAATAGCGCACCGATAAAAAAAACATCTGTAATAACCTTCGGCCACCCAGTTTTTTTAGTTGTGTTGAAATTCCGTTAGAAGCTCCACCAAAACCTCTATTACCGAAAATGGATGTTGTAGAAAATGTTTTTTTGACAATTTTGGCCAATTTTACTAACACTAAAAACCTCCTTTATATCCTCCGCTAGAGGGTCTTTTCCTTGTAGTTTCATGTACCATATAGTATCCTGCATGGGCCAAAATATCCACCAATCTACTAGTAAACCCCCCATAAGGTGGGCTACATCTCCCCATTTTCTCTAAAGGATCAGAGCGGCCCAACTCCTCACATGCCAATGATAATGAAAGCACTGCTCCTATCCTCCATATCTCAAGTGTACCATATACCCATGAGAGAGAACCATCTCTACGTACTTCCTTTTCTAGTGGCATGCCAATGCCACCTCCTCCAACCAGCTCCTGCCAAAGTAGGCTAATCATCCTGTGACTCCACGCATGGTCAATATGCTGAGATAGCTCCTGAAAAGGGTGTACCCTCATGTCAAACCATCCTGTCACTAGGGATGTCTAGGGCTCTCATAGAGATCTGACAATGTCTGTCCATCCAAACATCAAACCCATCACGTAATGACTACCATCACCTACCGAATTTATCATGTGATGGAAAATCCCACCTGGATCCCAACAGTAGTCTGGCCCTCGTGTCCCTCTGGAAATCCATGGACTTTGCTAAAATGTATCCATGGATGCATCCAACTGCCTAGCTTTCTCCATGGGGTACTAGCTTAGTACCTCTCACAATCCAACCTCGAGAAAAGAACCAAATGCAAGAATCCTCGTACATAGAATAATCCCTCCATCCTGCGAGTGTTGCAGCCTATCTATGTATGCCTAAAGGGTGTGCTCTAACACTCCAATGTGCCCTCTAACTGCACCATTAGGGAATCCAACTATTCCCAAATGTGGGCCAACTTTTCCGCTGACTTGGCACAAACCAATCTCATGCCCTCCAGCTCCTCGTTCTGTCGTAGGATAGCCTCTCGCATTAATTTGGCCTTCACCTTCAAAGTGAGAAGGTCAGCCCAAAACTGATGGCACGGTTGTGTGCGACCATTGCCCAATACTACTATATCTACTACAGTCTCATCAAGGGTGGATACATCTCGCGGCACACCACCCATCTACTGTGCGTTGCTCTCCTCGTCATCCGTTGTGGTATGTCTAGAAAACTCTGCCTCTCTCAATCCAATGCGTAGGGGTGTGCTGATAACGCTATAGATCCTGTCAATGCGCCTCTGAAGAAAACTATGTTGAAATCCCAACATGTGGTCTCTATGTTTCCCCTCATCAATGGGTAGCCGAAATGATGGTTGCACATGCTCCTCCATCATGGGCTTGACTTGAGCCTCCTCAAATCTGTCTACTGGTGCTACTAAAGGTAACTCCAACAAGGGTGACTCATGTGTCACATTAGGTGTATCTACGAGCTGCCCACAATCCTGTGATGCACCGTTATCATCAGATAACTCGGTCACAACCCCAGATACCGCATCAATGGATACCTCAACAATGGGTGGTGTCTCATCAATGAGTGTATGCTCAAATCCCTCCTCCCAAGTATTTGTTGTACTCTTTGATGACCCATCCAAAGTAGGTAGAAAAATTCTACCCACGGTACACTGCAGGTCATTGCCCTACGTGTACCCTGCACCTCTATTTTTGTTACGGGGTCTTCTGTTATATTTGATTTGGCAGAAATCTTGGAAGTTCAGATGTTCTTTGAATCTTTGAGACTGAGATTCATATTCCAGAAAATAATCACTAAGGGCCTCTTACTCTTGTGGTCCTCCGGCCCCATTTCCTACTACTATGAAGGTAGGCATAGTGGAGCATTGTGAAGCTTGCTACACTTCCAGTTGCTCACACTAATGATGTGAAGCACCTAAACTTTCTCCATTTTGCAACCCTCTAAGGGTTTCCCTTTGTCTCTCTACTCTCATCTCCTTAATCTCTATGGCGAGATCTTGCATAGTTCTATGGAGCATTTTCCAAGCTCCTTCCTATAACCCTCTTCTGCCATTAGAGACTTCCTTAATCCTCCTCCACTCACAATTTTCTTTGTCAAATGTGAACTCTGAAAACAGTTGAATATGGTATTGCAATTGGAAGAATTTGGAAAACAGCCACCACAACAAATCTAAGAAAATATTCTTCAGATAACCTTCTATTTATCTCAATCCAGACTGAATTTGGAAAATTTGCTCACAATAAAATATAATTGGTCTATTCGGCACAAAACCCATGTCCAGATTTCTGAGATCCAACTTCATTTGCTCGAAATATCCAACGCAAAATCGTCGCTTTTTATCCCAACGAATTTATGTGTTTTTTGCTTTTGTATCTCTCATAGAACCTTCTGTTTCTCTCAATCTAGATATAATTTTGAAAAACTACTTACAAATAAATAGAATTGGTCCGTTTTGCACAAAACCCATGTCTTGGATTTTTGATACATTAGGGGAATTTTGAGGTCTAAAATGGGCCTCCTAAGGAAATAATAAAATAATATCTAAACCAATAAAATAATATTTATAAATTTTCAATTCGCTTTTTGCACCATAATCAATGTAACCATAGTTAAATTCAATTCAAAATTTGTACCAAAATAAAATTAATAAAAAATTTGTATTAATGTTACTATAAATAAGAATGAGTTTTTCAAGAAAAAGTAATTATCATTAAACAACTAATGCACTTGTCCTTTGTACTTAAATAACTTAAAATAAAATATAAATATAAATTTATAAATTCTTAATTATATTATATTATATTAATTAAAATTTATATTATTTAAATTTTATAATAACATGTAATTAATATACTATATAAATATAATATAATATAATATAATAAATGCATAGGAATATGCATTGTTTTTTTCAAAAAATATGAAATGAAAATAATATATTTTTATTCAAAAAGTGTGAAATGACATTTATTATGAGTATTTCACTTTGACTTTAAAAGTACTTAGAGCACTACCATGGTTAACCATGAGCTTTTATCCACCATTGAGAATGTGACAAGTAAGTACCTTTAAATTAAGCAATGCCACCTCAACCATTAGGGATGATGTCATCCCCTAAAATGTGATTGGTTATCATAAAGTGAATTTTGATTGTACATTTTCCTTAGGAGGGCCATTTTAGACCTCAAAATTCCCCTAATGATCTAACGCAAAATTGTCACGTTTTCTTCCAGTGAATTTCTGCATTCTCTCTTTTTGTATCTCCTTGTCTAGTTCGTAATGTATTCTCTATCTTCGGGTGTCATATACTGGTTGTTCCACAGGTTGATCCAAGTCTATGAGCTTTGATACCACTGTCATATTCCAAATAGGAAAAGAAAGTAATACAAAACACAATAAACTGGAAACTACAGCAATATGGAAATAAACTGAAAACACCATAAAAATAGAGAAAAAAACTGAGCCATTTTATTAATATGAAGGTGAAAAAAATACAACAGTCCTTCAAAATATATAGCAATCAAGCCAACAAAAGCGGGCTAGAATGGCCTCAAGCTCTCCCACTGAAATCACTTCTCTCCGCTGCACTGCTGGAGCTCTCCCTCTACGCTGCCCTACTGGAAATGTTGCTGCTAGGTGAATAGGGCCATGTAGATGAGGGTGCTCTAGTGCTCAGAAAAACCTGGAATTTAGAATCTAGACTCTATGGAAAAAACCCAAAATAGCCTAGAAAGGATTTCCAGATTGGCTGACCTCGGAAAATCACCCTCCTAGGGTGTGCAATGCATAACTACTGGGTATGTCAGACTATGGGCTGAACTGAAAGATATAATAGATGCAATTACTCCCAAGCCGAATGGTTGAAGGGTTGATCCCTTGAATGGATTCCAAGCAGAAATGTTATGGAATTTCCCCCTCTTCTGATGAACTCTGCTATTGGACTGCATAAGTCATTGAGTGACTACGCTGCACTAGAGGGTCTGCAAGTGGCTTGAATGCCAAATGATGAGATAAGCTCACATGAACAACAAGAATCCTCTCCTGAGTAGGCACTCGAATTCCCCTGAGGATGAGGTTGGGATCTCTGCTCGGAGACACCCTTGTGCTAAACAACACTGCAGACTCGGCTAAACAACTCAAGCGTGCTCAAGTCATGAACGGAAAGAAAATAATAATAATCCATAATGCTCTCTATGGCTTCCATCACCTTCCTTATATGCTTTTGAGCCCTCACCCTCTTGGCACCACACAATAATGATGCTACACACATGGCCACTAACCTCCATTATGACTGTGTTTTCCTCCATTGTCTCCACTACCTCCATGACTGCGCTGTTGATTTGGTCAAATTGACCCCATCCACATGCATAGACCCACATTCACACCAAGAAGTGGTTTATTCATCTTGACCCCATGTAGATGCATTGATCCACATTCACATTAAGAAGTGGTTTTATTCCTACTAAAGGGATTTGTGGGTCCCTCTACTCTCTTATTCATCTATTAATTAAGGAAGACAAAATTTAATATTCTAATTAGCTAAAAGCTAAATTAGATATATTATGAAATTTATTAGGGAGATTGACCAACAAATTTATGAAATGATGGATCAATTAACTATTGACTTGTTGACAAAAGGGAATATGATTGACTTGCTTAACAACTTGTACTTCGTAAAGGAAACCTTTGCATGAAAAAATATCTAGTCGTTGGACTAGCCTAGCATTGAGTAAAGAAAAAGTTACCACAATGAACAAAGAAAGATTCAAGTCCATAAGAAAAATCTAGGACCAATTACTAACCATAAGTTTTTTCTAATTGATTTAATTTTAGGAATACCAATGTTTTATCACTAAGATTTTCCACTAAAAGGGTAAACTCAAAAAACCTTGTGGAGAAAACTTGAGAAGTGATTGAAAGATTGATGCAAAGAATAAAAGGGATTTGAGAAAAAATTTCTAGCTTTTTTTTGTTTTAGATAACGGTCTAAAAAAGTGATATATAAAACCCATTGAAGAGAAGGGAATAGTGTTAGGATAAAGTGACTAGATTTTTCCCTGGAAAAGTAAACTTGCAAAAACTTTGACTAGGAAAACATACAAAGAACAAAATCCATAGGTTCTAGAGCAATGTGTAAGAGAATAAGAAATCCATTATTTTGGTCGCATCTAACCCCATGATTAGGAGTGTAAAGCATTTTCTTATAAATATATAATTAAAATGTTGCAAGGAAGAGTCTTAGTTATATGGATTATCAAACAACATACTCATTGAATTCGTCCTATAGTTTATCCACCAAAGGATTCTCTAGTTAAAAGTTTGGGATGTTATGAATATTGTTGTTGTGATTGTTGTTCTATTTTTAAATATATTTTATATGATTTTTTTCTTTATCAAATAGCTCGCTAAGTAATAAGCATATGATTCACAATACTTGATAGTTAAATATGTAGTTTAGGTACATGGGGTGACATTAAGCTTTCCCACTAAAATACAAATCGCTAAATCTAACTTTGTGCCTTACATAGTGGCCAAATTGACCATAGAATTGTGATATAGTAGATCTAGGTAAAACCTAATTATAAATTGGCACACAATTATTCTTACAATTCACCCCAATATAATGCTTATGTACCACAAATATAATATAATAATGGAATTCTAGCTAGTCAACTAAAATAACATGAATCAAACACTAGCTCCAAAGGGACTTATACCCAAAGTATGCATATAATCACTACCTTAACTTGACATCATTATATTGTGTTCTCACTTACTAACATAATTCTCCCAACAAAAGTGACTATATTATAAGCTTCATTGACATTTTTTATCAGTAAAATATTTGCAATACACAAATTTACAATTACATCTACACTTGTTTGAGTTTGATGTTCCATTTTTTTATCTTATAAGGTTAAATTCAAAGTCAAATATCAAAATTTAAACCCTTTATTTAAGTTTAAATATATATAAGAATAACCTTTTCTAAATGAGGATATATCTTGGTCTAAATGCTTTGACATAATAGAGGAGGGGAAACCTTCTTATGAATTTCCAATTTTGGGAATATTGTAGGATAGAATATTTTCTTTCCCCTCTTATTTCCTTCTTATTTTTATTCTTCATGCCAAGTGGTTTGAGATAGTTCAATACTTAAATGATCTTAATTGATTGCAGTGTCTAGATTGGATAATGGGGTTGGTTCTCTTTCCTAGTCCAAATTATATTATTTGTGTCTCTTCTTCATTCTCCAAAATAACATTTAGATGGGACCCCTAGTCATGTCTATATGTACTTTAGTCTTTAACATTGCACCCTTCAAAGGGTGTATCATCATGAAGCATGCTTTTTTTTCTTTGCATCATTTTATAGTTCCACCCACTAGGGATTCATCACTAGGTCCTTCTAGCCTCGGAAGGTTTTGATTTTGGGAAGTTGCTACATACCCATATTTGAAGTAAAACCTACTCTAGCAAGAATATGTTTGTAATTCAATCCAACTAAAATTCTCACTTTTAATAAAGTATGATTCAAAAATACCTTATTTAAATATTTAGAAACATATCGTAAAAATTATTTAATTCTTTCATAACCTCAAAGCAATGAAATTATTTTTTTTTAAATCCAATAATTAAAAAAAAAAAAATTAACCAAATCAAAACTTATAACAATTTTTTTAAGTATGAATTTATAATCTCACATATAGGTAATTTTTTCCAATAAAATTATTAAATCCCTTTAACAAATGTATATAATCCTCCCTTTAAAAAAAATAAACCACATCATGTGCAATTAATAACATCTCAACGCCTTTCTTGAAAACAATAAAAAATGTGTTTACTAGTATTATAATTATATTATTTATTTTCGACGGGTGGGGTGACTCTTGAGGAAGAAGGCACAACCACAGAGCAGGTTGCTTCATGCATTCTATCAAGGAATAATTCTCTTCACCCCTATCTTATTCATGTCGGGTATATCAGTCAACTTGATGTTCAAGTTAGTCCCTTGGTTCCATTTCCTTCTCCTATTTGAGGTATCATAAAGTGTGGTGGCCCTCCTTGTCATGTTCAATTTCATGAGATTGGTTGTTGGCGAGGCCTAGGGGGGCTAGGAGGGCCCTGAAATTATACCAACATAGAGTGGAACGAACTTTTTCCCAATTGACACTTGCAAGTGTATTCACTTGAAAATATTGCAAGCCTAGGCTACTGGGGAAATTACTTTTGGAGGCCACATGGGCAAATGTTTTTCTTCATTTATCTCTATCAATATCAAGTAATGCAGTTGGGGCTCTTGTTGTCTCAATTCAAAGTTTGAGGTTGTGGTCAACATTTGTGGTAGTATAGTGGCTTTCATAGGGACAAGGGTAAAGGCGCAAGTGACATTCAAGATGTGGAAAACATCATGTGCACATGGAGCCCTGCTAACAAGGTTGTCACATGGATTATACCCAATCCATACCCCTTGTTGACTTCAACAACCATAGTGTGTTGCGGCTTTATGCGAATGAAGCCAATTTTTCTCATCCTAGCTCGGGACCTCTTGGACACCTACAAGTGCTATGCCAATCATGCCTCGCTAAAGAGGTCGAGTCAGAAGAGGGGACACCTACTATGAAGATAAATCCTGCAGAGTGAACACCCTATTACACTGACACATTGAAGGTTTTGATGTAGGATATTAGGAACACACCCTTGCCCATGTTCAGGAAGATCTATCCAAGTCTGAAGAAGAAGCTTCCTCTCATCATACCTCCCTCTCATATTCCCAAGTCATGGTTTAATGGGTGACTCTGGATTACTATTACAAGAGGCACTAGAGGGAGATAAAATTAGTATATGAGACTTGTATTGGAAAATTAAACTTCTCTTGGGAGGATACTCTTGGATTTTCATGAATCTTGGATGGACCTGATCCAAACATTGGAGCACATGCATGGCCACCTCAGAAGCTACAATAATAGGTTATACAAGATGGAATGCAGGTTGGCAAGGATTGAGCGGCATATGGTCATTCACCAACAACTAATCGCCCTCCTGTAGATACAACTGACCCGATCCCAGTGACAGGATCAAACTTTGACCCTACTGGTTGACTTTGGTTTTTTATTATAGTCCCACAACATGTTTTGTTCAAGGTCAGATAGGCTAGTACCTATGTATTAGTTGATTTTTTTTTTTTGTATGTAATGTTAGTGTTCAATTGTCTCTTGAATCTCTTCAAAGAGTCCATTTTTGGTTATGGTTTGGTCTCCCTTATGAGAGACCGAAAAGAGTGAATTTAAATCACATTGTAATCTTCTAACTTTTTGACAGCTAGTGAAATTTACTCTACAAAGAAATTTATATTATTTATTTTTTTATGGTCAAAACTTTCAATCATATAAATTGGATTTAAGATATTAACTTTTAAAATACAATACTTGTAATTTTATTTCAACATATAACATATTTTTCCATTTTCATGTAAATAATATAATTTATAAACTTTCCATCTGTGTGTGGAATTAAAGCATGGGAAACCCCAGAGTACATCCCCATATTTCGTGGATGGTAAATTGATGGCCCTGATTATGAGGCCTTGCCCCAAGGGAATCGAATAGAGTCGAACTTGTGATAAAAAACAACTAACAACAATATCAAAGAACTTCACATCTATGATCCAAATTTATGAAGGAATAAAATGAAATACAGATTTAAATAATAACACAAAGATACAACGAAACATAACTTTAATTAATAAATAGCAAATGTTCAAAACTATTTACATGCATAATGAAAACAAACCAACTCGGGCGATGGTAATTTATCTCTAAGAAAATATGTGATGGATAGATGCCTTTTGAATTGTATTAAAATTAGACTTTGATGCAGGAGAATCAACTGAGATCAATTTTATTGACCTGATTGGTCAATCATCATTTAGTAAAGAGGGTTAGACCTCTTGAATTTATTTTTATGATTATTTATTGTAATAGTTAATAGAGTGCCATATTAGAAAGAAAAATATCAGGTTTGTTAGTCTAGGTGTGCGTTATATCTATAGAATAGGAATTAGGTTGTTTGAGAAGATAGAATAGGTTAGTAGCATTTAAAACAATAAAAGGGAAAAGACGCATTGTTTTTTGGAAGAGTGAGAGAAATGTAATGTGATTAAGCCATCAAGGGCTAGAGAAAGGAAAAAAACTCTATTTTTTATTTTAGAATTTTTAATTGAAAGAAGGATTGTGTGCAAAGATCACTGATGTCCGTGTTAAATTTTTTGGTTTGCTTTATTCTCCCTGAATTAGTGAAGATCGTGCGCTGGAGTAGCGAAGATTCTGTGTTAAATAAGTTCAGTTATTTTCTTTGTATTGACACAGTGAGTATATCACATAGTCACAATCTGTAAAGAGGGGTTTAATCTATTTGATTTCTTCGTAGTGTGAGATTCAGGGTTTGGAAGCTTAGGGCTTCTTTTCCGAAGAGTTGGATGTGCTAATTAATCGCTTTTGTGTGGGATTTATTCTGAACAAGTTGAGATGCTACGCATTCACTGCGCATGTGTTGCACAAGCTACATATTTGTTGGAGACACAACACACACACTAGAAACACTACACAAACACCTTTGAGGGGATATGAATGCCTTGAAGATGTTGCACATTCCATAGGGATGCTACACATACAGATCTGGTGCTCTGCTACCTTTACACGATACGTTTTTATCGCTGCACGCTACGATTTCACCCATAAGTTAACCCTCACCTCTGTAATGAACAGATGAATCGATCCAAGTTCTAGTAAGTTTTAAAAATGGAAAGAAGGTAAGGAGTAAGGTATGCAAGGATGTATGCAAGAAATTTGAATCTGTTTCATTTTGATAAACAGATCTGTGCATGAAAACGTAAGTTACAAAAAACAAAGTAATTTTCTATTTGAGTTGTTTTCTAGTTCTCTATTGTGGTTTTCTGAGGAGACTAGTGGTCTAGATACACAGAGAGGCTCATTGTATAGAGAGATATATTTTTTTTGTGCAACAAAGGAGAAGACAACAGTATGGATCAGTGGACTGATTTACCCTGCATCATTTGGTATCAAAGCCCAGACAAGGATTAAGTTCTGCTTAATCAAACATGCCACCGAGGAGAGGAGTTGGCATAGGCCGAGGAAGACCTGTAGCCAATGTTGTTTTGCTGGAAGAGATTCAATACCTTCGCACAAGAATGGAGACAATGGAAACTGCTCGGAGGAGAGCACCTGATGAAGGGGATCTGAGTGCTATAGAGGAATCTTCTAAGGAAGAAATTGAGGCAGCTGAAGTTTTCAATATATTGGCGAAAGTTAGTGGAAGACCAAAGGTGGAAATACCTTTGTATGATGGGAACCTTAATGTGGAAGAACTGATGAATTGGATCAGTTCGTTAGATAATTATTTTGACTTTGAAGAGGACAAAGATAAAAAGAAGGTAAATTTTGCAACTACCAGGTTAAAGGGCCATGCAGCCATCTGGTGGGATGAACTACAAACATCCATAGAGAGAAAGGGAAAGCCCAAGATCAAGTAGTGGGATAAAATGGTGAGCAAATTGAAAATTAAATTCATGTTGACAGATTACCAATTGAATCTTTTTAGACAGTCACAAAATTTGAGGCAAAAAGGAATGATTGTCAAAGAGTACACGGAGGTGTTTTATATGCTAAGCGTTAGAGCAGGACATGCTAAGGATGAACATAGAAAAGGTAGCCAGATATATCAATGGCTTGAGATATGACATACAAGACGAAATCAGTCTGTTGAGTCTGAAGACAACTGAATATTCCTATCAAGAAGCTTTGAAGGTAGAGGAAAAAATGTTGAGAAAGAAAAGTCAGAGGCATAGAGGTAAAAGTCCAGCAAGAGGAAGAGGAGCTTCCAAATCAAGGTTCCAGCACTCTCAGAATGAAGCAAGAAGTTCGATTAATAGACCACCACAGAGAGGAGACTTTGGTAGAGGAAGATTTGTACCCAGAGTTAGAGGTCGAGGAAGATAAATTCAGTGCTATGTATGTGGATAATTAGGACATGGATCATGGTATTGACCTCATAATAAAACAGCAAATCAACAGAATTTGAATATAGCATAGAAAAAGGAACAAAACCCTCAAGTCATGGGGAAAGAACAGCCACCTGAGGCAGGAGAATCCTTATTTTTAAAAAGGGTGTTGCTTAAGGTAGAGATGGAAGCAAATGAGCCAGCTCAAAGGAAGAGCCTCTTTAGGATTGTATGCAAGTATAAAGAAAAATGCTACAAGGTTATGATTGACAGTGGAAGCACTAATAATTTTTTCTCCACAGAATTGGTTAAGAAATTGGGGTTGATTAAGGTGGTACACCCTACTCCCTATAAAGTGTCCTAGTTACAAAAAGGACATCAACTTTTAGTGATAGAATAATGCGGGGTAGAGATACATATTGGTACATATAAATATGTCATACTATGTGGTAATGCCAAGGGATGTGTGCCATATATTGTTGGGAAGACCTTGGCAGTTTGATACGAAAGCCATTCATGATGGCAAAAGGAATACCTATACCTTAGAGAAGGATGGGAAGAAGCACACCTTTCTACCTTTGAAGGATGAAGCAGACAAAGGAGCAGCTATAAATAATGTTATGTTGATGAGTGGAAACGAATTGCTACAAGAAGTCAAGAAGGAAAAAGAAATATATTTTGCTATTGTGGGTAAACCCAAGGTAATTTTGACTTCTACCAATTTAGATAATCTGCCTGTGGAAATTAAAAAATTGCTAGATGATTATGTTGATATTATTGTTGATGAATTGCCACGTGCATTACCACCAATCATAAGTATCAGTCATCATATAGATTTAATACCTGGTGCAAGCTTACCAAACAAAGCAGCATATAGATTGACTCCTCGAGAGAATGAATAAGTTGGAAGATAGGCATAGGAGTTGTTGGATAAAGGATTGATAAGGGAAAGCCTTAGTTCGTATGCAGTACCAGCAATGCTCAGTCCAAAGAAAGGTGATGAATGGCACATGTGTACTGACTCCAGAGCAATAAACATGATCACTATCAGGTATAGATTTCCCCTACCACGTATGGATGATTTGATGGATTGTTTGAGTGGGTTAAAGTATTTTTCTAAAATAGATCTGAAGAGTGGATACCATCAAATAAGGATTAGAGAGGGGGATGATCGGAAGATTGCATTCAAGACCAACAGTGGGTTGTATGAATGGTTAGTGATGCCTTTTGGGCTCACTAATGCACCCAGTACATTTATGAGACTGATGAACGAGGTCTTAAAGGAATATGCTAGAATATTCGTGATAGTCTATCTTGATGACATTCTAATTTTCAGTTGAAATAAGGAATAGCATATGGAGAATATTATGCTAGTTTTAAATACTTTGCAAAAGGAGAAATTGCTGATAAATTTGAAGAAGTGTAGTTTCATGAAGAAGGAGCTCATTTACCTGGGATTTGTAGTCTCAGAAGAAGGGTTGACGATGGACCAAGAAAATATCTAAGTAATTATGAATTGGCCAACTCCAAGGAGCGTATTTGAGGTAAGAATTTTTCATGGTCTTGCAAGTTTTTATAGGAAGTTTATAAGAAGTTTTAGTCAAATATGTGCACTGATAGTTGAAACAATAAAGGAGAACAACCAACCATTTAAGTGGACAGAGGCAGCATATCAAAACTTCAAGCTGTTGAAAGAGAAGATCATTGAAAAACCTGTTTGGCCTTGCCAAAATTTGATAAAAAAATTCAAGTTGAGACTGAGGCTAGTGGGGTAGCAATTGGAGCTATCCTAAGTCAAGATCAGAGAGCGATAGCTTATTTTAGTGAAAATTTGAATGAGGCCAAGAAAAATTACTTATCCTATGATAAATAATTCTACGCTATTGTGCAGGCTTTAAAGAAATGGAGGCATTACTTGTTACCCAAAGAATTTGTATTGTATTCTGATAATCCTGCACTGCAGTTTATAAATAATCAGCCTAAGTTGAACCAAAAGCATGCTAATTGGGTGGATTTCTTATATAGTTTCACCTTTGTAATCAAGCATACAAGTGGTAAGTAAAATAAAGTTGCTAATGTTTTGATCCAAGTAATTCTAGTTGTGCAGGAATTGAAGATTGGCATCATGGGGTTTGAAGAAATTATTGATATGTATAAAGAAGACACAGATTTTAAAGAAATATATGTAGCTATTAAAAATCCTGTGATTCATAATAGAAGCCATTGGTTAGACTACCTAATTCAAGGAGGGTTGTTATTCAAGAACAATAAACTGTGTATTCCTAAATTCTCCATGAGGGAAAATATGATTAAAGAAAAACACAATGGAGGATTGTCTGAACACTTTGGGCAGGAAAAAACATTCGCTCAAGTGAGTGTTTTTTGTTATTCGCTAAAAATGCAAACTGATATCAAAAATTTTGTTGAGAAATGCAGGGTTTGTCAACATGCCAAGGGAAGGAGCCAAAACACTCGATTATATCATCCATTGCCAATACCGAACAGACCTTGGGATGCGGTCAACATGGATCTAGTTTTGGGTTAGCCAAAAACTCAAAGAGGACATGATTCTATCTATGTTGTTGTAGACAGGTTTTCAAAAATGGCTCATTTCATTTATTGTAGGAAAACTAGTGATGCAACTCACATTGCCAATTTTTTTTTCTAAGAAATTGTAAGATTACATGGACTTCCTATGATTATTGTTTCAGACAGGGATACAAATTTCGTGGGACACTTCTGGAGGAAGCTAGGTACAAACCTCATTTTTAGTTCAGCCTATCATCCTCAGATGGATGGACATACTGAAGTGGTGAATAGGAGCTTGGGAAACATATTAAGGAGTTTGGTTTATAAAAATCCAAAGCAGTGGGATTTGGCTCTTTCTCAAGATGAATTTGCCTACAACGATACTCCTAACTGGAGTATCGGAATGAGACCATTTCATATTGTTTTTGGGATGCATCCAAGAGGAGTATATGATCTTAGAGATTTGGGTAAGAAAGATACAAGGAGTGCAAAAGCTAAAGAATTTTCAAAACAAATGCAAAAATTGTAAGAATATGTCCAGCAAAGATTACAGGAAAGCAGCAGTAAGTATAAACAGAGGGTTGATATTAAGAGGACATAAAAGGAGTTTCAAGTGGGTGATTTAGTTATGGTTTACCTAAGGAAGGAAATGTTTCATGTTGGGACCTATAACAAACTAAAAATGAAAAAGATAGGACCATGCTGAATTTTGAGGAATTTTTCCACCAATGCTTATGAGATTGAGCTACCGGAAGGAATTGGAATATCACCTATCTTTAATGTTGCAGACTTGTACCTGTAGAAGGAACCAGAGGCAGAATTACAAGATGAACCTGTAGACGAAGGTGTTCAGACTCTAAATTGGGAGGAACAGATGCCAAGGACAACAAAGAAGGAAGTGGAAGTCGTTTTGGAGAAAAGAGCAACAAAGAAGACTAGATGCCAAACCTATTATCAATATCTAATCAAATAGAGGGGACAACCAGTTGAAGATGTCAGTTGGATGACAGCAGCAGAACTACAAAAGTGTCGAGTGAATCCTGAAGATTTGATGGATCATTCTTTTCTTCCCCGGGAGTCTGATGCAGGAGCATCAAACGAGATCAATTTTATTGACCTAATTGGTCAGTCATCATTTAGTAAAGAGGGTTGGACCTCTTGAATTTATTTTTATGATTATTTATTGTAATAGTTAATAGAGTGCTAGATTAGAAAGAAAATATCGGGTTTGTCAGTCTAGGTGTGAATTAGACCTATAGAATAGGGATCAAGATGTTTGAGAAGATAGACTAGGTTAGTAGCATTTAAAACAATAAAAAGGAAAAAACACATTTGTTCTTGGAAGAGCAAGAGAAATGTAATGTGATCGAGCCATCAAGGGCCAGAGAAAAGAAAAAAACTCTATTTTTTGTTTTAGCATTTTTAATTGAAAGCAGGATTGTGTGTAGAGATCACTGTTGTCTGTGTTAAATTGTTTGGTTTGTTTTATTCTCCCTGAATTAGTGAAGATCGTGCACTAGAGTAGAAAATATTTTGTGTTAAAAAAGTTTTGTTGTTTTCTTTGTATTGACACAATGAGTGTATCACAGAGTCACAGTGCGTAAAGAGGGGTTTAATCTCTTTGATTGCTTTGTGTTGAGATTCAACAAGATGATGAGCCTAGTGAAAATTAAGCACCTTCACTAGGTGGGGCCCGTAGGCTATTTTTAGGTGTATGTCTATTTTTAGAATGGTGAGCATATTCTAAAATTAGCAGGATGCTGATTCTAGATGGTTGAGAAAATTCTATCTTTGGATGAATTTCTATTTTTAGAAGATGGGCGAAGTCTATTTATAGATCGCTAATCTAAAAATAGAATGCATGTCGATTATTATCAGCCCTTAATAGTAATCATACAATAAATAGTAACTTATTCTCTTAGAGCACTTTATTTCAGTGAATAGATGTGGCACATCAGTGGGCTGAAGGAATTACGCAATTCCTAGGGTGGTTGGTGACTCATGCATGGAGGACTTCGTTGTAACTGATAGTGGCAAGTTGTAACAGAGTTGGAAGAGTAGTTATGTGATTTGTTATTTAGTTTAACTCAGTTAAGTGAGTTAAACTCAATTGTGCTAGTTGTAACTAAAGATACACTAGTGAAAGATGAGTGAATTAATTATTTAATTAATTCACAAGTAGTGTCTTACTTGCAACTGAACAAATACAGCAGTTAACTACTTGCATGTCAGATCCAGTGGAGAGATAGGTGAAAGGGCGAGATGGACTATCAGTTGTGACTATAGTGATGCATTCAATGCATCTAAATAGACATTGGAGATTCCAATGAGTATTGTGCAGTGCAATCAAGGCAAGATCGAATTCATTCAGTGACCTTCTTCAGCAGGGATTGCGCAGTGGAGGCAGGTCGTCAGGAGGCAAGAAATTGGTGCATAGATATGAAAATTTCTGCATGACAGTGTGTGATGATTGTATATTGTACTGAGAGATCTAAGAGATGAGATTTGTATGAGATTGTTACATGTTCCATTGATATACATAATATATGATAGTTGGGGTTTTTAGCTTTAAGCTTTCTCGGTAAAACATCTTGTTATGTGCGATTGATTTTTCTTCATATGTTTTTTTCAATTGGTGATTTAATTTCCGTAAAGAGTTAAGTGGAAGGATTTTGTATTTAACATAATATTAATTTGTTAGATTAGGAGAATCCGGAAATACATTATTGTGTTTATAAATTTTTACATGGTATCAGAGCAGTGTTGATCACTGGAGATTGCAATATTGAAGCGGTGTTGAATGTGCTAGTGGACAATTCGAATTTGCTACAAGAATTTCTTGGTGCGACAGTTGAGTAAACATTGAAATGGCTTTCAATGGGTTGCAGTTGGAGTATGCACTCGAGGGCAGCTCTAACTACATAGCCTAGAAGGACAGGATGGAGGCGGTGCTTGAAGATAATGGTCTGAAGGAGTTCATTGATAGCGATGTTCCTAAGCCCACTTCGACGGATGCTGCATTACTTAACGCCTGGCAAAAGAAAGTAGCGGAGACAAGAAGAATTCTGTCGGAAGGTGTGAAAGGCCATATTATTTCAAGCCTTCATAGAAAATCCACTCCATTTGCAATGTGGAAGGCTTTGACAGATCTTTTCCAAAGCAGCAGCGACCATAGGAAGTTGGCGCTGAAAGATAAACTCAGAAAAATCAAAATGGAGAAGGGCGACAGTATTCCAAAGTCTCTCACGAAGTTTTTCCAATGTAGGAATGAGCTAGGGAGTGTGGGAATTACAGCTGCAGATGATTCCTTGGTGAGCTTGGCTCTCCTTGGGCTTCTGAAGGGTTGGCACAATTATTGAGACTCTGTCAATGGGCGGGAGAAACTTCCAGATTGGGAGAAACTTTGGTCGGATCTAGTGCAGGAGGAGATAAGGCGAAGTATCAGGGATGGCTCTTCATCAGAACATGATGATGAAGAGGATTGTGCTTTGGCTTCCAAAGAGAGGAAAGGGAAGGGGAAGAAATCCCATCCAAAATCCAAGGCTAAAGGCAAGAAGCTGGATTTTTCCAAGGTGAAGTGTTTTCACTGTGATGAACATGGGCATCTTTCCACTAACTGCCCACAGAAAAAGAAGAACAAGAAGTTTGTTGGAGTTGCAGTTGGTGAGGCCCTTGCCTTGCAATTTGAACTTGATTTCTCTTTGATCGCATGCTTGGTTTCAAGCGCAATGGGATCGGTGTGGTATCTTGATAGTGTTTCCTCCTTCCACATGACGGGAGACAAGGAGTTTTTTAGTGGGAGGAGAAAGATATCCAAATGCATATAGAGATGGGTGACGATGGACGATACAATGCGACCGGCATTGGTACCATTACCTTTGAGAGGGAGTCAGGTAAACCATTTCTGTTGAAAGATGTTATGCATGTTCCAGGTCTAAAGAAGAACTTGGTCTCAGTCACGATGTTGGAGGACAGAGGTTATGACGTTGTTTTCAGCAATGGAAAAGCTTTCCTGAGAAACAAAACAACGGGTCAAACCAAGAGGATAGGGATTCAAGTTAAGAATCTCTACAAGCTGGAGGTATATGGTTGCGCTCCAATGGTGGGCAAAGAAGAAGAAGTGGTGAGCCAGGATGAGGGAAAATTATGGCACAGGAGATTGAGCCATCTTCACCATGGCACCCTGAATATTTTGCAGCAGATTTCTACTGGACTTCCCAAGGGTACACTCGCGCAGATAGATCAGTGCAAGGGATGTACTATGGGTAAGTTTGTGAAGACCACCTTTCATGAAAAGGAGAACCGTGCTTCGGTGATCCTTGAGAGAATTCACACAGACATGTGTGGACCATTCTCGGTTGCTTCAACAAAAAAACACAGGTATTATGTTATTTTTGTTGATGACTATTCTCGTAGATGTTGGATCTTCTTCATGCAAAAGAAGGATCAAACATTCTCAAAGTTCTGTGAGTTTAAAGCATTGGTGGAGAAAGAGTCGGGGAAGCAAGTGAAGGCTCTGTGGAGCGATAATGGTGGTGAATATATCTCGAACGAATTCAAAGGCTTTTGTAGCAAAGAATGAATTGGAAGAAAAATCATAGCGCCTCATAACCCACAGCAAAATGGGGTTGCGGAGAGGAAGAACAAAACGATCGTGGGTGTTGCACGAGCTATGCTGCATGACCAAGGCCTACCAATGCACTTGTGGGTGGAAGCATGCAACACTGTGGTTTATGTGCAAAACCATTGTCCTCATAGAGTACTTGGCATGAGTACACCTAAAGAATATTTTACTGGTAAGAAGCCAGATGTTTCTCATTTAAATATTTTTGGCTCATCTGTTTATGTTCATGTAACCAAGAACACCAGGAAGAAGCTGGAGCCGACTACAGAATTTGGGATATTTTTGGGGTACACAGAAACACCCCATAATTATCGTGTGTATTTTCCAAACAGTTGAATGATTGTGGTGCGACGGGATATAAATTCAATGAGGAGAAAGCCATGAATTTGTCACTTGAGAGGGAGCTACACTTGCATGCAGAGGAGGCACTGCTTGTTCCCAAAGATGAGCCTCAAGATGTGGATCAACCACAGGAGGAGGATCATGGAGTGGAGGATTCCACTCACGCAAAGCTAAACATTAGAACTGGCAGAAAGCATACCACAGAAGCTAAGAGGCTGAAGCTTGATGCGGCAAAGAATGTAGGAGTCCCTACTTCACAGTGCAGACAGAGACAACCACCTGACTGATATACTGGATACATGGCTCTCATGAGCAAGTGTACCGTGACAGAGCCATCTTCTTTTCAGGAAGCAGTGCAGGAGCCCACATGGGTAGATGCCATGGTGGAGGAGTATGACTCCATTTTCAGAAACAGTGCTTGGGAGATTGTTCCAAGGTCGGTTGGTAAATAAGTGGTAGGTTCAAGATGGATCTACAAGGTAAATCAAGATGTTGATGGGAGCGTCGAGAAGTATAAGGCAAGATTTGTTGCCCGGGGCTTCTCACAGATTGAGGGGATTGATTATGAAGAAACCTTTGCACTTGTCGCACGATATTCTTACATAAGGACCATCCTTGCTCTCTTAGCGCAGATGGGTTGGCACATTCATCAGATGGATGTGAAGACTACGTTCCTTAATGGGATCATTAAGGAATAAGTGTACATTTAGCAACCTGAAGGATTTGAGATCTTCAACAGCGTGTCGCATGTGTGCAGACTCAAAAGAGCATTGTATGGGCTGAAGCAAGCACCCTGTGCTTGGTACACTCGGATTGACAGTTATTTCACTGGACTTGGTGTTGACACCTAATCCTATGGATGGGTGTGCATATGTATTTTTGTATATTATTTATTATTAGGAAATAAGGAAGGCCAAGAGTCATTGGGAGCTGAATCCCAATAGCCTCACCTCCCATCTATATAAGCATGTACATTCTTCAGCTAATAGATATTCTAGTTTTGAGGAGTTACCTCCTGGTTTGACATGGTATCAGAGCCAGCCCCACATTTGGCATTTCTGCCCTGTGGTGTAACTCCCTACCCTTTGCTCAGTCAATATTTTTAATAGTTTTTGCTGCTCATTAACTGCTAGGCTGTTATTCTGCATTTTTTTTTTTCCCTAGATAGCACTGACATTTGCAGCTCCAGCTCCTGCAGACTGCAGGCTCTGTCAATCTGCAAATTGCAGGTTCTGCCATTCCAGCAGTCCTGCAACTCTGTCTTCTGCAGATTCAATTTCAAATTTTTTTATGTAACGCCCTTTTGGGCCTCCTTCATTCTCCAAGCGCTCCATTCACCCACTTCCCTCACTCCATTCCCTCACTTTCTCCCTACAATCTTCCACCTACCCATCGCCTTCCCCATTCCATCCCTCACACCATCCCCATCACTCTCCCCTTACAAACAGCTCACGATTCCTGATATCCTACCTACCCCCCTCTATCCATACACGCACTTTCATCTACCCCCCTCTATCCATTCACGCACTTTCATCTACGCCTTCCCTATATTCAATATTGCATTACAGCGCTCCCTCCATATAACACAGTCACGCCCCTGCAAAAGCATTCCACTGTCAAACGCTGCGTTACATATTACAATACATCGCTGTGTTATTTGTCATATAAACGCTGTCCATTTCATATTACCGCGCTGTCCGTTGCATCATATATATACAGTGACATATTACCTCGACCTCTGTCCGTTGTCAACACAGGTATACATTCCACGCATGCGCTATCTCCATTTGTTTTGAACGTTATTTGTCATACGCCTTCATATAATACAGTTTGTCATATAGCGTTGTGGCATTACATTTGTATACCACGCCCCTCCATAATATATCACGCCCCTTACCACGCACTGTTTACGATATACCACGCTGTTTATCGAATACATATTCACTTTTTAATACAGCGTTCCAAACGCTACCTCCCATATAACAATTCCGCCCTCCCATAATTACGCTGTTGTGGTATATAAAACGCTGTGCTATTGTATGCATTGTATTGGTTATATCATGCGCTGTTCATTGTATTAATGCGCTGTTCCTTGTATTAATGGATGTTCATTGTATATACAGCGGTCCTCTTTTGAATACCATTCCATTCTTTTTATATATCGCCCCCCCCCCCATCACCATTTCATATAATTCCTTTTATAATTCCCATTCCTTTTATATATTTCACCTTCCCATTCATACCATTCCACCTTTTCACATACAAATTTTTCCCAAAACAAAAAAAAATACATTTTTTTTGTGCAGAATCAGTTTATAGCAAAGAGTGTTTTTTAAAATTCGGTCTTCAGTAAAGAGTT
>CM076580.1:1427412163-1427684663 GCA_034641835.2 Pinus albicaulis
CTTAGCAACATACTTTGCTAGCTCATAAGTAGGGGATCCTATGGTATTAACAATCGGTCTTAGGGGTACTCCTTCTTTATGAATTTTGGGCAAACCATAAATCCTTGGCATGATTTCACAGGACGGGGTTAATTTCTTTTTTAGTCTGTCATCCAACCCAGAATTTTTTATTGATTTCTTGACTTCTCTTAATACCTTGGGCATGGGGTTGTAGTTAAGCTTCTTGTAGCTGCTACAATCCAGATGTTCATTCATTTTTCTAATGTAATCATCTTTATCAAGAACGACAGCAGCACCTCCCTTTTCGGATTTAAGAACCACAATGTTTTCATTACTGTGAAGATCCTTGAGAGAAAAAAACTCTTCCTTGGTTAGGTTGCTTTTGGGTGCTCTAGCTTTTTTCAGAATTAGGGAGCACTCTTGTCTCAAGGTCTCTTTATCATCAAGTGTTAAACTTCTAATACCCTCCTCGATACTGCACAAGATACTCTCGTTTGGGATGCCCTTGGGGGCAACCGCAAATCCTAGACCCTTACTGAGAATTTTAATCGCATCTTGACCTAGCTCTACAGAAGATAAGTTGACAACTTTTTTATTTCTGGTATGTAGGTTATGTTCATGTCTCATTATGGCCTTATTATATAAATTAATATCAGAATTCGATTCCAACTTAGGAGTATTCAAAGTATTGTCCTTTATATCCTTATCAACTTGGGTTGAGTTGATGAATTGCGTGTTATCTGGGCTACTCTCACTATCTAATTCTTCTTTATTCTTTTTGCCGACGACTGATCTGCTTAAAGAATTCAAACTGCACCTTGGCTTTTTAATTGTGTTACTTCTCTTATCAATTGCAGCATGTGGATATTGATGGGTGTTATTCACAAGGAGCCGGCTAACATAATTATTGACCGAAAAATCAAACCGCCTATTATCAATCTCATCAATGTTATTCATAATCGACATCCTTTCTTCGTGTGAATCAAGGGCCGAACTCTTATTATCCTGCATATGTTTGACTGCTGAGATAGCCGTACCAAGATCACTGAATTTATTTTGAAAAACCGTTGACATCGCAGTACTTAGTACACTAGCATTGCTCCACGGCAAATGCCTTCCAACCACAAGGTCTAAGATTTCGTTGTGACTTGTGATGTAGTTTCGTAGTGCTGGGAACAGCGTCTTGGCTGAGGAAGCATGTTTTTTGAGAGAAAGAAGCTTATCCGCTTTGTACTGAATTCTAAATCGATCGTAGTTGCTGCTGTCAAAGTTATCGGATTCAGCTACGGGTCTGTTATCTGCGTGAATAGAATTGGTGTTATCTGCGTGAACAGAATTGGTGTTATCTGCGTTAACAGTATCAGCGTTAACAGACTTGGTGTTATCTGCGTTAACAAAATTAGTGTTATCTGCGTGAACAGAATTGATGTTGTTAACAGTATCAGCGCGATCGGAAGTGATACCCTCTGCGTTTAGATTGTTAGTGTAATCAGTCACGAAAATACCCCCAGCGTTTAGATCGACAACACAATCAGGATATTTGTTGTCTTCGTTCTTTTGCCATGGGTTGCTAATGTCATCATCGTTTCTGTGAGTTCTGCAGGAAACTACATTATCTATGTGCTTGGAACCGATATCATCTATGAAGACGTTGCCAGCGTGAACGGAACTTGTCCAGTCTTGGTTTACATCAGCAGCGTGATCGGTAGCGCTTCTTTCTGAGTTTAGACCGTTAGCGCAATCTGTGTTTACGATATCTGCTAGCTTTTGCCAGGAGTTGTTTTTGTTATCAATCTTGGAGATGCATTCTGGTGTTAGACCAGAACCGTTGCTCAACTTAACATTCGAAATGGAATGCGAACTGTTGTTAGGGCAATCAACAGCATTTAACTTATTTTCCATATCGAACTTTTGAACCCACCAATCTGCACATGAATTAGAATGAGGATTTTCAGAAATAGACCCATCTATGTTATTATGGGTTAATTTCTTTAATTTCTCTAATTTCCTGGCATGTCTTCTTCCTGCCAGCTAACCCTCCCTTGCAGTGTTAATGGCTGCCTTCGTATCGATAGTTTTCCACAGATCATACCTAATTGAAGTAGCTAATTTCAAATGCAAAGAGAGAGCTGAGCGGCCAAGTTTGTCGAACAAAGTACGGGTCCTCCTGATTTCTACGTGAATCAACTTAAAACTTAATTTTACAAAATATCTTTTATATCTTCGGAGGTGGGAGACAGGTTTTATACGGGCGAAAGATGGAATCAGATTGTTGTCACGACATATTTTAAGAAATTTCAGGTCTGCTGCTCTTTTCTCAATCTTCATTCTAGTTTTTTCGAGAAAACAAATCTCTTCCCAAGAATCCCCTCCATGTAGGGACACAATTTTGGTTTTCAAACTCATGTGGTGATCATTTTTTAAGGAGCTTTCCGGATTATCCACATTGATAGAGAACGATTGTCGACGTTTCGAATCCCAACGGGGATCCATCATCAGCAGTTTTTAATAATTACTTTCTTATTACTTTCTTATTAAAATTAATTGATTTAATTATTTAATAATAAATTATAATTATTAATTAATAAATATAAATAACTTTTATACGAATATTTAACTAATAATAAGAGTCAAGGATCAAGAACATTATAATCAACGACATAACAAAGAATCAAACTTGAGTCAAAAAAATAAATAAATAAATAAATATAATAATAATAATATATTATTAAAAATATATATATAAATAAATAAATAAATAAAAATTAAAAGATTAGAATTTAAAATATATATATATATATATATATATATATATATATATAGAAATAAAAATAAATAAAAATATAACACTAATTAAATAAAAAGAAATGAAAATATAAATGAAAATGAAATTAAATGAAATCCATAAAAATACTGAAAAAATATAAAAATCAAGAATATAAGGCAGGAATCCAGCACCTGTTGATATTCCAGCTGTTATCTCTATTGAGATTAACGGGTCTTTTTTCTATTTCAATGGCCTCTCTCAACTTACGATGATGGAAATGATCGATCCTAGCAATGACCTTAGCATCCTCTATGCAAACATGATGGTTAGTCTTTTCTGCATGTTCAACGAAGGCAGACGAGCGGGATCTTCTATGTTTAATATCAGCAGCATGCTCACAGATCCTTTGATTAATGGACCGACCAGTCTCACCAATGTAAGGAGTCCCACAGGAACAAGGAATGATGTAAACACCTTTTCCATCTCTGGAGTCAATCGGATCTTTAACCGATTTTAGAGAACTGCGAATAGTATTAAGGGGCTTGACATAAGAAGACACCTTATGCTTTTTAAGGATCCTAGCAATTGGTTTCAGATCCTTATTTCAAGCCCCTTAATACTATTCACAGTTCTCTAAAATTGGTTAAAGATCCGATTGACCCCAAAGATGGAAAAGGTGTTTACATCATTCCTTGTTCCTGTGGGACTCCTTACATTGGTGAGACTGGTCGGTCCACTAATCAAAGGATCTGTGAGCATGTTGCCGATATCAAACATAGAAGATCCCACTCATTTGCCTTAGCTGAACATGCAAAAAAGACTAACCATCATGTTTGCATAGAGGATGCTAAGGTCATTGCTAGGATCGACCATTTCCATCATCCTAAGTTGAGAGAGGGCATTGAAATAGAAAAAAGACCCGTTAATCTCAATAGAGATGACGGTTGAAATATCAGCAAGTGCTGGATTCCTGCCTTATATTCTTGATTTTTATATTTTTTCAGTATTTTATGGATTTCATTTAGTGTCATTTTTATTTCCTTTTATTTAATTAGTGTTATATATATATATATATATATATATATATAATTTTTATTTATTTTTATTTTTTATTTATTTATTTTTATTTTTTTAATTTTAATTTTATTTATTTTAATTTAATTTAATTTAATTTAATTATTATTATTATATTTATTTATTTATTTTTATTTTTATGTATTTATTTATTATTTATTATTTTTATTTATTTATTCTTTTATTTTTTATTTTTTATTTTTTTATTTTTATTTTTTTTTACTCAAGTTTGATTCTTTGTTATGTCGTTGATTATAATGTTCTTGATCCCTGACTCTTATTATTAGTTAAATATTCATATAAAAGTTATTTATATTTATTAATTAATAATAATAATAATTTATTATTAAATAATTAAATCAATTAATTTAATAAGAAAGTAATACATATATATAACCACTATTGGTTATATAACTTACCATTACATTAATTTAATTGATTAATTAATTTTTTAAATATATTAATTAGTTTATAATTAAATAAAATAATAATGAAAATAATAATAATAATAACAATAAATAAAAATTAATTAAATTAATAAATAATGGATTAATTATTTTTCAAAGTCAAACTAGCCGTTATCCTAACGGCTAGTTGAGCCATTTCTACATCTATTTATACTTAATGACTTGATCTGATCGCTCACATAGTCCTGATGATGAACCACACTAGTTGGTTCGAAACGTGTCGACCTCGTTTTATTTCATGTGATTATTACCGAAAGAATTCTGCTAATTTATATGATGGATCACAGAAACTTAGATTCCAGAAATTAATTGTTATGTGATTCAAATCATCATCAATTAGTTATCTTTTTGATAATTAATCTTAAAAAATAAATAAGTAAATAAGTAAAAGTTTCAATAAAATAAACAAATAAATAAAAATAAAATAAAAAGAATAAATTAATATTTTAAATAAATAGACACAATAAAATAAATAATTTTTTTTTTTAATTGAAAAAAATAAAAATACATACATAAATTAAAAATAAATAAATAACTAAAATAAAAATAAAAATATAAAATATAAAAAATAATAATAAATAAATAAATAAAAATAAAAATGTACAATTAATTAATGATGATTTGTCGCAAGCGGAGAAAGGAAAATGTACAATTAATTAATGATGATTTTTTTTTAATTGAAAAAAAATAAAAATAAAAATAAAATTAAATAAATAAATTAAATTAAATTAACAATTAAAAAAATAAATAAATAAATGAAAATATAAATATAAATATAAAAAATAATAATAAATAAATGAATAAATAAATAAAAATAAAAATGTATAATTAATTAATTTTTTTATTTAGGAATGAAGGGCAGGAATCCAGCATCTGCTAATCATCCACCCATCATCTCTGTTTAGGTTAACAGGCCTTTTTTCAATTTCCACGGCTTCTCTCAACTTGCGGTGGTAGAAATGGTCAATCCTTTTTTATTTTTTTTCTTAAATTTTAGGTTTTTTTTTAATGTTTGAATGAAAATTTTTATTTTGTTTTTATTTTTATTTTTTTATTCCTATATATTTTTAAATTTTAAGCTTTAAAATGTTTTAATTTTTTAAATTTATTTTTTTCTTAAATTTTAGGCTGTTTTTAATGTTTGAATTTTAAAAATTAAAAAATGTTATTTCTATTTTTAAAAATGTCAAAAATATGATACAATTTTATTTTATTTTTGTTATTCCAGCATCAACTGGTTTTGTTTTGAGGGTGTTTTTTCAATCCTTTTTTCAAGAAACAATTTTGTTTTTAGCATAAATTTATAAAATGTTGAAATTCGACCTTCAAAAAAAACCAAGTGCGTTTTGGAATACACTTTTTTTTGTTTTGGGGGTGTTTTTTCATATTTTTTGAGTCTTTTTGGGCTAGAGTTCTCGTTTTGAGGTCAGGTTACCTATTTCATCGGTAACAGTGTTCAAAATGTGATGAGGAACCTGTTGTCCCGATCTAAGATGATAGACTGTGGAATCCCAAAGTGCACCCACACTCGTTCAAAAAGAGTTTAGCGGTGACTTTTGCAGTGATATTCTTCTTGCAAGCCGACATAATAGCCATCTTCAAGAATTTGTCGACGACCACGAAAACACAGTCATTTCCATGCTTAGTAGAAGGAAGGCTCGACAAGTAATCCATGGAGATGGATTCCCAAGGTCGACTAGGGCTAGGTAGTGGAGTATAGAGGCCTTGATTCTTGATGATCGGTTTGGCAATGGCGCAAGAAGTGCAAGATCTGATGTACTTCCCAACATCATATCAAAGGTTCGACCAATATAAATACTTTTGCAGTACTTCCACTATTTTCTCGACCTTGAAACGCCCAACGACTCAACTGTAGTGTGCTTCACAAATAATCTTGACACACTCACTTGAAGGAAGACAAAGGTTTTGTAGGTGACATATAGATGCATCCTGGAGGTGAAATTTTGGTACTTGCGTACCCTCCAAGAGTGTCTTATATGTGTGGCCGAATTCTGGATCGCTCTTGTAGAGAAGCGACCAATTCGAAGTCTTGTGCCCATGAGAGTTGAGAACGGTGGTTAGCACCACGACCGGTGGTCGGTTGAGGCGGTCTGCAAAATTATTGGTGCTTCCCTTCTTGTACTTGATGTTAAAATAAAATTGTTGCAGATATGTGGACCACTTCTGATGGTGATCATTTTGCAACTTCCCTTGTGTCAGTATGAACTGCAGGGGTCGGTAGTCTATGTGGATGATCATTTCCTTCCCCAAAATGTAATGCTTCCATTGTTGGCAAGCCTGCACAATGGAATACATTTCTTTTTAATAAGTGGGATACATGTGGACTGTGTCGGATAGTGTCTCACTGTGATATTCCACTGGATGCCCCTATTGATTAAGAGCTTCCCCAATAGCATAGTCAGAGGCATTTGTCTCGATCTCAAATGGTTGTTGCAAGTTTGGTAATGTGAGCACTAGGGCAGAGCAGAGGTGATGTTTCAATTATACCAACTCCTTCTGTTGAGATTCCGACCAAAATAAGTTTTCTTTCACTCCTCTCGTGGGGACTTGACTCAAGGGCCAAGTGATATGAGAGAATCCCAACATGAACCTGCGGTAGAAATTAGAAAGACCTATAAAGCTGCAAAACTCTGTTAGAGTGGTTGGGGCCAACCAATCCCGAATTACTTAGATCTTGGTTGGATCCACATGCACCCCCCATTCATCAATAATGTATCCCAGATACTGAACCTGGGTCATGCTAAAATTTTACTTCTCCAAATCAGTACACAACTTGTGTTGCCGCAGTGTTTTTAGGACCTATCGAATGTGGTGGAGGTGCTCTTCCCAAGTCTGGTTGAGGATCAGGATGTCATCTAAGTACACTATTACAAACGAGTTGGTGAATGGTCGCAAGATGTCATCCATTAGCCTCATGAAGGTTTTGGGATCATTCGTTAACCCGAAAGGCATGACCAACCATTCGAAAAGGCCCTCCTTGTATTTGAAGGCGGTCTTCCACACATCGAAGGGTTTGATTGGTACCTAGTGATACCCTGACTTCAAGTCGATCTTGCTGAAATATGTTTCCCCTTTGAGTTGATCGAGAAGGTCATCAATCCATGGGATTGGGTACCTATTCCAGACAATGATCTTGTTCAAAGCCCGATAGTCAATACAGAGTCTCCAAGTCCCATCCTTCTTCTGCACCAACATGATCGGGCTCCCACAGGGCAATTAACTCGGCTAGATGTGACCTTTCTGTAGTAGCTCCTGAATCTACCTCATGATTTCATTGTTCTCCAAAACATAGCACTGATAGATTGGTCCGTTGGGGAGTGACGCACTTGGGGTCAGATCGGTGGGGTGCTTGACCTGACAGTGCAGAGGCACCCCTGTGGGTGAGGTGAAGATGTCCTGGTACTCCTCCACGACCTTGTCCATTTGTTGTTGTCATGCAGAGGAGCTCTATCTGGAGGTCGTGGCTGCAGTATTCTTCTTGCCTTGGGGGTGTATCATCAGGAAACCAATTTTCCTAGTTTTGGAAATGAGCTTATTGCATTGTTTTGCAGTAACCAAAGAGATATTGGCAGGCGGTGGTACCTCTGGTATCCTGTAAAACTTATTGACCAAATTAAGAATAACAGCGTGACGCCGAGACTCATACACTACATGCCGCTTCCACAATTATGGTTGGCCTAATAATACATCACAAACATCAAGAGGAGAAATGTCACATAATATGTTGTGTAACCAGCTCCAAAAATAGAAGAAAAGAGATATCAATGCCTTAGAAATAAGCCACTTCGAGGGGGAAACCTCCAATACATTACATAAATGAACAATTCTTGATGATACAATTTACAAAACCTCCTTTCTATATATAGGAGTCCATGTGGCCATAATGTAATCCTAGTGGGCCACAATGTAATCCTAGCCGACCTAACAATAATAATTTAAGGGCACAATAATAACAAAATGGGGGTTACAAGGGTACAATAATAACAATAATGGGGTTACACTAACAACAATAAGGGACTATACTAGTAATATAGGGACCTAACATGCCCCTCTCCTTCCAAAAAGTGTTGTCCTCAACGCTTGAGTAGCTCTGGGTGCTTCTGTATAAAATTCTCATCCTCCCATGTAGAATCTTCAGTGGGTAAGTTCTTCCACTTGATGAGATACTCTGAAATTGACCAATTCCGTAGCTGTCGAGTTCTTGTTTCCATGACCACTTCAGGTTCCAATATTATTTTCCTTCCTCATCAAGTTCTGGCAATATTGTTTGAACTGGAAGATTTTCACCTATAACCTTCTTTAAGCATGAAACATGGAAAACTGGATGTACTCGTGAAGAAGCAGGAAGCTCCAATTTGTATGCCATAGAACCAATCTTTTGCAACACCTTATAAGGACCATAGTACTTTGGTGATAATTTATTATCCTTCTTAGCTTGCTTGAGGGACATTTGTTTGTATGGTTGTAGCCGTAAAAATACCCAATCTCCTACATCAAAACTTCTCTCGCTGCGATGTTGATCTGCCTGTTGTTTCATTCGATTTTGTGCCAAATTTCGATTTTGTGCCAAATTCAGGTTATCCTTTAAGAGTTGGAGAACTTCTTGTTGATGCTCGATGTGATCTTCCACTGCTTGAACCTTCGAATTTTCCCTTAAAGATGATGTGATGGATGGTGGATGATATCCGTAAAGTGCCATAAATGGGGTCATTTTTGCTGCAGTATGGAAGGAAGTGTTATACCACCATTCAGCAAGAGGTAACCACTTGACCCATTGTGTTTGTTTATCGGATACAAAACAACGAAGATATCCTTCCAAACATTTATTTACTATCTCAGTTTGACCATCAGATTGAGGATGATAAGATGAGCTATGAGCTAATTGATTACTCAAACAAGAAAATAACTCCGTCCAAAAATTTCCAGTAAAAATGGGATCTCTGTCGCTCACAATAACCCTTGGGCTTCCATGTAGCTTTTGAATTTTGTCCATAAATGTAGTAGCAATTGTACTTGCTTTAAATGGATGAGATAATGCACAAAAGTGTGCATACTTAGTAAGTCTATCAACTACCACCATGATGACACTCTTTCCTTCAGACTTAGGTAAACCTGTGATAAAATCCATTGAAATCTCCTCCCAACATTGACTTGGAATGGATAAAGGTTGTAGAAGTCCCGGGGCCTTAATTGTCTCAACTTTATTCTGTTGGCAAACCAAACATTCCGCCACCAACTTTCGAATATCAGATTTAAGGCCATCCCAAAAAAATTCTTTCTTCACCCTATGGTAAGTTTTTAGAAATCCTGAGTGTCCTCCTAAAGGAGAAGTGTGCAATTCCAGAATCAGCTCCAAAAATAGAAGAAAAGAGATATCAACGCCTTAGAAATAAGCCACTTCGAGGGGGCAACCTCCAATACATTACATAAATGAACAATTCTTGATGATACAATTTACAAAACCTCCTTTCTATATATAGGAGTCCATGTGGCCATAATATAATCCTAGTGGGCTACAATGTAATCCTAGCCGACCTAACAATAATAATTTAAGAGCACAATAATAACAAAATGGGGGTTACAAGGGTACAATAATAACAATAAGGGATTACACTAATAACAATAAGGGACTATACTAGTAATATAGGGACCTAACATAATACCTCATATGTGGAGGGCTTAATGTTGTAGGGAAGGTGACACTGTTGCTTGACGTGGAGATCTCGTCCTTGGTGAAGCCACCCAATGGTGTACGGTTGTGGGTATGTTGTGGTCGTAAAGCCAACCACTTCATGAAATCTGCTGAAATGAGGTTCTTTTGGCTCCCACTGTTGATAATGAATTGTAGTTGGCAACCCTTTACCCACATCTGGGAGTGGAAGAGACGCTCCTCCTCCTATGGATCTTCTGATTCCTCCTTCTAGATATTTACAATGGCAACGGTGGCGTTGGGCTCCACATCAATAATCTGTTTCCATTTTTTCATTCCCCTTGTCGGGTTCTGATTTAGATTCAAAGCGTGCACCTGATTCAAAAGCCCTTGTCTCAACCACTAGTGACTGCTTGGCCCGACACTCAGTTGTGTTGTCAGTGGAGCTCTTACGAAACTCAAACCACTTTCCCGTGTCGGCCTTCTTCGGCTTCGCGGTGCTGTTCTTTGCTTGAGTCTTTGATAGGTTGGCTTGGGCTGCCATGCCTTGGCTTTGTCCTTTATTCTATGGTTTGGGGGCACGTTTCACTTACTTTTGATTCGCAGATCCAAAGCCTCGCATCTTCTGTTTGAATTTCTACTCAATCTTGGCAGCATACTAGTATACCGTACCAAGTGAGGGGATGTCAAGGAACTCCATTTCCTCCTGAATGTATCTGTGCAAACGACTGCAGTACTTTAGCACCAAATGTTTCTCTGAATATTTGATACCCAACTTTATGCACAGGGTATGGAACAGATTCGTCAGCTCATGCACATCTTGATCCCTTTGTTGCTGCAGTGTAATCCATTGTATGTACTTGTCCTCATAGCTCCCCATAGGATAATATTGTTCCTTGATGGCATATCAGAAATAATTCCAAGTGGATACAACCAAGAATAGAGAGGGTTCCCCCTTGTCCTTTTTCTCACAATAGGTTTCCCACCAATCCTTGATATGGGTGGTAGCTTTAAGGAGTGAAAAAATAATCTTCTCCCAGTCGGAAAAGCCATGAATCGAGAAATATCCTTATAATAGATTCAACCATATATCTACGGTGTCTGCATCTATTTGGACCTCAAATATGTGAATGTCAAATTTTACTTGTACCTTAAAAGGAGTTGCACCTCCAGAGTGGCTGCTGGATGCAAATACGCCGTCAGTGGGCAGTCGTTGAAGGATCTGGGAAAATCTATCCATCATCGTGTTCCTTTGTTTTTAGATGGCCCCCTCGAGCAATATTTTGATAGGATCTCCTTCTCCCTCATATTTCTTTTCGTCCCCCATGGGTGGTCGTCGAGGTTTGCGAAGTTGATCTTGCAAAGGTTCAACCAGATCGATCCCTAACTCCTTATACCCTGACCTCATTGGGGACATGAAAATAAGGATCGAGAAAGAGAATACCGCTCCAATACCACTGATTCGGATTTATGCAGAAATGCAACAGAATACGCATATAACCATAAATACAAAAATGCAGCGGAAATAACACTTTATTTCATTAATATCAAATAACTGAAATTTGTTTACAAACAGAATAGAAATAAACTAGCTAGGGCAATGGTAGCTTATCTCTGAGAACTGAACTGTGTTAAAATCAGGTTAAATGACCTATTTATTATTGAGAAACAATGGAAAACCCTAAACATCCAAAAACCTAACCCTAGGAGATGAAGTGCCAAAAATATGGCGTGTTTGGGTAGATTAGTACATCAACTTTCCGGGGACGTAACTTTGGCATACGATATTCATTTAATGCGCACCATACCTCATTATAAATATCTATCTGAGGAATACAACTTATGAGTGTGAAAATTTAGCCTCTTAACTATGTTTCTCCCAGTTTTCTCAAAAAGAGTCATTTAGGGCCTCAAAACGGCTCTAGAAGTTTAGGACCCGAAAAACTGCTAACAATAGTAAACTATACTATATTTAAGGAAACTGAAAAATAGAAAGAAGCAGTGGTGGGTGCCCCAAGTGGAATAGGTGGTGGCCACAAATATCCACCTGGATCACCAAATCCAGCGCAAGGCTCCAATATGTGGACCTGACGCCCTATTAGGCGATGAAGACCCTGTGAGGTGAACTATCATCACCAAATCATCCTCTCAGCTAAATCTGTCATGGAGCTAATGTTGACACGTCCCTATGTAATTGCTTCATGACCACAGTGATCCCAAGCCCAGTGGCAGATGTTCACTCCCCCAGCCGAGAGTGGGTGTGGAAGAGGCCCCTCCCTTGTGATCAGATGCTCAGTATTTAGCTCAAAAAATCAAAGTTTTCAAATTTTCCCGAAACCAAGACGATAACGTAGAGCTCATCACTAGGATTCCAACGCAATTCGTTTCATCAAAAGCCAAGTTCGTATGAGTAATTTATAGTATGTTGTTCGTTTTCTCAAACAACTAAAAATATTGCAGGTTGGTGATAGGTTGCTGACATGGCAGCCCATTCAACAAAAAGGAATCTTCTGGGAATTTCAACATAGAATACAAGACAATTTCATGTTTTTACACTCACCTACACCAAGGAAACTAATGCACCATGAGCAAACAAGAAGCGAATAAATTATAATTATGAATTTGTAATTAGAACCGCAAAACTAGTTGAAAGAGCATCAGGTTTCTTAAGGTTATTTTCTTGCTTTGCTAGAGTTTGTGCAAAAGAGTTTTAATGGTTGTAATTTTTTTATGCTTACAAGGTTAAGATTACAGAAAGGAGAAGGGAAGTTATTGGTAGCTAGTCCTGAAATTAGGACAAGAAGGAAGAGGGCTGAGAAAGCATCATCCTTACCCAAAATTCCACTTATAGCTACACTTGAAGAAGCTCAAGTTTTGTCTCAAGGAGTTGAGATTGAAGAGGTGCAATTTGTACAAGAAGTTGAAGTGATTGAAGAGGTACAAACTACAGAGGTTGAGCTTGAATCCAAAGCTATTATGTCAAGCTATGAAGAGACTCATGAACATTCGGAAGAAGAGGATATTAATAGAGACTTCAAAGAGATGAAAATAATGGTTAAAATCATGTTTGAAGCATTCATTGTAGAAAGAGCAAGATGAGGTTCTAAGTTCCCACATGGAGAAGGAACTTCAAATGATAAGAAGGATGAAGAGAAGAGTTCAAAGGGTAGTGGAGGAAAGTCACCTTCATCTCCACCATCTTCATCATCTTCATCATCCTCATCTTCATCATCTTTCACATCCACCACAAAGACCACTCACACTCACACTCACTCAAAAGCCACAAGAAAGAAAACTCCATTATTCAAATTGGAAATAAATTTTGAATTACCAATGTATAATGGTGAGGTAAATGCAGAGAGGCTTGACAATTGGATACGTCAATTGGAGGTGTATTGCAAAATTAAAAACCTTCATGAAGACGACATAAAGGTTCAGTTGGCTTCATTGAGGATAGAAGGAGCAACACTAGTTTGGTGGGAAGCATAGACTCAAGAGGAAATGCGAATTCATGGTAAGATATCCATTTCTTGGGTTGAGTTTATTTCTTCCATTAAAATACAGTTTTATCCTTTAGCTTACATGAAAAAATATATTATGATTTGGCAAAATTTTAGGCAGCTCAAGGGTAAAACAGTTCAAGAGTATACCTAAGAGTTTAGAAAGAGAGATTTGTTGTTAGGAGTAAATTTGAATTCTTAAGATACACTCTTGAAATATATTGGGGGTTTGCATTCCTATTTGAAGCATACTATTCTTATGTTTAACCCAAGAAATTTAGACAAATTTTGTGTACAAGCCACACACTTAGAGGCAAGGGGAAACAAGGCATAGAGGAGAAAGAGGAAAGTGAGGGTAAAGGGAAATAAAAATTTTATGGAAGAGGAAAATTAAATAGTTATGTTAAGGAAGAGAGGGAAAAACTCACATGCAAGAACTATTCAAATACTGTCCATGATGAATACCACTGTTGGCATCTTCATCCAGAATTGAAACCAAATAGACTGAAAGCCAAAGAGAAGGGAAAAATTGTTGCTATAGCTAAACAAGACTTAGGGTTAGATTCAGGAGATGAGGAAAAAATTATAGCCATGGGTTTGAAAGGTAAACATGTTGCAAGCACTAGTACTTAAAATTTTTCAAATGATACTCATGATGAAGATACAAGAATAGAACTTTTCCATATTAGAGTTGTCTCTAAACATACCAAGATTGATACACTTTTTGATAGTGGGTCACAAGATAACTTTATTTCCGAAGAATTGGTAAAGAAGCTAGGCCTTGAAACTATTATACATCCAAGACCATATCCTTTGGGTTCGATTTGCAAGGATGCAAACTTGCAAGTTACAAGGAAGTGCTTACTAAGATTCGTCATTAACTCAAAATTTCTTGATGAAGTTGAGCTTGATGTGGTGCCACTTGAAATATCAGGTATTGTATTGGGAAGTCCTTATTTGTATGATAGGAAAGTTGTATTTCATCACCATGAGAAAAAGTAACACTTGTTTAAGGATGGTATTGAGTACATAATTAGAGCACATAAGAAGAAGACAGGTTTGTCTCTTATGCATGCAAGTGAAATGAAGAGGATAGTGAATGTAAGTCAGAACTTGACATTGTTGATGATCAAACAAAGAGATGTGTTGAATCAAACTTTTCAAAAAGATGAATATGCTTGTAATGATTTGTTTCAGGATGCTATCAGGTTGTCTTTGAAAGAAGGTGAAAAACATTTGTAGGAATCAACAGTAGTGTTGAGCGGTGTTGGAAACAAGATGTCGGTGCAAGAGGGTGCAAAGGTCAAAGGGAAAGTGAAAAAGTAGCTTGGCAATGAAGGCATGGGTTCCAAAAATGTTGTTTTATGGTTTCCAAAAGGTACATGGTAATGGTGAAGAAACTTGGTCAAGATTCGATGAAAGTACAAAGCGAGATTGGCTAAAAATTGTCATAGTGATAGTGTGCAAGGTGAGAAAGTTTCTAAGTTTTATTAGATTGTTGACCAAGGTAGGAACAAGATGGTTTCTGCAAAAATGGATTGTTGTTCTGCAAATTCGGAAATATTTCAGCATGATAGTGTCAATGGAAGCAAGAGAAGGTCGCAAGAATCGAGGAGAAAGTTGACTTTTTATGAAAAGCTCCAAATGATGAAATTGGGAAATTTTCAATGGATAGAGACTGGAAGGGTAAGGGAACAGTCCCCTCATTCACATAATCAGTAATCAAGAGACATTTTGGGGTCAAAAAGGCTTCTAGTGTGGAGGAATAATCAGGTGCTCAGTATTTAGCTCAAAAAATCAAAGTTTTCAGAATTTCTCAAAACTAAGATGATATCGTAGAGCTCGTCACTAGGATTCCAACACACTGTCCTTTCATCAAAATCCGATTTCATATGAGTAAGTTATGACCTGCTGTTCATTTTCTCAAACAGTTAAAAAAATTGTAGGTTGGTGACAGGTTGCTGACATGGCAGCCCAGTTAGAAAAAAAGAATTTTTCTGGGAATATTCTTCAAGTTTCTGCCAATGAGGCTGTGATAAGTGGCACTTACTAATTCAACAGTTTGGTTTATGTGGGGGTAAATTTCCTAATGGTTCTAAGGTGGAATTGTATTTTATTTTATTTTATCTTATTTTATTATGATTTAATATTAAAAATATATATTTATAATATAATATATTATATGTTGAAGACATATTATATATATTATATATATTACATATTAGTTATTAATTAAATATTATATTAAAACCACATTCAAATGTCAAATCTGCAATTATCAAACAAAAGTTCCAACTATATGTAAAGTCTATGGGATATATTAATATAAGTCAAAGGTCAATTGAATACCACGTATTATGGTTCGTTGGGTTATGTATTAACGCAAGGTCTGAACATCAACTATTCAAAGTTGTGCGCCAAGGTTTGTGTATATCTATTAACATATATGCCAAAATGAATGTTTGGAAGTGGGGTCAAGGTTTGAACCCCAGACCTCCGTGCCCTACCAATGGGTCGCGCACCTTATTCTTTAAATTTTTGTGCATTAAGTATTATTTAAATGTTCTTTAGCGGACCGACAGAGTGCGGAGGGGCCAACCCGCGGGATATCCCCTCCATCATATAACCATATCAACGCGGCCAATGCCAGGGCTAAAATGTTAAGCGCACTTAAGGCACCTAATCCTAGGCTTAGAATCAATTAAACAAACAAATAACTACAATTTAAATTGGCGGAAATTCTAGAGGTGCTCCAAATCCAACAGAGGTTCCAAATTTAGCGGGGCTATCTCGCAGATTTCCAGTTTGAGTGGAGGAAAACTAGGGAAATTTGTTTTTGCCATAATGGAGGTAGATTTCGACCATTTTGGAAAATGAATAGTCAAGATTAGATGATTTTGGCATTCCAGAGACAATGACATAGGTTTCAGAGGCTGTAAACGACTTCTACATGTGATTTTTCTATAGGGAAGTTCAAGGGAGCCTAGGCCACTAGGGAAGGAGGTCAAGTATGGACCAGCCAAAGTCAGTTTTCAATAATTGGACAGTCATTTTTAGATTATTTGTATGCTCTAAAGACAATAGAATAGGTTTCAGGAGCAATTTATTAATGTACAGAACACGTTTTCCAAATTTGAGCTAATACAAGAGGCCCAAGCTATGGAGTTGGACCAAGGAGATTTAGCCTAGGAGGGGTGAACTCCTTCATCAAAAACTTACATTGACGAATTTTTTTATGGCTTGTTGTATATGTTTATGTTGTTTTTTAGTTCTTACTTATGTTTTTATTTGTCATTAATTTCAACATAGAATACAAGACAATTTCCTATTTTGACACTCACCTGCACCAAGGAAAATAATGCACCATGAGTAAACAAGAAGCAAATAAATTATAATTTTGAACTTTTAATTAGCACAACAAAACTAACATACAAGTTAAAGATCAACCTGAGGTAGTAGACCGATCACACGTAAAGGTCTCTCTCTAGCTGGATGACGACGTCTCTACGACGCAACACCATAACATGACATCTCTTGTTCCAAAAACAGACCAAGAATCGAAGTAGACCATCCTGTGACCCAATCGGTTGTTGTCAAGAAATTTGAGCAACCCATACTATGCCAAAACCCCCCGAGCACCGAGGTCTTGGGAAACAACTACTCGATGATCAGGCCAATCTCTCTCATGCCACAACATCCTATCACCAAATAAAAACCCAAAATCAGTGACTAAAACTCAAAAAGAAAAAAAGAAAAAAAATTAAGCATCGCCACACCTACGTAGAGATCAGGCACAATGACTGTGCGTCTATATTAGATATAGACACATGAATCATCGCGCAAATCCTTCACTAGGTGCGAAGGCCTCACACAAAGGTTTCATTTTGCGTGAGGACTGCACAGATCAACCTCGATCGCCCACGCAGTCGAGGCAAAAAAGAGATATAAAGTTCATAAAAAATCACATTTGTATGGACCCCCCAAGAAAAATAGTGAAAAAATTGAAAATCTAGACATTTAGGGCCCTACCTGACACTGACGACGCGAATCCCGAGTACTCAGGCTGACTGCAACGACAAGAAAGGCTCGAGTGCAGGGGCTCAGCTCTGACCTCAGACTCTCAAATGACACAAATGAGTTGAAACGAGCCATATTGACACATATATCACCCTTTCCTCATTATTCGATAGACCATAACTAGAGCTCAGAAAGCCCAATTGCAAAACTGCAAGAAACACAATGATTAACACTTCATCATTTTCAAGCTAGGCCCCATACATCCATGCCTAATAAAAAGTCTTTTTTCAATCACAATAGGTATGCCCTCTCTTATTGCTTTAAATTCAAAGTTATTTTAAATGTTTGAATAAAAAATATTCTTTTACTTGGGGTACTAGTTGTAGGTATTACAAACATGCCAAATCACCATATGCCCCACCCAGTAAAGGTACAAGGGCAGGTATCATTCTATCCCTAGTATAATAGGCTCCCCAAAGAAGCTTTTCATATCCTGACATCATTTCTCCACGGAAATTAATCGTAGGTTTCATTCACCCGACCATGTTTATCATCACTCCATGTTGCACATGATAAACATTCTCGCAGGTCGGTAGAGCCTTTCCCTCCATGGAATCCATCACTCATGTAGACCATACATCAACCCAGAGGAATCCATCACATCGAGCATCAACAAGAAGTTCTCCAACTCTTAAAGGATAACCTAAATTTGGCACAAAATCGAATGAAACAACAGGCATATCAACATCGGAGTGAGAGAAGTTTTGATGTGGGAGACTGGGTATTTTTACAGCTACAACCATACAAACAAATGTCCCTCAAGCAAGCTAAGAAGGATAATAAATTATCACCAAATTACTATGGTCCTTACAAGGTGTTGCAAAAGGTTGGTACTATGGCATACAAATTGGAGCTTCCTACTTCTTCGAGAGTGCATCCAGTTTTCTATGTTTCATGCTTAAAAAAGGTTACAGGGGAAAAACTTCCAGTTCAAATAATATTGCTAGAACTTGATGAGGAAGGAAAAACCATATTGGAACCTGAAGCAGTCACAGAAACAAGAACTCGATAGCTACAAAATCGATCAACTTCAGAGTATCTCATCAAATGGAAGAACTTACCCACTGAATATTCTACATGGGAGGATGAAAATTTTATATAGAAGCACCCGGAGCTACTCAAGCATTGAGGACAACACTTTTTTGAAGGAGAGGAGCATATTAGGCCCTTATATTGCTATTATAGTCCTTAGAATTGTTAGTGTAACCCCTTATTATTGTTGTGCCACTGTAACCCCCATGTTGTTGTTATTGTGCCTACATTATTATTGTTGGGTCAGCTAGGATTACATTGTGGCCCCACTGAAATTACATTGTGGCTTCATGGACTCCTATATATAGAAAGGAGGTTTTGTAATTTGTATCATCCAAGAATTTTTCATTCATGTAATGTACTGGAGGTTTCCCCCTCAAAGTGGCTTATTTCTAAGGTGTTGATATCTCTTTTCTTCTCTTTTTGGAGCTGGTTTCACAACATACTTCCTAGGTTGTTCTCAGAGTTTTGATTTCGAATTCAATAGGGAATATAGGTTCTCTCCCAAATACTAGCTGATATGGTGAATATCCAGTGGTTTTTCGCTAGGTTGTATGATAAGCCCATAAGGCTTTTGGTAGTCTAGTGGCCTAGTCTTGGCAATGTGCTGCTACCGTTTTGGTAAGGATTTCCTCCAGGACTTTGTTGGTGCTTTCGACTTGCCCATTTTCCTAGGGGTGGTAAGGAGACGTAACTCTGTGGATGATATGGTGATTTCTTAGGGTGGCTGTAATTTTATTACCTATGAATTTTTCCCCTCCATCGGTTATCACTTCTTGTGGCAGACCGTATCACACAAATAGCTTGAAAAGAAAATTAATCATTGATTCTTCCGTGGCTCTTGGCAAGGCCATTGCTTCTACCCATTTGGTTACATAATCTGTGGCAACCAACATGTAGACTTTCTGGTTTGATGGCGGGTTGAATGGTCCAATGAATTCCAGCACCCATCGTCCGAATGGTACTACCACCAATTGTGGTTGTAGCGGCATTTCATCAGCTTGGCCTGGGCGGCCCATTCTCTGGCAGTTATTACATGCCTGGACATATTTTTTTGCATCTTTGAAAATCGTAGGCCAATAATAGCCTAATTGTAACACTTTATGCAATATTCTGTGTTCTGCGAAATGGCCACCACAAGGTTCATCGTGACAGGCTTGTAATATGTCATAGATTTCATCTTATCTTATGCATCTGCGTATTTGTATGTCGGCCCCTATATGGAAGAGGTATCCACCAATCCAAGAGAATCTTACGCTGCGTTGTACAATCAGTTTCCATTCTCTTGATGTTAAGTGTCTAGGTAGCTTCCCTATTGCTAGGTAATTTTCCACGTCTGTATACCATGGTGTTTTTACTGCTACAGCAAATAGATGTTCATTAGGGAACTGATCATCAACTGCTAGGGTGTCATCCAACTTTGGAACCCTAGACAGGAAGTCTGCAACTACGTTTTCTTTTCCTGGACGATCTTTGATTTTTATATCGAATTCCTGCAACAACAGCAACCAACAAGTTACTCTCCCATTCGTGATTGGTTTATTGGCTAAATATCTAATGGTAGAGTGATCAGTATACATGAATACTTTATAACCAGTTATATAGTGCCTAAATTTATTAATAACATAAATGACAACTAGGAACTCCTTTTCTGTCACGGTATAATTTAATTCGGCAGGAGTGAGGTTTTTGCTGATATAATAAATGGCATAAGGTTTTTTTTCTTCTTCTTGGCCAAAGACTGCTCCTATTGTTGTATTGAATGCATTTGAAGAGATGTGAAAAAGGCAGTTTCTAGTTAGGTCCTCGCAGAATCAGTGCTGTTGAGACCAGTTTCTTCAAATCTGCAAAAGAGGTGTCACATTTTTTAGTCCAATGGAATTCAACATTTCCAATTAATGCATACAAAGGTCCAGCTATTTGTGAGAAATTCCTTGTAAGTTTGAGATAATATCTTGCATATCCCAGAAAAATGCGTACCTTTATCTGTGTACAAGGTGTGGCTACTAGAAGGATTGTCTCTATCTTAGCCAGATCTACCTGTATTCGAGCTGCGAAAATGTAGTGACCTAGGATCACCCCCTCAGTCATCATCATGTGACATTTTTCATTACTTAGACATAACCTAGTAGAAATAGATCGTTCTAACACATTTTCTAGAATTTCTAGAGCTTGATCAAAGTCTTCTCCATATGGTGTGAAGTCATCCATATAGATTTCTAGCCCATCATTTATTAAGTCAGAGAAAATGCCGATTATGACCCTCTGAAATGTGGCTGGGCATTGGATAACCCAAATGGTAGAACTCTATATGCAAAAGTACCCCATGGGCAGGTAAAATTTGTCTTATCCTGATCTTCGGGAGCTATTTGGATTTGATTGTAACCATTTAACCCATCAAGGAAGGAAAATAATCATTTCCCTACCAATGTATCCAAGACCTGGTCAATGAAGGGGAGGGGGAAGTGGTATTTCTGCGTTGCTTTATTCAATTCTCTGTAATCTACGCAGATTCTCCATTTCCCATTCTTTTTAGGGATGACTACTAGAGGGGAGACCCATTTTATGTCTGAAATATGGTAAATGAAATTCACATCTAATAGCTTTTCCAGTTCCTCTTTTACAATCTCTTTTAAGTGCGAGTTTAGCTGTCACTGGGTTTGCCTAATGGGACGAATTTCCTTATCGGTATAAATGTGATGGGTGCATAGTTGAGGGTCTAAACCCTTCATGTCTAGGTAATCCCAAGAAAATGCCCCTTGATACTTCCGAAGGACTTTTATGAGCTTTTTTTTTTGGTCATCATCCAAATTTCCATTAATATTCAAAATCTTCCCTGGCTCAATTTCAATAGGTATGTTGTTACGTACAACGGTTGTGGGAATATGTTGATCCTCAAGTTCTATCACAAGATCCTTTTGAGCTTCGTCTTCAAGGAATGTTTTCAACATTTTACATTTTAAATTTCTAGGTGTGGGTGGTTGACTCATAAAATTATTGATTATGTCGTCTTCAGTTTGATCCTTAAATTCAAGACCTTCTACTAGTGTCAGGGGTGAACGAATGTTTTTCCCCTTGTATGTATATGGGTGCTTGTGAATTTTTACCGTGGGTAAGCTTGGTTTGGTAGGTGGATAAATGATGATATTTTTTATAGAATCCCCTCTAGTGATATTCATGTTGCCCGTTTGGCAGCTTATGTAAGCTTCAGCTATGGCCAACCAAGGTCGCCCAAGAATCAATGGATGCCGGTCCATCTTGTTCTTTGGATTAATAACTAAAAAATCAGCTCGATATTTCCATGAGTCCACAGAGACTAGGATGTCCTGCACTATTCCTTCTGGTCTGATAACAGACCTGTCAGCCAGTTCTAGCAGTGTAGCCAAAGGTTCTAAAGCTAATATGCCCAGTCTTTCGCAGGCCCTCGTAGTTAGAATGTTAATGGCTGCCCCTAAATCGACCAATGTCTTTGGAAATGAGTGACCCGAGATTTGCACAGTCACAATGGGATTTCCTAGGTCTTAATTTTTCACGTGTGGTTCCTTACCCAGTAACAAATCAGATAATGCCCCTACCACATGAACGGTGGGTGCAACCTTTGTTTTGTTTAATTTCTTTTTTCCACATAGTTCTTTAATTGTCTTTGCATAGATGGGAATGTCTTAGATGACTTGGAGGGGAGGAATTTTGATATAGAGGTTTCTCAATTCCCCCAAGATGTCAAAGTCTGGAGAGATTATCGGTCTGGGCAAAGTTAGCCTTTCAGGGAATGGGGGCGGAGGACATCCTAAGTTCGTCAGGTCCCTATTATTCAATCGTTTCTTTATCTTTGCCTACCTCTTTCTTTGTTATATTTTCTTGGCTAGGTTCAAAAGAAGTCTCAATTCGAGACTGAGGTGGAGTCATGGCTTCTATAGGTAAGATAGTATGTCTTGATCTCAGCCTTAGTTCATTGCACTGTTTTTGCTCAATGTTGGAATTTGGATTTTCTATGATCTGGATTAATTGAACCAGTCTGTTGTTGGGATTAGGATTGGGTTGGGCTGCTAATTGGGGGCGTATGACAGGTTGCTGGTTATGCTAAACTAGGTATGGAGCTAGCAGCGTAGGTTGATTTTGAGTTCCTGCCCCCATTGGTACGTTGGTCACTCCCAGGGGTCATTGCCAATTCCAATTAGTTTTTTGAGGAGGAGGGTTTGGCCACTGGGCTTGATATGGAACATTTTGCCAATAAGGGGGAGAACAAGGAAATCTTGGCCAATTGTTCCCTGATGTTGGTTGTGCAGGCCAGGGTGGTATAGGAAATGACTGGTTTGGCCAAGTAGAAAAAGGGTTTTGATTCTGCCAAGATGTTTCAGGGTTTTGCTGGTTAAAATGTGGAGATGAGAAGAACTGAGGGAGGTCTTCTGGCATACTTGGTTGTGCCTGCCATTGTCAACCTTATTCATTAAGTAGACTGGTTCTGTTTCTTCCTTTGCTTCCTTGTAAACTGCTTTCAGCCCGGGAAGTGAAGGACATTGGTCCATGGTATGATCCTTAGTGCAAATGGCACAAGTCTGAACCATGTCTAAAGGGAATTCCCTTTGGCTGTGATTCTTCCGACATCGTGGGAAAAATATGGCCAAGTTTTGTTCTACTATAGCTTGTTTATGCTTGGCTTGTAAAACATCAAGCTGTGTTGTCAAGGTACCCAAGATGTTAGTTTTGAAATTTTCTAATAGATTTCCAAATTCTGCTCTAGTTACGTTGCCAATGGATTGCTTAAGATCTTGTTTCATAGAATCACACCCAATTGTTCTATTGCGTGCACTACCTCGAGAGCATCTAATACATAGGGAAATAATCTCGTCATATTCTTCCTAGTAAATATCTCCTTTCCCCATTATGTTAATCATTTCAACCCATTCTTCCTTCATTCCTTTAATCATCGTGGCTTTTAAAACGTCCTTGGATACTGTGGTATATGGGGACCTTTGTAAATTGTATTGAAATCTTTCTATTTACTCTTCTAATGATTCATTTTATTTTGCAAACATATTAAATATTTCATCTTTTAGGTCTTGGGTTTGGCAATAGTCTTGATATTTGTTAAAGAAAATGTTCTTCATTTCGTCCCAATTATTGATGGTTCCCCCACCTAGTCCCATGAACCAGTGTAGTGTTGTTCCTTTTAAGGTAGAGGGAAAAAGTTTAAGCTTCTGAGGATCAGTGGTGTAGTCATACCCCATACATAAGAAATAAAATTCAAATATGAATGCATCAGGATCTTCCATAGTCAAACCATGGAAGGTGGGAATTTTGTACAAGGGAATGGCTTTCATAGGGGCGTTTGCAGCGTGATCAACAATGGGGTATTCCAATGTTGATGTCTACCTCTGATTCTAATTTTGATTATTTTCCCATTGATCAAAGAGGTGCCAGAAATCTTCAAGGATTTCTTGTTCTGGAGGAGTGATCCGAGGGGTTTTAGGAGGCGAATGCGGTGGAGGCTTTATAGCGCTTCCCTGATATGGGATCCTGAGTACCTCTGTCTCGACCACTCTTTCAGGTGATTTAGGTTCTGGAGCTTCTATTTGAATTATGCCGCTAGTTTCTCCTTCCCCTTCTCGTAAATTGCAAGAACCTCCATCTCTCGAAGGGTCAATGCCTATATGATTGGCAGTTTGAAAGCTTCGCTCAACTCCTTCTGTTTCACCGTGAATCTCAGCTGGACTACAGATGGTGAGGCTACGGCTTGAGGAAGCGTGATAGGGTTTTGAATGGAAATAGTTCTAGGTCCTATGGATGCTTGAGATTCAACTTTCTTAATGATTTCGTCTATATATGTTGTCCTTCCAAGGATCACTAGTCCTTGGGAATGTGAGGATTTTTTAGAGTTATTTCAAATTGTTTCTATCTTTTTCTTCCTAGTCATAAAACAAGAGCACCTGTTCTATTGGTATTTGAACAATTTTTCTGAGAAGCAGGCTAGAGAGCAAGCATTTTGCTTGTTGACACGTAGGTTCTTACCTCTCGTTTTTAATACCCAATTCTTCACAGCAATGGAGAAAGGTGAATAAAGGATATCACTCTTAACACTCTCCCCGGAAACAGTGCCAAAAATGTTGGTTTCACAGAGGCGGCTTATTATAGGCAACCTTAGTGCTTCTTATTTAATTGTCAACCCGAGGTAAGTCTTCTTATTTCGAGAGTGTCAGAACAATATATGCAAGTGAGATCAACTGATAGTTACTCTATGATGTTTATGAGAAAGGGTTATCTAATCTTCTGAACTCAATCAACTTAAAGGGGAATGGTTTGATAGATTATGACTAATTATTCTATCTAGCTTAGAAGAGAGAAACCTATGGTTGAGCAGCATAACGATGGTTTGAATAGAAATCTCGAGGAACTGAACAACAATGAATTGAACAACATTCTTAATGTATTGAACATCAATCGAAATGAAATCAATATAACTGAAAGCAATCTTAATGAAAGGAACCTAAATGAAAGCAATAGAAAATACTTATATAATTTTGAAATGGAATTCTCTTTGTAAACTGACTAACTAGCATTAATCAACAATTGGAAACCTCACTGTGTTTTATGGCTTGTTGTATATGTTTATGTTGTTTTTTAGTTCTTACTTATGTTTTTATTTGTCATTAATTTCAACATAGAATACAAGACAATTTCCTATTTTGACACTCAGTTGCACCAAGGAAAATAATGCACCATGAGTAAACAAGAAGCAAATAAACTATAATTTTGAACTTTTAATTAGCACAAAAAAACTAACATACAAGTTAAAGATCAACCTGAGGTAGTAGACCGATCACACGTAAAGGTCTCTCTCTGGCTGGATGACGACGTCTCTACGACGGAACACCATAACATGACGTCTCTTGTTCCAAAAATGGACCAAGAATCGAAGTAGACCATCCTGTGACCCAATTGGTTGTTGTCAAGAAATTTGAGCAACCCATACTATGCCAAAACCCCCCGAGCACCGAGGTCTTGGGAAACAACTGCTCGATGATCAGGCCAATCTCTCTCATGCCACAACATCCTATCACCAAATAAAAACCCAAAATCAGTGACTAAAACTCATAAAGAAAAAAAATAAAAAAAATTAAGCATCGCCACGCTTACGTAGAGATCAGGCACAATGACTGCGCGTCTATATTAGATACAGACACATGAATGATCACGCAAATCCTTCACTAGGTGCAAAGGCCTGGCACAAAGGTTTCCTTTTGCGCGAGGACTGCACAGATCAACCTCGATCACCCACGCAGTCGAGGCAAAAAAGAGATATAAAGTTCGTAAAAAATCACATTTGTATGGACCCCCCAGGAAAAACAGTGACAAAATTGAAAATCTAGACATTTAGGGCCCTACCTGACACTGACGACGCGAATCCCGAGTACTCAGGCTAACTGCAACAACAAGAAAGGCTCAAGTGTAGGGGCTCAGCTCTGACCTCAGACTCTCAAATGACACAAATGAGTTGAAACGAGCCATATTGACACATATATCGCCCTTTCCTCATTATTCGACAGACCATAACTAGAAAGCCCAATTGCAAAACTGCAAGAAACACAATGATTAACACTTCATAATTTTCAAGCTAGGCCCCATACATCCATGCCTAATAAAAATTCTTTTTTCAATCACAATAGGTATGCTCTCTGTTATTGCTTTAAATTCAAAGTTATTTTAAATGTTTGAATAAAAAATATTCTTTTACTTGGGGTACTAGTTGTAGGTATTACAAACATGCCAAATCACCATATGCCCCACCCAGTAAAGGTACAAGGGCAGGTATCATTATATCCCTAGTATAATAGGCTCCCCAAAGAAGCTTTTCATATCCTGACATCATTTCTCCACGGAAATTAATCGTAGGTTTCATTCACCCAACCACGTTTATCATCACCCCATGTTGCACATGATAAACATTCTCGTAGGTCGGTAGAGCCTTGCCCTCCATGGAATCCATCACTCATGTAGACCATACACCAAAGGTTTGGAGCCATGGCCATAAAATCCAAGTCCAGAAAGCACTTCATGTTCAATCATCCGTCATACATCAAGTCAAGTTTTACCCATGTCATGTTAAAACCCCCTTTCCTGGGGTACCATTCTCATAAGTATATCAAATACGCACCACCGCGTCTCACACTTGGCCTATCACACCCCCATCAGCATAGCTAATCTGCGACAATTTTTCATCCGAGTCATCACCCCCATACCAAGACAAACCAATGGGGACCCCACCCTCAGCAAAACACATTCCTCACACCATAGTGACGGATTATTTTCATGTTTATAGGGGTACCCATCTCCGTGCTTGTACATCCAAACCCATTCTATATTCTTTTGGAAAGTGTACAATTTTTTTTAGGAGAGCAATCCCACCCATCGATTCACATTTCTCACCTGGCAACAGTCCCTAATCACCCTTGGTCAAAGCTACGCATTCTTTACCACACCCCACTATGACACTCATAACAACCATACACCCACCTTAGATGTCCTACCGACTCCAGGGATTTCCTCACCAAAAATTGTTATGACTTCCACTACTCACATTTACAACTATGACCTCAGGCCACTTAACTATCATCATCAGTTATAGCCATTTATCACCATCATGCCTAAGTTAACGTAACACACCATGCCCTGCTACATCAGAAACCCTGGTCCCTTGCATCAGTACTCATCTTGGTCGGTTGATGCTTCCTTCTTCTCTACCACATCAAACATTCTCCAAGAAGGAGGTATTACCTTGGAGGACTCCCCACCTCAATAGGGGCATCCCCGGATGGCACTATGGAAATCATCATTACCCATTGATGTCATCAATTCTCTTGACATTCGACTTCAAGATAAAATTTCATGTCAAGATGGTATCGTACTCCATAACCGTTGCACTCTGTCAGAATTCGTCGAAGACACGTGACTCGATAAGCATCTCTTTCAGCAATGCTTACACGGGAAGGTCCCCAAGAGTCAAAGACTCATGCATACAATGAGCACTTGTTCTAAACAAACATGTCATACCAAGATTATGCGCATGGTCACCATATTCAACCTTCTTTCAAAGAAAAAATGCCCCTGAGGGTGTCAACAACCATTGTCATCAACCAGCAGCGGGTCACTACCAAAAAGTGACATAAACAGAACCATTATCTGTCAGTCAAAACATCACGAGCATGGGACATGTCTGCCTTGTAGAAATATTTTATTCATTCTATCTCTTGCAAGTTTCCAATAGAGCACGATGTCTTTTTTACTCACGGTAAGGGGTCTCCAACCTTAGTTCTCAAGCAAGTTACTCTCTCTCTCTCTCTCAAAAGGACTACACACGAAAATAAATTATAATGTATTTCGTTTATACAGTCCATCCTAGACCTTATGCATTAGGGGGCAACTATTAACACTAGAAAATTGTATAGGCAGAAGAAATTAGAAAATGTCAAGTAGAAGGTATAAATAAATATTTATAGGGAATACATACATTAGAAGAGCTAAAAATTTAACTTTTCCTAATGTCATAAGGCAAAAATTTTGGACCACACACAGCAAGCACTGGCTCTGAGCATGCATTGCGTATTTTCCTTCAATAGCCACGTAGTGCGCAGCTATCCCTCCAATAGCCGTGTTGTCCTGGGGATGTGGAATGTCACCATCCAGGACCTCTTGGCACACTTCGAGAAAAATATTCTCACTCAACCTAGGAAAGTACAGTTGCCTTTGAGCCACCTTGAGGCTTTAGTGCAACACACAAAGGAACCATACCCCCACTCTTGTGTCACCATCCATCTTTGACCAAGAGAGGGAGGGAAAATTTGAAATTGGTCTATAAAAGCCAACCATGGGAAGAGAAATGGGAGACACATTGTTATGCTAGCCAAATTTCTCATCAGAAAACCAGCTTGTGTTGTCCAACAGTAAGAGGATTGGAAGGATTCATTTATTTGCCACCCAACACCTCAGTCCAAGAGAGAAGAGTTCACCACGTGTCCGTTGATCTACCATCCTTTGAGAGGGAAGAGAGGCTTGCTGAAAACTTGAGGGGAAGAGACCCCCTTTTCTTGGATATTGAAGCTCTGTAGCTCGAAGGATCCACTAGAAGAGATTTAGCATTCTATCTTCTACTACTACCAATACCTAATAAAGGGAGAAATCTCTCCATTGTTGAGTTATTAGTGTGTTTTCTCTATTGAGTGTGTTTCTTGTGCATGTTGTTTTGTTTTTTGTTTGATTTTTTATGTATCATGCTATGTTTCCATTTAACTTAGCTTATTACATGTTGAACTTGTTCCACTAACATTTGACAAACCACTTTGACCTCTGACATGCATGTAGGTAAGCAGCCCCCCTACTAAGCAAAGTGTATTTTGTCTACCCATGCGCCGAATACACTACCACAGTCCCACTTCCTCCAATTTTTACTTTGATATCTTGTGCCCTCTTTTCTTCTCTTCCACGTTTGATTTCTTTTAAGTCTTTATTGGATTAGTGTGGACCCCAAATCCTCTTGTTGGGTTGTGCACCTGCATTGCATTGGCTATTTTTCCAAAGCTTTTAACTAGTTCTCTTTGAAGCTATTACAACAAAGAAGCTTGGATATTAGTGAGAGATTTCTTTCCATGCTTGGAAATAAGAGTTGAAATATCAAGTTCCAACAATTCCACCTACATGTCCCTTGTCTTTTCCTCTTCCTCTGAGTTTTGTGAAATTTCTTCTTCTACGATCTCCATGTTTCAATCCCTACTATCATTTTCTTTATTGCTTTAAAAGGGTTCTTCTTTGCCTATTTTCTACCTTTCGTGGTTCCCTACCTAGTGTTTTCCTTTGTGGTCTTACACTTTGATGTTTCTCATCTTGATTGCATGCCCTTATCCATGTCATATTGAGCTTGGAAACTATTGTTGTTTGCTAATGTTATTATAGGCATTGAATTAGGGCTCTTTGTACCAAATTTCCTCTTACTAGGAACCTTTGTGAAACCTCCTCATTTTCACTTCCTTTACCTTTATCTATGCCTTGCTACATTCGATGAGTAGTCTCATAATATATGTTTGTTCTCATGGCACTTGTAGCAATGGAATTGATTGTGTTCATAATCCAAAGTTTGAACCCACTCTATGTATTGGTAGGTCATGTTAATTGATTATGGAAGGGTTCCTGAGACATTAATGCAAACATATATCCTTGCACATAATGTGTATTTCTGTGACTTTTTGACCTCCAAGATTTTGACGAAGGAACCCAATGTGTTCCCAATTGCTTTTATGGTTTCTTTCTCCCAAATTACTTATAGGAGAGGGTACATCTAAATCTAAACTAGATCCCTTTTAAAGTTCTCTTTTTAGGATTAAACCTTTTGATCCAATACCTCAAATACAACCTTATTGAGTTATAGAAATAAGGGTCTTCCTCAAAGATATAAATAAGGGCCTTCCTCAAAGATATTTTTCTAAAATCTTCAATGCAAACAACTATTGCTATGAAGAAACCCTTTGAACCAAGTTCTAGGTCAACTTGTCTTTTGTTTTTCCATTTGGAGTTCATTCAACCCATGACAACCTTATTAGAGAGCCAAATGCCCATATCTTTTCTAATGATTGTGAAATCCTTTATATATAGAATTTATTATCAATATTGGGAGAAGCGACTTCATACTTTAGGTCATTCTTATTTTTTGCCAAACATCCGTTTTACATCTTGTTGACTTACTTTCTCTTACCTTGTTTAAAGTGATTTAGATCCTTCTACCCATATTGCCTTTCCTCACTCCACCTATTTCTTCTACAAAAGGAAAAATAGTCAAGGTTATATTGAATTGTTGCCACCCTTATTTTATTTTTTTAACATTATAATAACTTAAATATTAGGAAATTGGCTTCTGTGATCCATAATCTGTGAGTAAAATCTTTATGTAAAAATCAAATCAAAATAATTTTGGTCGACGCCTTTCGAACAAGCTAGTGTGGTTCATCATCAAGACAAAATGATGAACCACACTGGCTGGTTGCGTCAACCAAAATTATTTTGATGTGATTTTTACCAAAAAAATTTACTCACAAACTTAAATATTATTTTATAACATTATAATAATTTAAATATTATTTTATTTTATATAATAATATAAAATGTCAAAAAAAATGAGTTACAAACCCCACCCTACACTCCAATGAATTATTTTTATAATTCACAACCTACATCTTGATAATTGAAATATGTGACTTTTCTTAATGGAAAGTCAAAACTTCTCAATTCCATCATACTTCTAAGTTAAGTTTGTTATTTCCTAAATGTTAAAATAGAGTCAATTTCTTGGGATGCGTTACTTTAGGATTTTTTGAAGTAATTAAAATAAAATTAAGGTATTAGGCCATTGAAAATCTAATCTGAATTAATGGAAAAAACTAGCGCTAAAATGCGTTAATTATTATTTTATTTCTCCTTCAACTCCTCTGTATTTTTTTTTTTATAACTATAATAAAATTATAAATATAGCTTTCCAAGTTAGATGAGACAAATAGCCATTGGATAGGAAGTACTACATTGGGTCATTTCTGCATTTCATTGTCAGTTATTCACATTTTCCCCTCAACAGTGCGAGTCTAGGTCGAGCAAAGAATAGAGAAAGAGAAGGCATAGGTTTGTACTCTGTGGCTGAATTTGGAATTCTGGGCTTGAATGGTTATGATTCGAAGGTGATGTAATTAGAAGCTTAGCTGAATCTTCGCTGAAAAGCCTTTAAGCTGTTAGACAGCTAGGCCTAGTATATCTCTTTGGCATTATTTGTGTAATTAAAAAAAGTGGGCTCATTAAACCGACATCGGATTTTCATTCTGTAACATATAGTGTAATCAGTCTGATGCCAGAAAAGTTTTGAGGAAAATTCTGGCATTAGTAAGCCCACTATAAGACTATAAGGGTGCTCTTACGCTATTTTAAATCTGATTTCATATCTGCTGAAACCTCAAACAGCTGAATTTTAGACAGGCAAATTCCAGCACCTTTAAAGCCAACATGTTTGCCAAGGTGAGGGTAATTTGCTTTTGAATTTTATATGGATCTGCTCTGTTCCCTGTCATATATGAAACATATACATTAATATCTTCATGAATTTATTTTGAGTTGTTATGAGTGCAGGAACAACCCCGCCTGAACAGGAACAGACAGATTGTTTCAAAGCCACCTGCAGCAGCAAAGGGTAAATGGATATCTTGAAACTTACAATATTTTAAGAGCAAGATTAGATTAGACTAGATTTTGTGGGGCATGCTGGCTGAGAAGTATTCATGCAAAATATCAGGTCCTGCAATGGCAGCACCCAACCAGAATACACTACTAACCAACAACAACAATAGGAGGGCCTTAGGAGACATTAGCAATCTAGTGGGAGCTCTGAACGCGCAATGCAATATCAGCAACAATGGTGTCAGGAAGTATGTTTTTTTGATGTTATCAACTTATTTATTACTGATGAGGTCATGTATAATAAATCATTCCCTTGTAACAATAGGAGGGCCTTCGGAGACATTGGCAATCTTGCGGAAGATCTGAACGCTAAATGCACTATCAGCAAAGATTGGGTTAGAAAGTATGTTGTTTGATGTTATTAACTTATTTCTTAGGTCATGGTATAGTAAACAATCCCTTTTCACTAAAGTCTAATCCTGCCTCTCTTCTGTTGGGTTCTTGTTTTGGGGATTCTGTTCTATTTGGTTGTCTCTACCATAAATATCCTATCTTAAACTTGTGGACTGCCTACTGTTTCAGGAGGCCAAGAACAAAATTGGGTGTCAATGCTAACAAGGGAGCCAGTTCTAGCACTCAGGTAAGTTTAATAAGGAACATTTAAGCAACCTGAAAGATTGTTTTCTAGTCGAAATGTCAAACAGATCCCAGGGTTTTTGTAAATGACAAACTTCAGGGGAATTGAAATAGCAACCTCTGTGGTGATCGACATTTTTTTTCCTTGATCTTCTTGCCTAGTATTATGTTTTCTGGATGTCTAGTTTGTTGCTTTTCTTTCTATTCCAGGGATCTCATTCAATTATTTATTTTCTGTGAGCCCAAGCAGGGAATTTCTCTCTTTTAATCTTTTCGTTTTGATTCCAGCAATTCCAGGGACAGGGTATTGTTGTCAGGGAAGAAGAAAAAGCAGGGGGTGGGGTAGTCTGGGGAAACAAACAGAACTATGCTATTAAAATGAATGCTCAATACGCCACTGCTACTCAGAGCGGTACCGCCATTTCAATCAGTAATAGCATAGATTCAAGTGTACAAGATGGGGGAGTAAAAGCACCTAGTCAGCTGAAAGCAAGGAGACAAAAAGTACTAACAGTGACTGCAACACTATTAGGTCGAAGCGAGGTCTGTCTTATTGCTTTAAGTTCTATTAATTCACCGATACTTTTTTTTTTTTTTTGGTTAGCACTGGTTCGTATCCAAATACGGTACCCATATCCACTCTCAATTACTGGCGGGTCTTATAGACTTCAGATGGCTGTGTTTATTTATTATGTAAGTGGGATGAGTTTAATTAATAAATTTGGTAAGGGCATTTCAGAATTCATTTAGGGACGTCCTTGAGGTTCCTCGTAGCATTGATGATGGAGACCAAGACAACCCACTGGCAGTTGTTGAATATGTTGAACATATATACCACTTCTACCGGAAGACCGAGGTATGTCTCAGTGTCAATCATTGCATTTTTTTATGAATGTGAAGGTAAAATTTATTTTCTCTTACAAAAAATTTGGAGATCTGTATGTCCAGGTCATGAGTTGTGTACCTCCAGATTATATGACAAGGCAGCCTGAAATCAATGACAGCATGAGGGGAGTTATGGTTGATTGGGTAATAGAGGTACATATTTGTTCATATGCTGATTCTATTTGCTGGCATGCTTAGATCTAGAAGAGGGTTATATGGGCTATTTCTTAGAGTTCACTACCAAATTTTACAGGTGCATCGAAAATTTCATCTAATGCCAGAAACATTGTATCTCATTGTAAACATCTTCGATAGATACCTCTCTATTCAGAGTGTTACAAAGAAAGAATTACAATTAGTGTGTGCCACTGCAATATTTATTGCTTCCAAATATGAAGAAATCTTTCCTCCAGAGGTACGATGACTTTCTCTCTATCTATGAGAATGGGTAAAAGGAAATCTTTAGTGTATATTGCTAGTTTATACAAGCCATGATTGGCTCTTGAAAATTATGTGCACATTTCCACATACTCTCAGTTAATAGGGGAACAACAATTATCTGCCCCAGAGAAGATTACCCTTAGTCCTGACACCAGCACAAAGAATATCTCATGATGGCTTACAGATTATTGACATAAGAACAACTGGTTCATTCTTGGCTACAGATCAAGGATTTAGTCTTCATCATGGAAGATGCATATACATCAACACAGATAGTGAATATGGTAATTAGCTAGAACTGCTATTTGTTTCTTTCATTGGATTACGACATAGTCTCCAAAGATGCAGTTTGACTGATAAATTGATAATACTACCTGGCAGGAGCATACAATATTAAATCGACTGAAATATAAGCTCACAGTTCCCACTCCATATGTATTCCTTCTCAGGTTTCTTAAGGCAGCTGGTCCAGACAATGTGGTAAAGATCTGAACCCTGCCACTTTTTTAATATTGTCAGAATAATTCCCTGATTTTCTCATCAAATCTTCGTTCAAATTTCCTCCAGATATCCAGCATTATTCTTGGTTTAGATGTCTTTTCTTCTTTGTATTCCTGCTAATACTCTGCTGTGCTGATAAGTCTTAAAATCATTTATCGATGCTTCAGATGAAAAATCTGGCATTCTTCTTGGTTGACCTGTGTTTGCTTCATTACAAAATGATCAAATACAGTCCATCAATGCTTGCTGCTGCAGCTGTCTACACTGCTCAATGCACTTTGAAGAAGCATCCATGTTGGAATAAAACACTTACCCTTCACACTGGCTACTTGGAAGCAGACCTCAGGTAAGTCTTCTAGTTTTTAAAGCATCATGCTTCTAATGAGTTTATTGTTCTAAAGTTGCCTACTCCTAGACATCTTAGGTTTCCTCATCAGTTACAGGCAGGCAAACTGTAGATTATAATATCTAAAACATTGATCAGCTGCAGAAAAATGTTGAAAACATGGCGCATTGATCAGCTATGTTTTGGCATTAATCTACTCATGTCCTGTGCGAATTGTATCTAATTCTAGACAATGTAATGAGATAACAACATTAATTTGACTTCTTCCAGGGAATGCGCACACTTAATGGTTGATTTCCACCGGAAGGCAGAAAGAAGTAAACTCAAAGCTGTTTGCAAGAAGTATTCATATCCAGATTTTGGCTCTGTTGCTTCTGTAAGGCCTGCCAACATACCTGCGGAAACAGTTGCAGCTCCAGCAATTGATAAATGTGCACACCAGATTTACTTCAGGAACCCTCGTTGAAGTCTGCCGATTCTTCCGATCGGTTGAAAACATATCTCTGGTGGTGCCGCTGAGATAATGTTTCCCGATTATGTGTATGTAAAATTGTAGATAGCCCCTGACGTGGCATGTAAATTTCTGGTTATTTTTCATACATCGAAATTCTCATTAAATTCTGAACAATTAGCTTTCATTAGCAAGATAAATGCTAGATGCTTTGACCTGCCCTTTTTGAACAAGGCGATACGATTTATATCCGAGAAAGAATTGGTTCATTTAAATTCATAAAGGAAAATACTGTGTCTGGTAAAAAGCTATTTGTGTCACATTTGAGAAAAATGGATCTCGATTCTCAAAGAATCCAGTTCTCTTCGCCATGCCTTTGCAACCCGGACTTCAACGAGGGAGTTCGAAAGCAAGGATTGACAACAGGGACTGGGACTACAAGAGTCACTGGATTATTAGACAATTGAATTAAGAAGAGGAATATAGGAATGAAAATCTATAAATATCCTTGATTTAGGGCCATGCAATCAAAGAAAATATATTGTAAACTAAAACATGAACCATAATTCAACACACACTCTTATTATGTGCTATATGGTCAAAATTTTAGCTAATCACTATTCCTAACAACCTAAATTATTTCTAAAACTGGGACACATGTATCTATACGAGACTTTCACTAATTCTAATTAATACAAAATCAAAATGGAGAGAGTCTATTCTCTTTAGGAATATTTTCATAGTGTCTTTAAGTCTGAGAAAAATAGATTGACATGAGGTTATTGTTCTTACATCAATATGTACTGAAACACTAGATGAAAAATATTTAAATAACAATGACTCAATTCATATATATATATATATATATATATATATTCAAAACATTAAAAATTTCAAATTACTTAAAAAAAAATTATGAAGAGAAATTTGGAATTAACATAGTAAATTATAAAGGGGACTATATATATATATAAATAAAAAAATTTCATATATATATATAATTAATTTATGGTATGCATATAATTTTTAAAATTTAAACAAAAATAATAACAAAATATGTTAATAAGAAAGGTCTCACACATATATAGCTATATGTAGTATCAATGTTTATATATATATATATATAAGGAGAGAAAGAAAGAATAGTAAAGAAATTATATAGATCTATCTTAACTTAAAATTTACTAAGCACCAAGAAGGATCAAATATCTCAAGACAATACTCTCTTTTAGTGGAAAACTTATCGAAAGTTTTGCTAGCTCATATTGGTATCAAGTGTTGAGAGGGGTCAAATCTCTCAATATACAAACTATTCCTTGAATTTTTCACTTAAAAGAGTTTTCTTTTCAAAGATTTGATTTCTCTTGGTTCTTGATTAAATTAAGATGAATATATTCTAGTATTTATAGCATTATTAATAATATTTACTAATATCAAATAATTATATCATTAATTTGGCTTTGAAGAGAAATAAAAGTGAATACTTTGTATAACTATGGATCCTTATGAGATACCTTTATATAAGGTTATTCCAAATATGATGATCATTTATCTTTATTGGAAAGTATTAAATGACTTACAACACTTCCTAAGTGGAAAGGGGATGTGACTTAGAACTAAGGACTTTAGATTTTTCACAACTAATAATTTTAATAACTAGCAATTGCACCAAATGTTGCAAAGGAAACGTTGCAAGGCGATATAAGATATGGAAATGATAGATGTGATTTAAATCATAGTTGCATCGAAAAATAGTGAAGCATCGCCATATGTATTAAGCCAAGTTCTAAACAAGTGAACACTAAAAAGTATGCTTGTATACATGTACAAAGTTGAGGATTGTGTGAATATGATTTGGATTGTCAAATCTTCAACATTTTGTTGTGTGGTATATTTACTTCGGATACTAATATGGCCATTCTTGATTCTATTCTCCCTTTTATTGAGCCTGGGTATGTTTCTACACTATAGAACTAGATATTAGAGTTTATTTTAGTTGCATTTTTCTTTTGACTTTTCTATAAGTGAATATTTGTAATATATACATCTATAAATTTTTGTTGGTATTTTTGTCCTTCACATTTTAGGAACAAATTTTGGATTAATTATTGATGATTTTTTATATGGATCGTTTTAGAGTAACAATTATTGTGTAACCTATAGGTTTTTCCTTCTCGAAGCTATTTATCACTCCCATGCGATTAGTATTGAAGTTGTTGAATTATGTAGCTTTGATCTCATCTGAGAATTTTGATTTTGCAAAAATGACATACCATTATGTGAGTGGGAATTTCCAACTGATATCTCTTACTCAGACCACAACCAATACAAATACAGTTCCAATATGGCGTGCACTTTGGAATGATCTTTTCTCTCATGTTCAATCTCTTTTTTACTCCTTACTGCTTCGTTACTCTTCTAGCTTTAGAGATACAAATCAATGAACCTTATTGCAAGAGTTTTATGTTGGAAATATTGTCATTGATGGCAAAGGAGATGGAAAAGGAGCACCTAAAACAACAACAAAGCAACAGTGAGGTAGCAGAGACATGCAGTGTATTGAAGCAGAGTCAAGCAGTGAATGCATTTGGAACCTGAGAATATTGAACGCAGACTCTTGACTCAGAAGTCACAACAAGTCCAACCTGAAGATTGTGAATAATCGATATGAATCAGAGTAGCACTAGGAAGAAGAGCAATATTGTTCGAATGATGAATTGAACACTTACAACGAAATTTGTAATCGTTGAGACAGGGTAACTTTGACTAAGAGTCAACGCTGCTTGCATAAGGGTAAAGATAAATGAAATGCGTAGAGGTGTGTTGGAGCATCGTCTAATTGCAAGGACGCCGAAAACCAGGATTACATAGGGGTTCCACTACGGTTACAGTGATGGGGTCGATTTCCATTCCACGAGATTGGAATAGAATCGATGATTCCAACTCTTGAATGGTCACGCTGATGCAAGTAGGAAGAAGGGAAGTCGAGGCACAAAAGAGGAGAAATGTCAGAAAATTTCCTGTTTGGAATCTTAAGGTTAGCGTATGAACTGGAATAATGAACCATGGTATGGCAACTGCACATTGGTGCTTGTGGAACTAGAATGGTGTATGAAGAGGTGGAACCACGAATCAAGAATGAACAATCAAGAGTGAGCGGAACCTTGAAGGCGGAACCTGTGCGTAAAGGAGAAAAGCAGAACCTTGAAGGCGGAACCTTGCGGGAGTGAACAGTGAAGGCAGTTTCCGGGTTTCATCGCACCGATTTCGACGGGCAAGTGGTAATTTGAGAATCGGAGCGATTCCATACGATGGGTGGCACGTGTCCCTGAGCAAGTTGGGAAAACCACTGTCATTGCGCGCCATCGCGCATTAACTTTCGGCTGAGGACCCCATGCGATATTGATACAAGCCGTCGATTTGGAGGAAGGCTCATTGAACGGCGATTGCATTCGGAAGTAGCCCGAAGGATAAACCAAGGTTTGGTGCACGTACTTAATTGAGCCATCGCTTATATATATGTGGGCCCAGAGCCAGAGGTTCGTTATAAGTGGTTTAAATTGAATTAAAAGCTCAGGATATATATATATATATATATATATATATATATATATATATATATATATATATAAGTGGGGGGGGCAATAATACAGTTTGATGATATAAAGGTTATAAAACCCGTGACCATGCTTACGGTGGGCCCTAAACAAAAGCCACCGTTTATTAATAGTTTTTTAATGTTTGACTCGGAGATGGGCATATGTTAAAGTAAATACATGGGTCTTCACATTTGGTGGGAAACATATATATATATGTTGATATATATACTACGCTGATATTTAATATAGTGAGCTATAATATTGCTTCGAAATTGTATTAAAACATTGATTCGGTTTATTACAAGAGCATATTATGTATTTTATGGGTCTTATAATCGTGAGTATAAGAAGCCACCACAGTTGATTAAAGTCCCAGCCCAAAAGATTAGAACCTTGAGAGTTTGCCCAGATTTAAAATCAGCTGTTATATTAAAAAGAAGTTATATATGCAGCAGGTGCACAAAAGTACAACGAACAAGTGAATAAACACAGGGATGAAAATGTGGGCCTAACAGAGGTAAAAAAAGAATGTAGGAACTGAAAAAGTCACAGGGAATTTTGCAGGCATGATGAACAGAAATATACAGAACAGTCACTTAACAGCAGCAGAAGAGACAAATCCAGTAAAGCCAAAGAAAGTCCAGAAAAGGAACTGAGTGGTATTGAAATATGCAACTGAAAATGTAAATAATTTTTGTTTTATATTGTTTGTGATGAAAAGGCAAGTATCCTAAGGAAAATAAAAATCCCACTGTAGCATGGAAATGTGTACCTATTATTATAATTTTAAAATGAGTTGGATAAAGGAATGAGAAGACAGAAGTCAAAAATTCAGGACTATTCACTTCAAATTCCCTGAGGAATGTAAAGATTCATGTCATGAACTCTATATATAATATCACATTGATATGCACAAGTAGAAAGTGAGAGGATAAGGATAGAGAATGAAAAGTATAGAAGATCAAGGCAGAGAAGATAAGGAAGAGAAAAGCAGAAAGAGATGCTACAGAACAGAGCTGATATCAGAGGTAAATCAGCAAACATTCATTTTGTTAAATTGAGGAAGTTGGAGCTTCCCTATCAAGTTGAAGCTTGATAGCTGTCAGTTGTAGCTGACTGAGGTTGGAGCCTCCTGTAGGTTGGTGCCTGGAGAAAATTGAAGGGAGTTGGTGCTTCCTTGCAAGTTGTAGCTTGCAGAATTGAGGATAGAGCCTCCTGTAGGTTGGTGCCTGCAGAAAACAGTGGTGAGAGGGAGTTGGAGCTTGCCTTTGCATCGCAACAATAATAAGATGTGGTTTTCTCCCTTTATGGGTTTCCACTTATATCTGGTGTCTCTGTGCATGATGTTTATGTGTTGACCTGATTTATATCATCTGCTTAATACCTACTGCTCTCATATTAAGTCTACTGTTATATTATATTAATACTTGTTGCTCACATTCTAAGATTACTCACATATTAAGTTGGACATGAAATGAAGGTGTAAATAAGTTTTAATGAACAATTTTAAAAGTCCATGAATTTGTTAAACTGATTCACTTCCCCCTTTCAGTTTAACTAAGGGTTCAACATTTTAGTTGTACAATGTTGTGCGAAGCATTGTGATTGGTTTTGTTTCCTTTTTTACAGCATGCAATAGACACTGTCTAAGGTATATGATATTTTTATTTTAAAAATAATCGTTATCTGCTTTGCAAGATGATATTACATGGGTTTATTTGTACTCATAGTATATTTAAATACCTTCCACTCATAGGCACCATGATTGCACCAAAGACCAACAAGAAAGGTATAAAAGGTCTTGGTATTCTAATGTTCATTTTGACTACAAACATGTCGCTAAAAATGAATATAAATCATGGCATCGGAAAAAATGTAGTTTTATGGATTACATAACCATGTATTTACTGAGTGTTAGAAAAGAATGGCAGCACAAAAGAGGATGAGGCAAGAAAGGCCTTCTCCATCGTAAGAAAAGAAAAAGGTAAAGCAGGTTTGGAGGATGAATACTCATTGCATTCATTGCAATAGAAGTGGCCATCAGAGAGCCACATGTTGGAAGCTCCATCCAGAGCAACACCGTAAGGACAAATCATCAGTGCAGGAACCGGTTGAAACAATTATTCGACAAGAAAATATGCCACAGAGAGATGACCCATTAACTTTGATAAGTGAGAGATGGTTTTTATAGTTTTGGTAGTGCGTTTGGCCTTAGTTTGTAAATCATGTGTTGCAATTTAAAATTTAAAAGGGATGATGTGTTTTACATCACCTGTTCAACGATAATGATATTTTGGCCTTGTATTGATAGCTGGGGTATTGGTTCCATTTGATGTAAACTTGAAAACAAAGCATGGTTATAAAATCGTGGCAAGTGTGGGGAATGCTTGGGTCATAGATTGGTCACTTAGTTAAGCATGTAATTTTCAAAATATTGTACTACAGGTTTGCAGAGGATGTAGGTGTCGGCTCATCGCTTATGGCCCCAAAGGACAAAGGTCAAGGATAATCAAGGGTGACCTTTCAAGACACTTGTGGTGCAGACAGGGTATAAAGTAGTTGCAGATTACGTTCATGCTTTTGGTGGACCAAAATCTCCTCAGTGGGGAGGATTGATCCAGGTGGCTCCAGACACCCTAAGGAGATCAAGAGGGCTCAGAAATGGTAAAAATTCAAAGTGGTCGCATGAATCTCGAACTAGGCTCAGACTGAAATTCTCGTTGCCCTAATATCAACAGTGCGAACAGATCTCCAATACGAGTCTGTATGGAGAAGTTAGAGCGAGTCACATTTGGGCAATGGGCTAGGTTTAAGTGTCCCACAAAATCATCATCAACCGGCAAGGAACCTAGCACCTGAAAACGGGTGAAATTGTGGCCTCGTTAAATTTCCCAATAACCCTTATTTTCATTAAGTTTAAAAACAACCAATATTGTATTAAAAAGAGAAAAAAAAAATATAAAAATGAGGGTAGCGGGCCACCACCCCCGCCACCCCACTTCTCATTACATAACGGCACATTAAAAATCTTGGGTCGACGGGCCATGACCCTCGTCGAACCCCACTGTAACAAAAACACCATATATAACAAAAAGAATAACACCATATATATATTCAACCAACCGAAACACAAACCAATGGTTAAAACATGACCTCATGCCCAAAATTAAATGCAAATAACAACGTGCCCAGTCAATATTTGTGACGTTGCTAACCGTGCCACACCAGAAATTAAAGTGATAGTTAAATGCACTACTTTCAATTGTGTGAGGTTTGAACCCGATCCACCTCCACTCTAAATTCCAATGGACCCAACAACCCACAACTGTCACATTGAATTCTCTGTCAACACACAGGCATTTAAACCCTCAGTTGCAGGGCGTCTGGGCAGAGGAGGTCGAGCAAAGAGAAGGAGGGCAGACTAGCAAAACATAAGTATGGAACCACGACCCCATAGCAATGTGGAACGATGTGTAGTGATGCTTTTCGAGACAGATAATATTTTTTAGAGAATATTATTTGATTCCTAAAAGATTCCATAGGGAGGTAATTTTCATTTTGTCACAATGATATGAAGTTTATAGTCATTTTAACCAGAATTTCGTAGGGAACACGATTTTAAAGTTAGAATGGCCATCTGAGAAACACATTTGCAGATTCCCTGTAGAAAAGAATCTTAGGGAACCTTGAGGCAATCAAAAATATTCCTTGAGGCCCCGAAGTTGTAGGAATCCATTTCAGTAGCAAAGCTTCCCATTTCTCGGCCATTTTCCATATTTGAGTGACGGTGTCTTATTCTCATGTTTGGACAGTTTATTCTATGCCCCTCTACGCCATGAATTCGATGGTGCAGCCAGATCCAACAGTTGAGCATCTGCTTCTTCAGCTAGCTTCAGGGGCTGAGGTATATGTGCCTCTTTTTGTTGTGAGATGTATTATGATTTCTAGATCCATGCTTAATGAGCATGTTGTGGGATCTTGTTTTTTCTTCATGTGAGATTATTCCATGCTGATAGGAGGTCCATTGTGAGTGAGAATTCATGTAGCGGAAATTCTCGTGGATAGATAAGCCACTCATGTTGAGGGAACATCCTTGTATGAACATCATCCACGTACATCTTCCCATTTCAAGCACTCTATGAAACGACCTACCCGATTTTGATAGTGGGCCCAGAGACGTAGCCCACACTAGGTGAACTCCGTTATCAATGTCTCATGTTTTTATGTTGTTGATGGTTGTATTGTTTCCTCCTTCTTACGCATGCATCTGTGTTATTTTATGCTCTTTTAAAATGAAATTTCTAACAATATCATAGAAGTAAAAGATCATGGGAAAATCTGATAGCTGACGTACTCGGATCAACTGGATGGAAAATATATTAGCTCTGTTATTTGCCTTTAGAGACATATCCTTCATACATGTGTATGAGGAGAAGAATATGGTGGCAGACACTCTTTATAAAAGTGGCATCTCTCTTCAGTCTGGTATGAATTTATTTGAGCTCCTCACTGACGGACTCATCACAAAAGCTAGATCCTTTGTGCAATAACTAGGATTTATTTTTCCTTTTTTACTCATAGGCACCACTTGTTGATCCTTTGCAAGGCATATGGAGTTTTTACATTCTATTTTTTCGTGCTCTGAGGTACTATGGCAGTTTTTTTGTTAGATCTATTAGATTTATGCCATGACTACATAGTGAAATATGCAGTTGAAAAACTAAATTCTCATAGAAATACATAAATCCCTCTTTAAATTAATGAAGATAGTATATTTTTTTAATTGAAAAAAAATCGATTTTAACTTGATAGTAAAAACATAGAGTGTAAAATTTCAGAAATTATGTGTAGTGCAGACTAGAGTAATTAATTCGTAGTAAAATTAAAAAAAAAGAATTTCAAAAATGAGTTTTCAAACAAATATACTTTGCTTATATATCATGAAAGCGAAAATATATTATAGATAATGAAGACTTTAGATCCTTGCGTCAGAGAGAAAACAAGATTTTAAAAAGGTTTATCAACACTTTGTTTTTATAAACACAACAAGAAAAAATTTCACGTGCCCACTTATTTTCGCTTCAGACTCTAAACTTACAAGGAAAACACTAAAAACTATATGTCATAACAATACTCAAAAACACAAACACTAAAAGCTATATGTCATAACATTACTCAAAAACACACATTGCTGCATTAATTTTATAATCAGACAAACATTAATCCAAATATGGGCACACATAAGCAAAGTTATTTTTCTAATAAGCTTTTACTACACAATATCCTCCTGCCTACCACTCAGTACAACTAGAATTTATAACTCACCAACTCCTCTTAGGTACTAACATTATACACCTGAAATTTACATCTCACCAACTCCCTAAAGGTATTATCATTAAATTTGATTGATTGATATTTTTGTAGAAGTAAGAAACAATGGTACTCCCACATTCCTTTATCTTGGAGAAAATATGAAATATAATCTTTCTTGCAATTCCATGTATGCTGTTGTCAATGAATATATTTATGGTGGCTGTGATTAATATTCCAACAAATATTATATGTCCCTGGATTTAATTTTTAACTTTCTCCTAGACACTGGGTATTATGAACCCTTGAGAGATGTTTAGTTTGGATATAATATAAATTCGATTCTGGGGTTGTGCCAACTCATAGAATTGTTAAATATTTCAAAGCTAATATTATAAAAGGGGCATATTCATTTAAGATATAGATTATTGTCTTTTCCTCGTATTCGTTTAAGAGTTGAATTTTCGATTTTATTTTTGGATCTGATATATCCTCACATTTAGATAGATGTCAGCCGAGACAAATTCTATTTTGAGGGATGAAAATATTTTATTATGGATATGATAAAGATTGGGGTTAGTTTGATTGGTACTTGATAACCAATAATCTGAGATCCGGGGTTGGGTCCACTCACAACTACTTAAAAATTATTAAAATCCCTGGATTTCCCCATGTTCTATATTTTGTGAAGTAAATGAAGATTATACAATGTTGGCGACAAATTTTATCTCGGATTCTGACAATGGACACAATTCCCTTATGCAAGGGAATCTATGGTTTAAGGATAAAATAAATTACCATAAATCGATCCAAATGAGTGTTGGTAGCATATCTTCACATTGCAAAATATAAGCCTCAATTGTAAACATGAACTGAGAACAAAATCAGGAATTTAAGTGCTTATCAAAGAGTTACGAACTCTTTTTCATATGCTAAAGCAATAATAGTAACCAGGACTAACAAGCCCACACATAACTTATATATATATATGTGAAAGAAAAAAGAGATAGAACATAACTAAACCCATCGCATAGTCTCTCTTTCTGCATACACTCGAAAACTCTCTCCACTCAAATCTCAGTACCCACAACATACATATTCTTAATTCTAAGTTCATATAGATATATATTCAAAGGAGTAGGTAAATGTGTTTTAATTAATCAAATTTTAGAACACACGGTTCAATTTTCTTGTTCTCCACCCTCGCCTCTTTCTATATTTTCCTCTCTTATCAACTCCCTCTTCTCAAACTATACTCCATCTTCTCAAATTATACATACATCAATGTAACTTTTGATTTCCTAGAATATCTCCTAATGCAACAAAATATTGTTTGGACATCTATCCCAACTTGTATAAATTCACTAACACATCAATCTATTATTTGTCACTCTTATTATGTTCCATGTGGCCAAAATTATAGCTCATAAAGATTCCTAACAACGTAGATTCCTTCTAGATTTTTAACACTTGTATCTATATGAGACATTCACTATTTCTAATTTATAAAAAATCAAAATCAAAAGGGAGGGAATCCATTATCTTTAGAAAAAAAATTTATTTGTCCCTTTAGGCCTATAAAAATTGATTGACATGGGTTTGATGCTCTTGCATTAGACTCCTCAATTAAAATTTGCATGACCTCTTGGTCATGTGTCTTCAATTAGTAGAATCCACCAAGATCCCAAACTTGATTTTTTTGTATTCCACTTGTTTTTTTGTCTTGTTGTTCCATTACTGTCTGTATCCTTCCAAGATCCTATACTTTATGTTGTAGTTACTCACTCATCCATAAATGTTGTGGTTTTATTGTCATACTCATTTCTCCAGGCTTCTAGAATTTATGTTATAGTGCTGCACTTTTGTGCAATCAAATATACGTTTTTATTAACTTCCTCTTCACCTTGATATGCCTCTTCTTAGGCACCTTCTCCATTAGCATCCGCACCTCATCAATTTCATTATATATCTTTGTCTTTAATTGAAAATTATTGTTGTCATCTTCTTCAAGTTCCAATTTTTCATGTCGAATATGCACAACTTGATTTACTAACCTCTCTTCCATGGATTTCAATCCAATCAACAACTTATGTTTTCAACACACTTTATGAGCATTTCATTTAGGCGTCATTCCTCATCTTCATTAGCTTCCACGTGACTATATTCACAAGACAATTTTTTCCTCTTCCTTCCATAATAGATTCATGAATATTATCTCTCAAAATTTCATTCAATTATGTATGGTCTTCAATTTGAATTCCTAAATAAGACAAATTTATGTATTTCTTTCTTGTAAGAGAATTCCAAATTTTTTCTTCCATATCCATGACAAGTTTTAAACTATGTCCTACTTCAATTCCTTGAAAATGCATTCCTTAATCTTCCTCTACACTTTTGATGGCTTCAAATGGATATCCAACTTCAATACCTACAAAATATGTAACCATGCACAAATTAACAACTTTAAAATCATAAGTCCCTATGGCATCATTTGAATCTTCTGTCATGAAATACTTATGTTGATCTTCACCCTTGAAAAATCTATGATATTCTTAACATGTCTCTTATAAACATCATCATCTTCCTCTCCAAGGAATGAAATTTGTCCTAGTTCACATTAATGAATTTCCATTTCACGTTTGATTAACTTGAGTTCCTCTTGCTTCAACCAAGCACTGAACTTATGCTTAAAATTCTTCCTCAATTTCCTTGCATATAATTGCACAATATACCATAAAACCCACTTCTTTATCTTCTATCTGCATCTTTCATCATTATCCATTCTCTCTTGTAGTAGATACATCATTGTACTAAACCTTTCCATAATATAAAAAAACTCTCTATCAAATCCCTCTTGAATCATTCTCCTCTTTATTGCCATTTACTTTAGCTTCTTCTTTTACTATAATGTGGCTTCCAGTTGAACCCTTATCATGACCAAGTCGTCATTTCTTTCTCCTTCTCTGTGAAATTTTCCATGCTCATTGTGAACTAAAAACAAGCTTCCACAAAAACCTCACCAAGCTTCTATATTCTAGGCTCGACCTTTTGATGTCACTGGTTCGCCTCCTAAACCTCTCAATTTTCCTCTACTCCTATCGTTGTTGCACTATGCTCACATCTCAAGAACTCCACTTGTTCTCTTCACCTTCCATGGGGACTTCCTTTTTCCTCTTCTCTTTCCAACCTCAAATAGAACCATTTTTTACTCTCTTTAACAACTTCACTAATGTGAGGGTTCTCTTCGAAAGTTATTTCTTGTATACTGCTACCCGCGATTATCAATATCTTTACTTGGTTAAAATAAAATCATAACATTGGGTTTACCTGTTAGTTAACCTCCACTAGGATCTCAAAATATGTTGTATCCCTCTTCTAGAGTCTCTCTTATGCCTTTCCAACACTAAATAATCCTCTATTTATGTGCTTTGACAATAATACCATGACTTTTTTTGTGTAGTGGGTATATATTTTGGTGCAGTCTTAATTTCAACCACTAAATAATCCTCCGCTTATGTTCTTTAACTATAATACCATGGCTTACGTGCTCTAAATCCCATTACAGGATTTGTCATGTTTTCTACCTTAGCCTATCAAACTTCCACTTATGACAAGATATGATGGTACATTGCATTAACTAAATGAAACCGGGGTTTGGTAGGATTGCAATCATTACACAATAAGACCCAAGCCAATCAAATAAATAAAAATTAAAATTAAAATATTTTTTTTTTTTTTTTTTTTTTGTAATGTAAAGGCTATGAAATGCATTTTAATTTGTATTCAAATGAAAAAATAATTAATGGTCATATGGATAATAAGATTTAAAAAAAATTATAATAAGATTTATTAACATTAATATTAATATTTATTTATTAAGTTTCAAAAAGTTTTTATTAACAAGTTATTATCTTTAATAACTTTGCATGCTAATATTTATATGATGAAGACAAACGTAGGGGTCTGATCACATTGAACCATTGGTGGTTTGATTCTTATACCTATTGGTTATGGGCCCATGAAAAATTAGCCATCCTTGCCTTTCTGCAAAATTAGTTATCGTTGCCTGAAACCAAATTCTCTTGCATCCCCCTTACAGTAATGTTCAAAACAATTATCTTACCTCACTTGCGATTAATGCTCTCGAGTCCATAATTTTGTGACTAAGGTCTTATCCCCACGATTGTGTTTTCACATACACTTCCACGTAAACTTGGTGATGATTTTCATCTCCATACGAAGTGTGGCCTTTTTTAATCGACAGTTACGATTATGCAACAAGAATTCGAGGTAGTTGTCAAATACAAGGCCCCTCCCATTGTGATGTCAACAAAAGGGAGAGGGGGGGCTCACTCTCCATTCCACTCCTAGCTCCACCAAAATTATCAAAAAATGGAGGCATGACTAATGGAATCAATGGTTCGTAAGGGGCACGATGACTTCACTCAATGAACCTCTGACATATCATGTGCGTTCATGGCATACTAAACAATACCCCTAACTTGACTACATATTGGAAAATATGTCAAAAAAACACTTTATTTAACCCCCTACCAATATGAACCCAATACAACTCCCCAATTTAAAGCCCCCTACTTTCACTAGATATTGTAGGTATCCATTTTTTCATTAACATTTTTTATACCCTTTATATTTTTTCATTAACTTTGAGCTCCATTTTTTATACCAACCAATATAAAAACCCCTTACCCCCTATATATCCCCCAATATATCAAGTCTATTTTTACTCATTATATATCCCCCAATATGAACCCATGTGGTATGGTATTTCTCCCCTAGTAAAGCCCTCGTGGTGAGGGGGTGCCCTTGTGACATCACAGAAGGGGGTGGGGGGGTGGTGTACACTTGTGACATCACATGAGAGGGGGAAGGGGGTCCACACTCGCAGTAACAACCTTGGGTTAAGTTTCTATGTAAATAAGTTAAACCAAGGTAATGGGACACAAGTTCCAAGCTAAATGGAGGGGGAAAAATTACATTGAGAATCACTTTTGGTTTATTATTGGCTATGGAAATTGACATTAGCATTGGAAAAGTCCAAATGAAATATATGGAAATTTAATAACATAAATAAAGGAAAATAGGAGAAAATGAAGATGAAGAGACAAGAATATGCATGTAAGGGAAAATTAAGGAAAAGTAAATGAAAAATAAAAAGAAAAAGAAAAAGGAAAAGAGAATATTCACACATACTCTTGGACATTCTCAACATTCACTTGGAGAAGAGAGGAGTGATAGAGAGAGAACAATCACTGGGGCATAAGGCGGAATCAAGCATGTAAGCAAGGAATAAGCAAGGTAGTGCAAGAGAAATTTGGACAACAACAAGAAAGGGAAAAAAATAGTGATGTATTTGCAGGTAAAAATGTGCATGCGTGATTTAGCGTATTAGGATTTGATACATGGTCTATGAATTAGTGTATTTTTTATGTTTGTTGTAAATGGCATGGGATTTTCCTGGATTGACAGTGGTTTACAAACTTTCCTTTGTCATTTCCTAAATAGCCATGATGTGGTGGGTTTCTTGTTTTGGTTTGGCTTTGGATTGTCAGAAGATTTTGGATATTGTTTGAGGTCGTCTCAGGAAAATTCCCAAGGGATGAGGGTGGAGATGGTTTTCTTCTGGAACTCTTGATAGGCGGGTGGAGATAGGAAAATTCCTCTGAGTATGGTTAAGAAAGTTTGAGGCATCCATGCTTGTTTGGTTTTACTAATTTTTTGACCGATTTAAGTGAAATCATTGTGGTTGAGGGTTGAGGTGGTTTAACCTCTGCAAGCCCTATTTGGTTCTATTTTGGTTTATCCCATGTTATCCCACATTTGTGCTTAGAATAAGGCATGGGTGTGATTGGTTGAAAGAGAAAATTGGTTCAACCCAATCTATGGTCAAGTGGTACATGGAAGTCCCTCACTTGGTTGGATTTATGCATATGTTATTATGTGTTATTTTTTTATTGACGATCAATGAGCATAAGAATTGATTTACTTTTTTTTAAATCACTGGCTTGTCATGGTTTCATTCTGGTTAAATGTTGGTTACATGCATGATATATTTCATATTATGTGATTCACTCTTGATTTAGATATAATTCGTGGTTTGATGGCTCATGGTTGATTAATATGAATGAATATGATCATTTGTGTTTTATTGCAACTAGTGCGAGAGGGAAACATGCCTTCTTTATGAATATCTGATGAACTTAGTAAAATAGTCAACAAACAATGCATTTATGACCTACAGGTACCATAGTCACAAAGTGTTTGTATAAATGAATAATTAGATAGCTAACCTCCTGGGGTCGTAACTTTGATATAAGATATTTGTTTGGTTACCATAATACTTTTTTTTGAAGATCTCCACGAGGAGGCTGAGAGTGTCCACAAGGAGGCCAAAGATTTCCATGAGGAGGCATTATTTTGGTCTCTCTGTTTTCCCTGAAAATGTCAATTAGGCCTTCAAAACAACCTTAGAAGTTTAATACGATCTGAAAAAAACATCAAAAGATAGGAAGTTGTGTTAACTGAAGTGAAATAATGTTGGGCCAAGTTAATTTGATAACATTGTGACCATGTTTCAATGGGTGTTTGTAGTCAGTTCTGGACATATATGGACCCCATTTTCCTTAAGTGCATCTTGGAAATTGGGCCATGCATAGTAATGGGGTAGAGTGGTTACACTCATGATTTCGACTTATGGTTATGGTCCTCCTTTTCACGATCTGGGTATCAATGTTCCACTCTTCTTTGGGCTTGATTCCACCCAATCTCACCTAGAGTCTTCATAACCCCGGTTAATTAGATCTCATCACATGGTGCTCATAATACAATATTCGTAGTTCCATATATTCCTCTGAGATGAAAAACATACCTTATAATGGACTCTCACCTTCCCACAAATTAGGGCCCATTTAATTGGCATCCAAGACTCATGAACATAACACGCTAAAAAAAAAAATAAGACAAGTGTTGTATGCACAAAATAAACACCTATAGATTTGAAATGCACAAGGGAACATAAATTCAAAATTAAACCAGATTATATATTATGGCCTCTCAAGGCCTAAGTTCCCTTCTCAAACTCCTGATCTGCACTATACTGGCCACCTCTGCCAGACACAGTTATAAGTTTCCTATATAACCAAAAGAAAACAAATCTTAGGAAAACAAAATAAATCAAATTCTCTTTCCATGACACACCTTTTAGAGGCTTCCAATTGTTTTTACATTTTACACAAAATTGAAATCATTTCTTCTTGCTATGATTGTCACGATGCACCATTCAGAGGCTTCTGAATATCAAATATTATTTTGGGGGATTTATCCTCCTACACTATACTCCCATGGTATAAAATATTCATGATCTCCTAGTCATGTGCCACCATTGTCGAACCTCATTCATCTTCAATCTTAGTCCTTTTTCTTCTTGTATATCATTGAGCTTCTACTCACTCAAGACTAAGATGCAACCAAGCCTCCACAATACACCGCACCAAGCTCTCCCTTCTAGCTTGGAATTTTGGTACCACAAGTTCACCTCCTTTGGAATGTCTCAAAACTCTTATTCTCCTTCTGTTGTTGCACTCATATCATCTCTCGAGAGAGACAAACATATTCTCACGTTCTCTTCTTCTCTAACCTACAAGAAACTTTTCCATGCTCTAATACCACTTCATGAAGACCGATCTAGCGATCTTATCACATCAAACCCCTAGTGGTTCGATTCTTGAATTTGTGGGTTATGGATCCATGGAAAAATGGCTATCCTTTCCTTTTTTTATAAATTGGATATCATTGCATGAAAGAAACTTCTCTCATAGCCCCCCACAATGGCATTCAAAACCCCGAGCTTACCCCACACGTGAACACTTCTCTCGAGTCAATCATTTTGTGACTAAGGGATTATTCCCATGGTTTTAGCCTCACGTTGTACACTTCCACATAACCTTGGTGATTACTGGTGTCTCCACGTGAAGTGTGGACTCCTTGAATTGACAATCATGATCATCCAACAAGAATTAAAGGTCGTATTTTAGTGTAGGGTCCCTCCCCTTATGACGATAACACAAGGGGGGGTTTGCACTCTTCATTTTTCTCCTAGTTCCACCAAAATTATTAGACAAAATAGGAATGATAGATGAAATCAACAATTGGAGGTGGGGTTGGGGGGGTGTACCCCCATGACGCCACACAAAAATATGGGATTTACAATCATGGTTCTGGTCCTCCTCTTCATGATCTAGGTATCAACACTCCACTCTCCTTTGGGCTTGATTCTTCCCACACTCATCTCGAGTCTTCATAACCCTTGTAGGTTAGATCTTGTCACGTGGTTCTTGTAATATGATAGTCCTAACGCCATCTCTCCCTCTTAGATGGTGACCATAGCTTACAAAGGACTCCCTCCTTCCCATGGATTAGGCTCATTTAATTAAAAACCAAGCCTGATGCACATAGCATAGTAAACATAAAAATTAGATGGGGATTGCATGCACAAAATAAACAAATAAAAATTTGAAATGCATGAAGAAACATAAATTGAAAATTAAACTAGATTTCATATTATGGCCTCTTGGGGCCTAAGTGTCTTCTCGGCCTGATCTACATTATACTAGCCACCTTTGTCAAAACACTTGTAGGCTGCCAATATAAACAAGAAAAAACAAATCCTAGCAAAACACGAGGAATCATGTCATCTTGCCACAACATGCCTTCTAAAGGCTTCCAAATATTTTTACATTTTACAAAAATGAGAGGAAATCATGTCCTCTTACTATGATTTCCACAATGTGCCTTCTAGAGGTTTCTGAATATTGAATTTGATTTGGGGTGGTTTATGCTCCTACATCAATATATTTAATAATATTTAATGTTTATTTGATATTTAATTTTAAATAGGATTAATACAACTATTATTGTTATTATTCATGGTAATAAGGTTTATTAATAATATTCATATTAAGATTTTCAAATAAAGTTTAATATTTAATCTCATGGAGGTAGTTCAATTGGAAATTTTCATGTTATGAAGTATTATGTAAACCATGATATTTAAGTTTAAAATCCCCCATTGGCAGATCACATTTTGATAAACAATACTCATCATCACAATACGATAAATAAAAAGATCAATGTTAATATTAATATTAATAAGTTTTATTAATAATATTAATATTAGAGTTTGTGATTATGTTTAATATTTATATTTAATAAGAGGTTTAATTAATATTCAACATTGCAATGTGATAAACAAAAATCAAAGTATTGTAGATCATGGCTGATCCTGTTTCACTAAACCTTAACATAGGTTATTGTAGTAATTCACATCAATCTTAATCGAGCATAGTCAACCATGGAAAATCATAATCAACCTTAGTCAACCATGAGAAAGCATGGTCATCTTCAATCAACAATAGTCAGCAATTCTCAACCACTCAACCATTATCGACCTCAGTGGACCATTAGTATGCATAGTCATCTTAGATTAACCATAGTGACCATAGTGAACCATGGTCAACGAGAGTCAATCATTGTCATCCATCATCAATGTGGTCAACCATAATTGTGGTTAGAATGGCTTAATATGGTTAATCATGGTTAACCATGGTCAACTATAGTAGCTTACACATAACTATGGTCAACATCGTCAACCATCATTAACCATAGTTGAATTTGTTCACAATGGTTGAACATAGTCAATAGCATCAACCATCAACTTTAGCTATCCATTGTTAGTCATGGTCAACAATGGTTAACCATGATAAAGCATGGCAATCTTTGGTTGACCATAATCAACCTTGAAAAACCATAGTCAACCCATGATCAACATGGAAAACCATTGTCCACCATGATTAATATGGCCAAACATGCTCAAGTAAGGTCATGATGGTCGAACATGATTAGCCATTGTCAAATTGGTCAAACCATTTTCACCGCTTGGTGAACATTGTTAACTATGATTAACATACCCAACCATAGCTAACCATGGCAAACTATTTTCAACCATGATCAAACATGAATAATAATGGTCATCTATATTCAATCATAATCTATATACTCAACTAAAATTAGTTATGTAAAACTATAGTCATCTATAGTCAATTCTATATTAACCTTAAGAAACCCTCCTTAACTATAACTTGAACAAGTTTAGTCATAGTTCACCGTGGTTTACCGATCCTCCCCAAAACTATTCACATAATTTTCCTACTTTTATATGCCAATTTACCTATCAAAATGATGCCCTTAAGCATATATCAACCACATTTATTAATATAATTGTGCCAGATTTATGCCCTTTTATAAGGGCTAGGAAAACCCTTAAAAACCAATTAGACTTCAATTTTGAACCCTAATCTAGCCTAAAAACAATACTTCCTACCAAGTTTAAATCTTGTTTGTTTATTTAAGAACCTGGGCGTGTTGGGTGTTCATACTTCTTCCCCTTGCATTATATCTAGTTCCTCTCTTAGAAATTGTCACACTCTATTAAGATAGAAATTTGAAATATGAAATAAAATTCAAATTTGACTACAACTCTAGTGCCCATTTTGACCATTTTAATAAAGAATGTTCACAAACATAGATATTTTTTAGCCATATTTAATAGACAAATCACTTAATAACATACAATTTTCCCATCAAAATTCTATCCCTACACCCTTACTGTGTCCTTAGTGACTAAAAGGACCATTGATGTCTTTTGTGGGCAGCACAGTACGGTGAATATGTGTCCTTAGTGATTAAAGGGACCATTGATGTCTTTTTTCGGCAGCATAGTACGGTGAGTATGAGTAAAGCACTACTATCAAAACATTTGGAGCAACCTATATTGCAATATATTTTCATTGTGACTAAGACGCTGGATATTGAACATTTTTCACTTGTCATCGTTAATTAAACTTCCATAAGTGCACGGGTACTACTACGGTCGTTGTGGTAACCTTCGGTGTTACCCACTAATTTCAACGTGCAAAATCGACACCGCCAGGGTAAGGCAGTTTCTCATGACTCAGGTTAAATTGTCTAAATTGCAATAATCATATCTAAGTAGAATCGCTGGTACTGTAGCACTGTCAGAGATTATACACCCCTGGAAGATACTATTGTTCTTTAAATCAACTGAACAGAAATGAAAAACGCGGCTATTGGAAAGGGAGGCAGGCGTTCGATCTTTCTCTGGGTTGAGTTCGGACGTGGGGTGTGAGATGGGGCATGCGCTACATCTGTTCGTTTCATTCTCTTCTTCGTGTTGTGTTGTTCTCTTCTTGTATGCTCGTACAAGGAGACGCCTTCCCCATGCATGTTTTCCATAAATAGAGCATTAGGATCCACCTCCTCTCCCACCTTCACACTCCCGCTCCATATATCTATCTATCCTTCACCGTAACGAAGAAAGAAAAGCAATGGGTATCTTCTCCCCTCCGATCACTATCAGACTGCCTCTTAAATGGGTGAGCTTAGGTGTATCCCTTCTCCTCCTCCTTCAGTGGGGCACCCCAACTGTTGATGCGCGTGAAGGCGTCATGTATGGAGAGGGCCTGCAACAACAACGACGCTCCTGCGATCCGCAGCGACTGTCTGAGTGCCGGGACTACATGGATATGCGGAGAGAGCAGCCATCGGAGAGATGCTGCGAGGAATTGGAAAGAATGTCTCCACAATGCCGATGCCAAGCCATACAGCAAGTACTCGATCAATCTCAATCCTATGATTCAACCACGGAGGACCTCTTCATGGATTCTGACGCTGCACTTAATCAGCGCCGCCGCCGCCAATCGCGTGGAAGAGAAGAGGAGGAGGAGGCGGAAGAGAGAGCCGCATACCTTCCTGAAACTTGCAACGTCCGCCAGCCACCCCGGCGCTGCGATGTTCAACGCCGTTCTCGTAAGTCTTTCCATCTTTCCATCCATCAATCAAGCCTATTGAATATTACACACTAGTAATTAATTCCTGTACTAGCTGTGTGTGTAGGATGCTGCTATCATTATATTGTGGACTAACACATTCTTTTATTTATTCACGATGTTATTGCTATTCATATTAATCCATCATCTAGTCTGCCACGTTCGCTGCTGTAATTTATATATATTTCTTCTTGAAACACTTCCAGTCTTTTGCCATACTGACTCATGAATCTAATCCATGTGCTAATGTTGTGTGGAGTACAGGCTATTTCACATCGGGCACCGGCTTTTAAGTGCGCAACGAACAGAAAATATAGATACGGTGTCTATGTAGCTAAATAAACAAGGGAGTCACTTAAGCCGCTATGAAATTGTAGTCTTCCTTTTTGGAAGAATTGTCTCATTTCATTTAATGCCCGCCACTCATATGGTAGCCCGATGTGTTCCCTTTTATGTAATAAAGGAATGAATAAACGAACAAATTCATTTTGTTTCGTTTCATGCCCACCATATATTCTTCGAGGCAAAGTGATGAATTAGACTCTATTAGAATACCAAGAAGTATCCAACTTCGCGTACCACTCTTTCTTGATTATTCAGTGCCAAGTAAAGTAAATCTTGTCATTACAATCAGAAAATAAAAACATAATGAAATACGGAGTTACTCTCGGTTAGACCTCGGAAGTTGGGTTCTTGGACAGTATTTTCTGCTCGCTACACATCAAAAAGATGTACCGCATAAACATAAACTGTCGAGATTTTTTTGATGTACCGCGTGAACATACCATGGACTCCACCAGGCCCGGAATTTCAAATCCTTCCTCCCGGTCAAAATCTTTGAATGATGGTTATAAGTATATATATTTTTATTTTCTTTATGATAGTTATAAATAATTTTGTTTCGATACCGTTCATAAATAATCTTCTTTGATTCTCTTTATAATGGTTATCAGTATTTTTTTTTTTAAATAAACGATCCTCCCTTCTCTTTTATGCCTAATGCAAATTCACAAAATAGTCGTTACATTATTCTCCTTTTGCCCAATGATGTTATAAGGGGTGAAGCATGGAAGCACTGCAACAAAATGCAACTTCGAATAAACTTCATAAAATATTCATTGGTGATGAGGGATGATTGAATTATTTTCTTTTCTTATTTTGTATTTCTTATCTCTGTATTTTCAGCATTGTTTTAAAAGTTATTCTTGAACTTGAATTTTTTCCAATCCTAAAATTTATGTCAGTGATTTTCTGGGTGGTTCAGCCACACCAACATTTATCAAAGACGCCATCAAAATGTTGAGTTTTCACAATTTTTTGCTCACATTTCTTAATATTTCATAATTACTTAATCAACTAATGCCTAACAAACCCACCCATTACCTTTATAATGGAGAATCATAATTTAAAAAGTTATGTATCACATAAATATTCAAAAATACATGCAATTTACTTACCCTTAACCATTGAGAAAATCCCCCCACCATATATTTAAAAAAAATCAAATACTTCCCAAAACTTATAATGATTACCCTAACTAGATTTAAACAATTGAATACTTCCCAACCCTAACTAGATCTAAAACAATTGAACACTTCCCAAAATCTATAATGGTTCCCCAACTAAATCTAAAACACTAAACTACCTTCCAAAACCTATAGTGATTCCCCAACTAAGTCTCTATCCCATCAATCTTCAAAAAGCCATGCAGTTAGCTTCCCCTTAATCATTGAGGAAAATCCTCCCCCCTACCAACCAAATCCGTTAAAGAATTATAATCAATTCCCATTGGCTTCCTCCATTCAATCAATATATAGATGAGGAAACAAGATATCACTATAGAAAGGAATGAATATACAACTATGAAACTAGACTAAGCATCCAAAGCCCTTAAAATTCATGCAAAACATGATCAATTCATAAAATTGATGAACTAATTAAACATTAATTATTTAGTAAGTTAAGAACTAAAGGAATTTAAGAGTTATAAATTCATGTCACCTGTGGTGAAAATGTGAAGCTGGGTTACACTTTTTGCTCTTTTTTGAGAAAAAAATTTCATTTTTTTCGGTTCTTCAACTTTCTGCAAACTATAACAATTTTTTTGTGTAGAATTTCATTTTACGATAAAAATAAAAGTTGTGAGAAATTTTGTTAGCTTTCTATTACTTATTTTTTGAAATTTTTTTATGCAGATTTGATATGTCAACTTAGCGTTTATTTGAGTGTGTGTTTTTTAACAATCAAAGGATTCACAAGAAGTCATGTTATGACGCAATGTTGTATTCATTGAAAATTTGTGTTTTTGAGAAAAAAAAATGTGTTACAACAATCTAGACAGAGTCTACTTTGGCTTCGTCATATTTACAAAGCCAATGGATGCATATCATAATTACTAGAATTTTTTTAACTGGTCCAATAAGAAAAATTGCGTATTTTGGATATGTTTCGCGACGCAAGAAATTTCTTGACATATAAGTTATAAACTAAAAATCTAAAAGCTACCCATTAGAAACGACAGACCAATGTAATGCCCCATAATTTTTTCAATTTTTTTTACAATGTATTTTGGAAGATACAAAATTTTGATTTCACTGAATCACAATGACCCTCAGAAATTGTTTGCACCCATTTAATTAGAAAAATAATTAAAATTAGTAAACGTTTATGAAATTCCATAAAAGTTATATTTCCTGAAAGTAGATTCAATTCTGAAAATGCTTGTCTTGGTTCCGACAGTTAATTAACAACCTTTCATGGAGTTTAATCAGTCCAAAGTTGCAGAAACATATTCAGAAACTGGTTTTTGCGTAACTGGTGACGCATTAGTTCGGTCGAACTTTGACTAAAAGTTCGGCCGATCTATGTTTTGCGTCGATGGCTCGTTAAGTCTAACGACTTAATAGTTCGCCCGAACTTTTAATCAAAAGTTCGGCCAAACTATTGTATAACTTTTCATCGGTCGGAAAGTTTTGCGGAGCCCCTATTAAAACACATTTCGCGGCAATATAAATTGCCGCGAAATCATTCCCAATTTTCGCACATTTCATCTGATTTTACAAAGATCTTGGTTTGGGTTTAAAAACTTCTCTTCAAAGTTTGGATTTAAGAGCATTTCTTGGAAGCAAACTGATTTTACAAAGATTTGTTTTGGGTTTAAAGAAATTTTTTGGAAGACATTTCTTGGAGGTGGCCTTATTTTGCAAAAAAATGTTTTGAACTTAAAAAAATTTCTTGGACGTACATTCAAAAGACATTTCTTGGAGGTATGTACGTGTTTTGAGTTGAAGTAAATCTTTTGAGCTTCGTTTCATTTTTATAAGACATTTTTCCCTCAAAATTTTTAAAGTAAGTGTTTTGAATTGGAGTATGTATTTTTTGCAAAAAATTTAAACTGGATTTTTTTAAATTAAATCTTTTGTGATATTTTTTGTAATCGAGTTATTGTCTAATTTTTTGAAGGAAATTTTTTGAACTTCATACCCTATTATCATGGGAAATCGAAGAACTTGTGCGAAAAAATATGATTGAAAAAGAGACCCTGAGGAACGTAGAGAAGAGACGAGACAATCTCGCAAAAGAAAGTTAGAAGCCCTCTCAAATATTGAAGAGGAAAATCATCCTCAAGAAGAAATTGAAGCAGGTATGTAAATGTAAATATTATGATCTATTGATATATTTAAAATTTTCTTCATGTAAAATGTGAAGCCTAATTTTTATTTGACGAGCTAATTTGAAAAATATTTTATTTAATGTAAACAGACAGAGATATTCCTCAAAATATTGAAGAAGAAAATCAACCTCAAGCAAAAATTGACGCAGGTATGTAAATGTAAATATTATGATCTGTTGATATATTTAAAATTTTCCTATTGTAAAATGTGAAGCTTAGTTTTTATTTGATGAACTAATTTGAAAAATATTTTGTTTAATGTAAACAGACAGAGATATTCCTCAAAATATTGAAGAAGAAAATCAACCTCAAGCAGAAATTGAAGCAGGTATGTAAATGTAAATATTATGATCTGTTGATATATTTAAAATTTTCCTAATGTAAAATGTGAAGCTTAATTTTTATTTGATGAACTAATTTGAAAAATATTTTGTTTAATGTAAACAAACAGAGATATTCCTCAAAACATTGATGATGAGATACAAAATTTTGAAAGAGATATTGAACCAATGATTGAAGATGGTGAAAATATTGAAAGAAATCCAAATAAAGAAATTGAATCACAAGGTATGTACACACACACACACACACACACACACACACATATATATATATATATTAAACACATGCACATATCATTGAAATTATAGATATATTTATTAATTTAGTTATTTATTGAATATGTACTATTTTTTCGAATATGTACAGATGAAATCACTATCGATACTGAGATGTTAGAAAATGTTGACACTCACACATATGGAGATAAAAAACCTGACCATGTTATATGATATCGTGTTAACTGCATTTTTGAAAAGTATTTCTTAAATGAGCGGGTGACAGTTCAGGCTCAAATGTTGAATGGTCTCCTATCATTAAGGAAATTAAAAGAAGCTACGACACTATTGGGTATTCGAAAATCTACCAAAGATAAAAAAATGAAGGAAGATGTGATAAAAAATATGAGTAGTGCTATAAAGTCAATTAAGAGATCTAGAGAGAAAGATGTTTCAATTGTATGTAGAGGAATACAGATGGCAATGGTTTCATCAAGTACTCAAGAGAATCGCTTGGTAACATCTATGGCACGAGCACTGAGAATCTCGCGAAAAACACATGATATCATTAAAGAATATCACTTTTATATCAGTGACGACCATACACATGATACATGTTTTGTACAACATATCATTAAAGAATATCACTTTTATATCAATGACGATCGTACACATGATACATGTTTTGTACAACATTGTTTTGAAAAAAATTATGATTCATTGAAAAATTGTGGAATAACATTCAATGAACATTGGATATGGTCAGACGGATGCGCAGGTCAATTCAAATATCCACGATCATTCTTTTGGTTGTGTTGTCTTCATAAGAAAACCTGCATTAAACATTGTCGGAATTTCTTTGAGACTGGCCATGGAAAAGGAGAACATGACGGTGCAGGAGCATGCATAAAACGAGCACTTCGAAGATATCAAATGAACCACTCTGCAAGCCGACTTGTGAACGCTGAAGAAGTTGTTCAATGGTGCATCGTTGCTCTAAGCCATGAGAGAAAACCATCAAGAGAAGTGCGAAGGTACATTCAATTTAATTTATATTGGAAATCTAATTTTAAACATTGTACATTTATCATGCAATGATTATATTTAATTGTATTTTGATATCATATTTACAAATTCTTTTTCTAATTTTCCATATAAAGGTTTTTCTGGCATATTGGAATCGGAGACGTAGATAGATCAATTGGAAATGACGTTGAAACAATAAAAGGGACTCGAAAATTGCATTCAATTCAAACAAAGTTGTCCAGAAATGTGTTTGCATTGGATAAAAGAAAATATTTTTGTTTTTGTGATGTTTGCATAGACAACACAAAATCCAATGACGTTTGTGAAAACAAAATGTATGTGAACGATTGGAAACATACAGAGCTAAATACAAAGGGCAAAATGTTTGTTGCAATGTTTGAAGAAATGCAATCAGAGGAAACTACAATATCATCTGATGGTGATAGAGTTTCTGATCTTGTTAGAGAAGGTAACATTTGAATTACTTTCTAATGATTTAAAAATCTAGAAATAAATTTAAATATGTATAATTTTGTTAAGTTTATTTTATTGTGCAGGAGATGTTTTTGTTGTAATTTCACCTATTGACAACGATGAAAATGTGAAGTATTATTTGATGCATTGCATTGAACGAAAAATGAAATTATTACAAAATTATAATGATCACGGATTTCAATATGACAGAGGGTCTATTATACTGAAAGGTTATTTTTTCAGAAAAACTCATCAAAGTGGAGACTTTGTTTACTTTTAAGACTATGAACCTGATTCCATAAGTTGTAAATATAGTCACTTGGTGTGTGCAGCATGCATAAAGTTGATAGAAGTTCAATCAAAGAAAAAATCAAAAATTAAGAGATGGAAAATGTCAAAATCCGATTATGAACGGATTATTGAAGATGGAATTCCATTAGAATTTTTTTGAGTGAATTGTCCAACAATTTATTCTCTTTGGATTAAATATGTTTTAGAACTTCCAGTACTCAACTAAAAATTGAGCTGCTTATGTTATTTGTGCAAGTGTTTGCACATGTACAAATTGTTTTGATACAAGCACGTGCTCTAGTATCAACTGAAAGTAGCTTTTCTATACATGTGCATTGATGAAAAATGTTATATATATATATATATATATATATATATATATATATATATGTTATAGAATGAAATTAATTGCTCTCGTTTTACTATGTGCATTGATGAAAAATTATTTACGTACTCAATATATATGTTCTAGAATGCAATTAACTGGAACTAGTTTTTCTATGTGCATTGATGAAAAACTAGTTGGATTTTCTGGTAAAAAGTTTCCACAATGTAAATAAATCGACAAGGCTACCTATTTGAGTGCATTAACGACATTGACCCAAATTCAACAAACATATATATGTACTAGACTTATATTTCCGATCAAAATTAAAGGGATAATTTGTACATACTTCTTTAAACTCTTTTTTCAATTAGAGCTCAATTGATACATGGTTAGTTGCATTGAAAAGCTATGTTCTTCCTATTGGAAATTTTTTCATTCAAACAAAACTACATGGAGAGATCAAAAGCAATCTTAAAATTCCAAATGTACTTCAACCATCCAAAAGGGATTTGTGCAACATTACTTGACATGCCATGCAAATTATAGTGAACAACTATCCAATAGAAACATTTAACATTATATACCACATGTGCCAAATGTAGATTGAAACCATCCAAAACTTTAAAATTTTTAAAAATTTTGATAATATATCGTGCTACATTAAAACATTAAACATCACATGTGAAATGTAGATTGAAACTGTTCAAAACTTGAGTTTAAAAAACTTTTTTATTATATATAGATCGTTACTTCACATGCCATGCCAATTATAGTTCAACTAGATCCAATAGAAACATTTAACATTATATACCACATGTGCCAAATGTAGATTGAAACCATCCAAAACTTTAAGTTTTAAAAACCTTTTGATTATATATTGTGCAACATTAAAACATTAAAAATTTAAAGTTCATTAAATATCACATGAAAAATGTAGATTGAAACCATCCAAAACTTGAGTTTTAAAAACTTCACATGCCATGCCAATTATAATTCAACTATCCAACAAAAACATTCAACATTAAATATCACATGCCAAATGTAGATTGAAGCCATCCAAAACTTTTAACTTTTAATTTAACAAAAAAATATAGATCACAACATTACTTCACATGCCAAATGTACTCCAAGCATCCAAAACTTAAATTTAAAAAACAAAACAAATTATAACACATGTCATTACATAACATGCCAAATGTAGTTTAGATGACAACATTAATTTATAGATGACAACATTACTTCACATTCACATGCCAAAAGTACTAAAACCATCCAAAAATTAAATAAAACAAATTATATTAACAATGTAATAAAATATGTCCAAAAATTGTAAATCTCACAAGTATCAAACTTTGTCAAGTTTAACAAATTTTAAGACCATCTAAATTTTGAAATCAAATCTACAAATCATGTCCATCAAATAGAGACGGATCTAGTGTCTTCCCTACTAGGGTCTCAGTCCACGCCCTATCATGTGAATGGGACACCTACATACACAATGCACATGTACTTGAACATTAAAATTTGATGTTTTAAAAATGAATGAGAATATATATATCTAGAACTTTATGTAAAAAACAAGATATAACAAAAAAATCATGCAATACCTCATAAGGTTCCCTCTCCATTTGATAAACAAGTTCTCCCATAGGAACATCTGCAGCGGTAAACTGTACAATATACATGTACAGTTAAATATATATATATATATATATATTAAAAACTTTCAAATGAAAATGCATGTGTACATATATAAACTTATTTTCAATAATATTAAAAAAAGGAACTAAAGACAACTTGTTCAAATGTTGTGGATGTTCCTATCTCCGTCGCTAGAGTCCGCGGATTAAAGAAATCTTCTATAGGAACCTAAATTCAAAAATTTTTAAATAACTCAAAATATAGATCTCTCTCTCTCTCTCTCTCTCTCTATATATATATATATATATATATCTCAAATTTTAATGAAACTTTTTGAGGTAGAATATATATATATATATATATATATATAACTTTTAAACATAAATTTTAAACTTGTGAAAAATTGTCCATACTTGTGGCTCATCTCCCAAGGAAGTAGAAGGTACATCTCCCAAGGAAGAAGAAGGTACCGCCATCCCAAAAACATGACATGGAATTAGTACCTGTTAAAACATTTTATCAAATTATATATATACATACATGTACATGTGTGGCAACAATTATTTATTTTAAAGTCACTTAAAAAACACTAACATTTGCCAACATATCTTGATGGTCAGACCCATCTGCATTGTTTGAACCAGAGGTCTCGAATGTGATATTAACATTTTCGTCACGCATCATGTGTGAGAACTGCAAATGGTGTTTTAACATATAATCATACATTTCTGTTAGATTAATGTACACATACAAATAAATGTATACATGTACATACACATGTATTTATTACAAATTATACACATGTATATGTAAAAATAATTTCAAACCCTAAGGTCACTAACACATACCGTTCCGGTGCCCTCTTCCTCATGAAAAATTAGGTCTTGCAAACCATTGCGACAATTTTTTGCATATGTTCGGAGATCTTCAACATTCATGTTGTTAATCTCCTCATCTGTACGATAAACAAAATTGGCACGTGCATTTTCACGTGCTCTTTGTCGATTTAAACAAATATCGACTCCACCCAATCCACTATGAACATTGTCGATCATAACATCCCTTGCTTCTCGACTTATTTGAGAAGTCGCATCCATCTCTGATCGCAAAGTTTCGACTCGAAACGGTTGACTCACTAATGGCGGCTCAGGGCGAGGCAACTCCACATCTCGCTTAGCGCCCTTACGGTCATATAATCGACCTTTCCCTGGGCCAAAAAATTCTAAAGGAAGATCATTGTAATTGGGTTTCATACCCAAAAAAAAATCTGCATAAAACATTTGTGCAAAATAAACAGGAACCTCATCGTTCCATGGAAGCCTTCCATAGGCCGCAAGGTGCCTATCATACAAATAACGAGCTATGTCTGGGTGCTTGAAATACTGCACCTTCAACGTTTTTCTTTTTGGCCCTTCCTTGTAATTAAACATTGACTTGGCCACTTCTTTTGTAACTTTTTGTTTTACGCCATCCCATTTATCGGGACCCATCACTGTTTCTTTTCTCTTTCTCATCATTTCTACAAATAAATCAGTCGTTGGCCCAATATTTCTGTACAAATTTACCATTTCACCTAATGAATGTGTAACTATTTCAAGGCTTTGTCGACTCTCAGCAGGTAGAGACAAAGCCACGAGATCTCTTTACAATTTTGCATGAAGTCTTTCACACCTTTGTAAGGTGCATTTCTCCATGTTGGTTTCCCATGGTATATCAGTAATCTTGGCCGAATAAGTTGTGCTAGGTTGACAGCCTTCTTCTTGAATATAGTGGGCTGCCCTGCGTCTATTTTGATTACTAGTTCGAAAATTTTCGGTCTCTGCATCAATATATATAAAATTTCGTATATTAGAAAAAACACATGTAAAAAAAGTTGTACAAATTTAATGAAAAAATATTGAAATTGATGGCAACCTTGACGTTGTTGGTTAACATCTTCTCCAACATGACCCTACTAAGACCCAGACCTAGAATGACCCTGTTGAGAACCAGCAGCCGCTGATTGGCCTTTGGGGGAATAAATATCACCCCCTTCACGCAACTTTCTACCACTCATACCTCGATCGGTTGAACCATGGCCATGCTCCATGGAAGGAGTAGAAACCCTTCTCCTCTTACCTCCTAAAAATTAAAATATGAAACTTATTAACAACTAATTTAACTCACAAAGTTAATAAAAAATCAATTCTATATGTACACACATGTATGGAGATTTAAGATTATATTTAAATACCGTGAACATCCCCCGATCCCTGAACCTCCATATGGGATTCGGTTGATCTTCGTCGTTCATCCTCCATGATATATATCTATTGGTCGACATTTACACAAAATAGATTTCAAAAAATCAATTTGTAATTTAGTGTTCACAAATTATGTAGAACACAACTTTCAAAGCAATAATTGATCATGTGTGAAACTAAATTTAATCGAAAAAGAAATTATAAAAATGATAAGTTCACCAAATTGCGCTTTACATGGTGGGAGCACACTTGGTATACAATTTACCACTTATACACATTAGTTTGTGGGAGAAATGACACATGTACATAGTTTACCTTAAAGTTGTTGTGTTTTATGGATATTAAAATGAAGAACTTCTATTTAGATCCATTCCAGAGATTGACTGTAGGGGCATTTACTAGATATGTCACCTTTCATAAAAGATGAGATCCAGAGGCTACCTGGCCCTTTACAGACTCTGCCTATAGAACTTGTAGAAGTAAACACTAGAGGCATTAACAATATCAAAGAACTTTTTCATGCTCAGACATGGGAATGTGTCTCTTTCCCTACGCAAAAGAATAGTTCAAGGTAGTTAATCTTCATAGACATGTCATCAAGCAGGTCAATGTGATCATCCCCAACTTACTTTTTATGAAATTAGGCTTCGAATCCTCTACAACCTGGTGGATGGGGTTGAATGGGAACTAGGTCAAGGCCTTTACAAAATACATGCTAGTGAATAACACTTACTAGGTTATGCCAACAAATAAAGTGGGATAAATGTTTTCTCCTTGAGGTTATCCAATTGGGTGTGTAATACCAACTTCACCCATTTCCTAACAGGTTTCTCTCTTAGGTTACAAAGTGTCTTCCACCTTATTAGTTATATATTTTTCAATTTCCCATGGATTCCTTGAATCTTTTCTCCTACCATCTCCCTCTCTCACTCCCCAAATTATTGTCATCAAACATGCCCCATTGAGGCTCTGGAGCAATGTTTGCACCATACTTAGAACTGTCATTGCTGCTAATTGAAATTGGAGTGTCATGTATACTAGATTGCTTTCTTAAGTGTCTCTTACTTGGAAAATATCTTGAGATGAGTTTGACATGATGGTCATATGAGGTTGGAAGCTACTTGGTGTAATTTTCCTTAAATCTTCAAAAAAACAGAGCAAAAATGTCATTTTCGATCATTTTTTGTTAGCTTCTACATACATCAGATGTTATCACAATTGCAACACAATCATGTTCCATGAGCATGAATTATGAATGTCGCAAGCCAAATTGCAAGGAAATTTGCATTCATTTTAGGCAAAAGAAGGCTATGACATTAAGGTCCATGCTAGAAAAAATTATGCAAATAAGGTTTCTAAGGCTTGATACTTACCATGTGTTTCAAAGCCATAACGAAGGTTGGCTTTGAGAGTGTCCTCCCAAAGCCCTGTCTTGAGATGAAATTTAATTCAATGTCTTAATTAATTCTTTTGACTTATTTTTGGCATTGAAGTTTGAAATATTAGTTTTGATGACTCCATTGATGACCTTGTTGAGGAATTTGATGCACACAATATTGACTTTGAAGATGGTTTAGAAGACGTTGTAAGAAGTTGTAGATTTTGGTGTTATCACTGAATGTTTCTTTGTTGTTGGACTTGATCAAGACACAATTTAACTTTACGAGCAGATTGAAGACCTTGAAGAGGTTTTAGATTTTGTTTTTCTCACTGACGATTTTTGTCTAGTTTTGTTTCTTAAACCATCATTTCCATACGAAATTTTTGGTGAATAGATTCTTGACCTTGATGAGAGGATATGATACCTTGAAGAGGCTACATATTTTGGTGATGTCACTAATTGTTTCTCTATTATTATGTTTGTTAAACATCTCGCTTAGGGAGAGGGAACTCCACATATATTGTACAGTTTATGGGACAGAAATCAATATGTAGAAATATTCACTTGGTTTTTATAATTGGATAAAAGAATGACTTAAAATGACCTTGTATGTCTTCTCGTTTTAGAGTTCAAATTTTTAGGAAGGATTTAAGTATCCACCTTTCAAGAATCACTAGAAGAGGTTGATAAAGAATATAGGAAGACAAAAAACTAACCAGTGGTGTACTAAATGGATTTCTTGGGAGGTAGATTGGCATATGGAATTTTGGTAGCTAGAACTTTTCCAAATAAGTGAATGTATTTGAAAACCAAACCTCTAGTTTATTTTGGTTTAGACAAGGTCTAGAATTTGAAAAGTGAATTCCCTCTTTCTTCCTCTTACATGTCCAATGATTGGAATCTGGATTGAGGGAAAAAAATTTCCAAAATAAAAATTTTGCATTTTATTTGTTGTACACATGAGTTTTTAAAAGCTAATTAACTCATAGATTTCTCACAAAATACACTTAAAGCTTGACACATAAACCCCTTCCCAATTGGCTAACTCTAGACAATCCTAAACACAATTTTTTTTAATTGATGAGGGAGATATCCCAACAAAACTAGTTTGTCCATATTCAAATCAACTTGGTATCAAAGTACAATTTAGCTCATTTTAGTCAAGGTTAGAAGAATTAGTTATTGGTTTCTGTCTTCAATTTCCTCTCAAACTGAATGTGTACATGATTTTGAGAGACACACTAGAGGAATAAGGTCCAAATTTTTGATGAAAATGTGCTATGAAAGTAAAGGGTTAAAGGCAAACATGTACAAGGCATAGTTGAGCCAAATGTTGTTGAGGAAGGGCCTAATTATTTGGGTCTTGGCTATGGAAAACATGATGGAGAATGCTCCAAAGCCAAGGAGGCACATGAAGTTGTTCCAAGAAGGAATTTTATTTCGTGTTCATTACCTCAAGCTTGTGAAGTTTGTGTTCATGATGAATGGAAAAGTTTGACACCCAATTTGCAAGAAGATATTAATAATCATGCAGCTAATGAGAATGTAAAAGAAGAGGATGTTTAAAGCTCTAGAGTCATTGAATTCATTGCTAGTATTCAGAGGAAAGCCACTACCTCATCAAATTCACCTCCTCAAGAAGGAGACAACGGTGAATGTTCAAGGTATAAATTTTCCTCTAATCAAATTGCTTTTGATTATGATAAACATGGTAAATATTCACATAAGATTTGGAAAAGAACTTGCATGTTCCTTTTGTGGTTTGAATAATCATAATGTTTATAGATGTTGGAAGAATATATCCATGCACATGAAACTTTCTAAATAAATGAGGCAAAAATTCAAAGGCCCATTGGACAAGGAAAATGATGTTGAAAATAAGATGCAATTGTTTTGCACTCATTGCCATAAGAAAGGTCACCTTGTAGACAAGTGTTGGACTTTGTATCCAGCAAGTCATCCACGACATTTGAAGAAGGTGGAAAGAGATATTGACAAGAATGGAAAAGAGGATTCCATAATCGATGAGGGTCAGGATGATTCACATGATGATGAAGTGCAACTGAAAGAAGCGCCATTGAAATGGTTTGGTAAGGGATGGTTAGATTTCTTATCCAATTAAGGCCTTGCATGTATTTTTATTTTTCATGAATTTCTTTGCAAATTCAAAGTATGGTGCATGTTGCATGAAGCAAGATGTTGAAAGTAGAGTTATGTTGACACACTTAAATGCAACAAATATGGAAATTTGTACATGAGCTATTATTTGACTTGAGAGTCGGTTGTTTGAAGAGGCATGTTTTGTCGACTTGTGTTTGGTTGATGGTTTTGTACACCAATATGTAAGAGTACATGGAGATATTCACATGATGTGAATTTTTTTCTTTGAAGGAGAAAAATGATATGTCAGCGAGCTATGTTTCTTGCATGATGTGTTTTTCAATTTGATGGTTTTGTTTGTGACAAGACGTCACAAGATTTTGGGAAGGTCCACTCTTGAGAGAGAGCCTCATGATTACAACCTAATCATGAGAATCAAATGGGGGTGCATCCTTATTTTGAAAACAAACCTCTAGATAGGATTCTAAGCTACCTAGGACTCAAACCATTATTTTTAAATTTGAAATATCATGGTGTGTTGTTTCAATGCCTAAATCCACAACCCTAACATAAATTGTTTTATTCTTTTTTTGCAGGATTTAGTTGGTTATATTAAAAGTTGGTTGAATTTAAAATTCTTGGCTTAGTGGCATGAACCAAACATATTGTGTATTAAATGAGGAATTTCACTCTCCCAATAATTTCTAAATCACCCATATCACCAAGAAAACATGTTTTAAAATAACATATTTTGGTATGGGAAAGACCTTAGGTTTCAAATATTATAAGAAGGTTTTTGATATGGTTGAGAGAATGTGGAAAATAGAATCCATAAACAAATTATTTTTCAAAACGTATTACTTTCAAAGTATCAACAAGGAATGTACAATGGGTGTTCAATGAATTAATGTTATTTATTTAAATTCCATGATGTATATCTTACTCATAATTTTAAAAAATTATTAAATAATGATCTAGATTGGATAATTATATTATTTTTCATATATTTTGATGCTTATAGAGTGAAAAAATTGAAAGAATCAACTTGTAGGGTCATTTTAATGGTGGCTGGAGAATTGGGATCTAAAACCTTTTAGAGTCATTTTGAGGTATTAAATGACATTTTTGGGGGTCAAACGATTATTCCTTGTGCCGAAATCTTGACCATTATTCTACACTTAAAGACATATATCCAATGGTGCAAGAAAAACATCAAATGAAGTTCATTCAAAATTTATGCCTTTAGTAAGTTTACCTATATCATGTTGACCACCATGGTACGAGAGAATGACATTTTAGCCCCATTACTCATGCATAGCAAGCTAGCTACATGTGGACTTTTAACAAGACTCGAAAAGGTCTAAAATCACAAACCTCGTTAATGGTTGACAGAGTCAAATCTTACACCTGGTTGGCTATCACGCTATGTTAAATACTTGGCCACTAGGAGGAATAAGAGTTCCATTTTGTGTTATAGTATTTTGTTCCATAGTTGAAAATACAACTAGGAGTGTGAAGTTAGAGAGAAAAATGTATGAAGTTAAGTTTTTATAGCAACCTTACACGCCAAAAGTCTTAGCTAACTCTAGAGAGATTACCTTAAACATATTTTCCATACCGGAAAAGAGAGAGTAGAGCATGTTTACATTTTAGTGTTGTTTTTCTCCCATAAGGATTTCCTAGGGAAAAAGAGTCTAGAGCATCATTACTTTTTAGGGTTGCTTGTCTCCCATAAGGATTTCCTAGGAAAATAATTGTGTTGATTGTCTAGAGATATGTATGTGTGTGTTTCATTATGTTCTCTATTTCTTACGTTTTGTTTCATTATGTTTTATATTTCTTACATTTCTACCCTCCTATTTTTCTTTCCAATCAAGGTTTATAAAGTAACATGAGAAGCAACATGAGACTTGGAACAATCATTTTCATTATCTATATGGAAGGCAAGAAGGATTATATCACCTTAAGATTAAACTTATGTAGTTTGCCAATTTTTATCATATATTTTTTGGTAAGGGTAAATGTTTTTTATCTATAGTACAAGTCACGAGTTCCCCAATTTTACCTTATGTAAAGCATGATTCTAGGATTACTACAATTTGTACTTGGTTTTTTATTGTGATGATGCCCTGTCTCAATCACTTGGCCATCTCTTGATGGGTAGTTAAATATTTATAACAATACTTAAGTAATATTTACCTAAATTTGTATTATGTGAAATTATGTAAAAAATGGTATACTATTTTTCATAAAATTGGGTTGAGTTTATCATATATTTCAATGAAAGTTGATTAAATATGTTTTCTTTAAAAGGATCTAACAATTTTGTTAAGGTATGAATTTGCAATTTTGTGTGGCTCTCTGTCAACCTTCACTTCCTCATTTCTAGAAAAAATCTACTTGCTCATTCGTATACCCACTTTCTATTCAAATGCATGAGTTTTGAACTCTCGATAACTATGTTTTTCCACATAGGAAAATTATATGTCACATTTTATACTAAAGTTCTAAATATTATTTTGAAGTTTGGATTACTGTTATTATTTTATATAATTTAACATTAGATATAAGTTTAAATTGAAAGCTACTAAGATTAAATATAGCTTAGATATGGCATTTGAAAATTATTATCTATTTATTGAACTAGAAAGGACATAATTATTACACATGTTTAATTTACATTCAAATGCTTCTTTGATTTATCTCCTATAGCTTAATGTAATGCTAGATATATAATTTAAGTTGAAGGCCCATGAGATAAATATGAATTCTATGTGACATTTGTATTGAATCATCTGTTTGTTGTGTTATATGAACATAATTGGTACGCATATCTAATTTGCATTACTAATATGTCATGCTTCTTTAATTTATCTTTTATAGATGACCGGAGCATCCCTTTTTAATCTATCCCTTTTGACTTCGGATATGTGGGCAATATTCATCCGCATATTTTTCTATCATAAAGCAGTGAGTAAAATTGTAAATTCCATTTGTGTCAATGTTAAGGTTAAGCACATGGATTAAATTTTTATATATTAGATGAGGAGGCTATGTATTACATATGGTCTTGAATGAGCTTTTGGACTCTTTAGATATATATCTAAAGAGTCCAAATTCTCAATCAAGACCATATGTAATACATAGCCTCCTCATATAACTTAGCCAAGGATTTGCAATACTATATTTGAGTTGGCTAGCTCCATTTCAAGATATTATGATGTTAGATTATTATTTCTATAGATTTTGATTATGGTAGTAAAATGTTACAAAAAACCAGAAACTGTACAAATAATATCATTCTAGATATATGTAAAAAGGACATAGTAGAGAAGATCAAACAATATTAAACTTTTCATAAATAGTTTAGATAAAAATACATTTTCTAATTTTGATTGTAAATTCTAAGGCTTAAAGCAATAATTTTTCTAATAATTTTTTTTAATTAATAAATAAAAAAGAAACATTTTCAATCAAAATCACATCCAACACGTAATAAAAATAATAAAAATAATTTAAAACTTCATACACTATGACATTACTATGACAGAGCATAAAAACATACAAGCAAAAAATAATTTTCTATAATAATGGAGAGCTTCAAATATACAAGAAAAAAATCTTTGAGCCTCCTTGTATCCCAAAGAAAGAGTTGCTCAAACAATCATATTTTAAACAATTAAAACTTGGAGAAAATCATCTGTTTTTGAATTTCAATTATATAAAAAATTAGTCAAATATAAGACAAGAGTTACTCATACTATAAAAGTTTAAATAATATTAACTTTCAAAAAAAATATTTGTAAATGAACCAAAAAAAAAAATATTTATAAATTTCATTTACAGTAACTTAAATCCATATTAACACCTCTTGATAAATCTGAAATTAAATTAAATCTATATTACTTAATTTAATAGTTTAAATTCCTATTTGTGGTGTGCCAAATAGAAATATTCAAAGCGAAAGTTACAACTTACAAATATTACTCAAATATATCGCAAAAGGAAATAGAATAAAAAACATAATGGAAAATATGAACCAAAGTATTATACCTTTATTGATATGGATGAAATATTCAGTGGCTGCTAACTAGTCTAAAAAGAAGGCAACAGAAGATAAAAAGGATCTTTTAGAAGTAGAAGAGGTCATTTCTAGGCTTTTTGACAATAATGTAAATGCAATTTTTACTGAAAAAGACTTGCAGTCTTTGAAAATTTTGGAGGGGAGAAAGCAAGCACTATTAGAAAAGGAAACAGTTCAATGAAGACTTCAAAGTAGAGCCATCTAGTTCGCTGAAGGTGATAACAGTTCACTAGTTTTTCCAGAAACATGTAAATCATAGAAAAAAATGTCAATACTATTTTGGGAATGGACCTCCAAAATTGAGAGAAGGCAAGGACTTTTATAGACATATATTTGGAGTTGGCAAACAATATTTTCAAGATCTCTTCAAAGAACCACTAGACTCAAACGTAGAATACCCCAGTGTTATCCTCTTCCCAAGGTGGATAAGTGAAGATATAAATTCATATTTTGAGGTAGAAATTACAAAGAAGGAATCAAAATCAGTTTTAAACTTGTTTTAGAAATCAAAAAGTTCTAGGCCTAATATGGACTGTAGAGATTTATTTAGGATTCCATGATCTGTTAGAGGAGATAATCAGAGTCTTAGATGAATCTAAAGCCTTGAGGAAAGTATTGGGAGCTCTAAATTCTAGATTTATTGCATTAAATCCAAAAAAAATTGGCCCTCCTTTGAGGATTTCAGGCCCATCTCCCTAAGCAATTCGACCTACAAACTCATCTTGAAAGTAATTGTTAACAGGTTAAAATGAATTCTTTCCAAGATTGTTTTAGAAGAAGTTAGAACATTTTGGGTTTCTATTCACCAGAAAAGTTCATGATGTAGCTGGAACTACACAAGAAGTGCTTCATTCAATTAAATATTCTAGAGTCCCCACTGTAGTTAAAAACTTGATCTCAAAAAAGCTTACAATAAAGTGAACTGGTTGTATATCGGGTCATTAGTTATGAAAATTTCTATGAATCTTCAATCAGTCAACTGGATTGTGGGGTGTATCTTTTGAGCCACTTTTTTTGTTTTGATCTATGGGTTCTCCTTCAGGCCTTTTTCATGTTTCTTAAGGGCTTAGACAAGGATGACAATTGTCTCCACTTCTTTTATTATTGGTGTTTGAAGGTCTAAGAAGATTGGTGACTAAGGAAAAAAGGAAGGGCAGGTTTTCTTATTATCATAAGGGTGGGGAGGGGAGTATGCTTCACCCAGGCTTCAGCACATCACAGAACTTTATGTAATTCGGGTAGTAACTGCACACAGAGCTGCATTATATGATGTGCGCAACACTAGTCATAATCACCTATGTTACGGTTCATTAAACAATATTCCTAATTATTCATGATCGGGATGAATCATAATCGAGGGATGGATATATATATATATATATATATATATATATTATTCCCCTCACCTCCACAGCACGCAGCTACCAAATTTGATGATTATTTTCTAAAACCATTATGCTCTCGAATAAAAAAAAATGAACTCAAATGGTCAAAAAACACATCAAACAAAGCTAAAAAACAAACAATGGAACAGTTGATCATTTTTTTGTTCATTATTCCTACCCAAAATTACTGTGGAAAGGAATCATACAAGTTGCAAAAGGTTCGCTCGAACATACCTGATATACAACAACAACAGCGCTGACGAAAGGAGCAACGAACAAAGTAGTGAACAATCACAGAAAATGCGTGAACAGAGCAGTGAACAGTCACAGACAACGCGCGAATAATCAAACCGGTAAACAAACCAACATCGCAGGCGATTTATTTATAAAAACTAGTTCGGCAAAACTTTTTTAAAAGTAAAAGTTCGGTGTTGAGGAGGTAAATCCCCTCTGCGGACAGAGGCGATCCCTACTAGCCCAGCAGGGGTCTAGCAACAAACAAACAATGCTATGACGCAAGCTCCTAGTTACGAATGAAAGACTTGGAATAAGAGCCTACCTGGATTCCAACGCTAAATCTGAAGAAGAAGATGTCCCCGTCCTTCAGTCCTGGCAGATCACAATCCTTCCACGATATCTGTGGATGAACACCTGCACACAGAAGAAACGAACAGATACATGCATAGGAACCAACATACATAACTAAACATCGGTCAGAAAAGATATTACTCGCATTAACATGATAGAGAAAGGAGTGGAACCATAATCATAGTCATCTATTAAAGTGATAAACGAATAGGAGTTACAACCAAGTTCTGACGTCGCAGCTTCCTTCGGACGGGTCTCCGGTTGTCCACGTCTCGCAAAGTTCGCCAAGGAAAGGGAAACCTCTCCAGAGTCTCGTAACAATGGTCTCCTCGCTTGAATGGGCCTTAAGGGAAAGAAGGGATTCTTTACAGCACAAAGGCACTTGGGAATAGGGAGATGCAAAGCTTCAGCACTTCAAGACTATCAGCCCTTCAGCCTTTCAGCCCTTCATCAATGGATGAAGGCTATATTTATAGAGGAGAGGAGGAGGTTGGGATCCCTACAATAGTGGAAGGGAGGCCTTATCCTTTGGGAGGTTCCCCATAAGGTGGAAACAAGAGGCCAAAGGAGGAAGGCCGTGGTTATTCAGGCGAAACCACTCCTGATGACTCATCCACGAAGTTGTTGTAACCGAAACTTCGCCTCTTTTTTTTAAAAACTTTCCATAAACAGAGTGGCGCGGGTACAACACTGGGACAGAGCGCCAATTGGCGCGGGCTCAGTGTTAATTTCCCCCCATTGGCGCGAGTACATAACGGGCTACCAGCGCCAATGCAAAAACATGTGTTTTTAGGGGTCTGTTCAGGAAATGATAAACAGGAGAAATGTTGTCCTCATGGAAAGGGATACAATGAAGGTATTTTCAAGGCTTGACATTGCTTATTGGTCACATAATGGGTCCTCCATTGTGCGGGACGGGGAATGGTAGGGACGGTGACAAATTACTGTGTAACAGATGCCCCCTAAAGCATGAGGCCCGAGAGAGAGAGAGGGGTGAAATGCTTTACGAGAACATGTTCAACTGAAGGCCTGCCGTCGGAAAACCTGCACAGAAAGATACAACTGATATCTCAAGTACATGATGTGTATGCGGTATGGGCGTAGCCATCCGAAACAGAGTATACTATAATCCAGATCCAAGGTATGGTCGCAGCCATCCAGATAAGATCAAACAAATAGACTCAGGTATGGTCGCAGCCATCCAATCAGTGAGTCATGTACATAATGATAATAATTCACAATTGCAGCCTGGATTACAACAGACACAATCCAGGGTCTTGCGCTCCATCTCGACCCAACAGAGTACAAGTTCAAGCATGTGAATATGTGAGCTGAAGTCGAACATGCAAGAACATCGTCTGATTACCAGCCAATGATGAAAACTGTTAACAGACGCGAGAGAAACCACCAATAATGACAATGGTCCTCAAGGTACTACATGTACAATCTACGGCGTGCGAATAAATGAGTTGACGTCGAACACCCGCAGAATCATTCGATCGGAAGTCAATGATGTAAACTTCACGTCGAATGCGACGAACCTGCCATTGAGGCATGCAGGCTCCAAGGTACCATCAGGAGTCTCTAGACCAGCTTCCTGGATAATGAGTTGAAGTCGACAGGAAGTGACCATGATCGAAGGTGGGCCATAATGATTCCCACATCATCGACATGAGACAGAGGAACATAATGTTTTGTTGTGAATCAGGATCATATGAGAAACAGAGGAAGGTTGATATTCGCAGAGGCCAACTTCTCTTGAACATATAAACGGCACGACAATGGACTTGGCAGTATTTGACATCAACGGATCAAAGGTCATGGCGACGAGGCAGTGAACAGATGAGAGGTCAAAAGAGATTACCCAAACCCATGGAAGAAAAGTGAAGCAACGAGATGAGATGTCCCCAACCCGACACGAATGCAGACAAGTGCCATGTTCAAGAGCGACATACTGCCGACGACAACGACGATGGTTCCATTTTTTCCCCACCATCTTGGTGAGTACCTCTTTATTTTTACACAAGCTTGAAGAGGATACCATATGCTTGTCATATAAGTCCGCCCTTCAGGCGAATCCATCCTAGTACATTTAACGAGCCCTAGGAAGGAGCGACTCGAATAACGTCATTTCGACTGGATCCGATGTCATCAGGGTTTAACGAGTCTGACAAAGGAAGAACTCGGCGTCTTTTCATGTTTAGAGAGTTTGAAAAGACAGCAGAAAAGAAAACTCCACAGGTCCCTTTTCGTAAATAGTTCCCCGGATCCGAAAAGGTAGAAAACAATATCCGGGAAAACCTCCTAGTCGCGATAGGCTAGGGTATTCCTTTTTCGTAATCAATCCATCCCAGCCCGAAAAAGGGGTAAACGTATACTGGGTAGATGTCGATTCGTGTCCAATTTAACGAGATCGAAACGACAAGGGCCTCGACAATCTTTTCATGTTTAGAGAGTCAGAAAAGAGCTGAAAGATGACTCCTCCTGGAGGAACGAGTGGTATAAAGGGTAGCAACTGGTTCCGGTAATGGTGGAACTGCTCAGGACAAATAAAGGTCAAGAGAATGGCTAACAAGACCACTCATCGCAGCGGTTCCTCAGGAACGGGTAAAACAACCAAGTGAAAGCATATGATCAGCCAAGCAAATAGTGACGATGGAGTGAGAAAACCAAGGCTTATCTGGCAAAAACAGGCTGACAAAATGACAATCACAAGAGGTAAAATGGGCAAGGTTTCATTTTTACACAAGCTTGAAATCAGGAAATTTTGCTTGAAGTTGGTTTCATTTTTACACAAGCTTGAAACAAAGATAAACTATGCTTGAAACCAATTTCATTTTTACACAAGCTTGAAACGGAAACAAACTATGCTTGAAAAAGTAAGCATGCCCCCAGCATGGTGACTCAATTCGAGGTACATGCCCCCCAAGCTTCAGTCCATATGAAAGGCAGATGGAGTGAAGGTTCAAGTGACGAGATCAAGAGAAAGACTCGACTGGGATTTTACGAGATCTAAACAAAGACTCGAATTGAATGGGAACGTGTTTCATTATTTTAACGAGGTTGACACATTAAAAGAACTATCCTCAAACACCTTGTTTCATGGTTTAGGGAGCTTGACACAAGACCAGGAACTGTGCTCCGACAAACCTTGTTTCATTTTTTAAGGAGCTTGACACAAGACAAGGAACTATGCTCCGACGACCTTGTTTCATTTTTTAAGGAGCTTGACACAAGACAAGGAACTCTGCTCCGACAAACCTGGTCATAATGAACAAGAAGTCATCGCTTCCAAGAGTTCCACTCCTGATGGAAGGGAAACATCCTGGAAGTCAGGACCCAATGCTCCCAGCACATGATGCACGATGGAATCATCACTGGGCACAGGCACGGGGTAGGTAGCCACATAGTTGACCTGCGGTGGAGCAGATACAACGGGTGGATAAAAACCTGGAGGGGGTGATGGTGGACCAGTTGCCACGTTAGGACCAAAGAACGAAAGCTGATCAATGGTCATGATCCGTCCTTCATGTGGGAAGCACATCACGCGAAAGAGGGAGGAGACGAGCGCTCCCATGGCATAAGTGTAATCTCGCCCCAGGAGCAGATTGAAATCCAAGGGGCCTGGAACAACCATCACGTCCATATGGACGGTTTTGCCTCCCAAAGTAATAGGTAACCTTGGAAGGATCCCCAACGGTTGACTCGTCCTTCTGTTAAAAGTCAACAGATTCTGCGTAACAGGCGCAAGCGGTGGCGAACCGAAGGCTTGCCAGGTAGTTGATGACAGAATACTAACAGAGGCACCTTCGTCTATAATGGTGCTGGGTACAACCAGACCAAGAGCCTGTACTGTGATCTCGAAAGGCACATAAGACGGAAGGCGAAATCCTGCAAATCGATTCCAGTCAAAGGAAGCGACCAAACTACTCGGGGGGGCTACCATCGACAAGTGAAGGTCTTCCCCTGATGTTACGGTAGAAGAAGCATCCTCCATGACCTCCATCTCGAAGGTGGGAGGAATATCCTCTGGAGCCTCCATCATAGGAGGCGGAGGAGGGGCTTCTTGAAGCACAGGGACAGGAGAATCTTTCTCCAAGTCCGACGAATCTGAAGAAACCAGAAGGACATGAGGAGTGTGAGATCCACTCTCGACAGAAAAGACCTGGTGCACCGCAGACGGGGCCAGTTCAACCGATCCCACGACCAATGGTTGGTCGGGAACGGATTCCTGAATCTGAATTTCTGGAGGAGTGGGATCGACCAAGGATGACCCTTGACCAATCACGGCATCGGCCGGTGGAAGACTCAAAGAAAGCTGTTTATAACCAGCCGGGAGGCGTGGTGTAGAAACAGTCAGGTTGTCCAGGACTCGCTTGGCTTCATCCATATAAGGACAAAGGTGAATAGCATGGTGCCCTTCACACAACTTACAGGGATTGGTGATCTTACCCTGCTTCTTAGGAGCCGTACCAGTGCCCCCAACCTGACTCCCGGAAGCCAAAGACAACGGTGGGCGACCGTTGGACCATACTTCGAGTACCTTGGGAATGCCAGGGCAGTCTCGAAGAAGATGGTCTCCCGTGCACAACATGCACGGGAACTTGACTTTCCGAGGAGGGTTGGAAGGACTATCGAGAGGAGATTCCTTAGGGACAGTAGTTGTACATTTAGCCTCTCGCTTATCGGACTTCTTCTTCTTTGTCTTCTTCTTCTTCTTCTTAGCCACCTGGTTACTCGAATCCAGGCTTTCACCAGGCAAAGTAGAAGATGAGGACGCAGAAACAGGCGAAGAAGGGGAGAGGTCCACCTTGGAATCAACATGATGTTGTTCCATCGGAGGAACTGATTGAACAGTAGTGGAGACATTCGGAACTACAGAGGTTGAGAACAACCAAACAGGCAACCCAACCGTTAATCCAGGAAGGGACAACGTCGCCATGTAAGGAGCACCAACATTTCCAAAAGGAGGAAAATGACCAGGATTCCCTTCTGAGGGGATTCCTTGGTTGGTGAACTCTGAAAAAGTTGCCATCAAACTCAAAACCACACACGGGCTGAAAACGAGTTAAGACACACGATCAAACGGTCAACAAGCAATGTCTAAACGGGCGTGTAATCGTGGGGGATTGATTTTACCGCATTGGAAAATAAACAAACTCTACCGTTTCATGTTTTAAGAGTCGAGAAACGATAAGAAGATGACTCTATCTCTTTCAGAGTTGATACAAGCGTGAAAGGACAAGCGCTTGACGGTCTTTTCAAGTTTAGGGAGTCAGAAAAGACCAAATGACTGCTCAGGAAAAAACTTGGCACAAAGGGTGTACCAAATATCCGTGAACTGCAATATACACCTTGGTTTCAAAAATGAAACATAAATCGACCAAGGACTTTCCGTACGTGCAGGTAGTCTCCCCGAATGCTGTGTTCGGTGTATCACGGGTATAAGGCGGCAGACTCGGCTTCCTGTGGATAAAGGATTGAAAACCTAGAGGGGTCTCCCTTTATATACGCGACGGTACGAGGAGCACAAGTCCGTACTAGCGCTGTCTAAAGCCAACAGGCGAACGACAGCTGCTAGGTTTAACGACGCCGGAACACGTCTCTAGCCTAGACCTTCTAAATATGTTTCGTTAGGTTCCAATGTTGCCTTAGGTTAATTGAATAAATTTTACAGTTGATATTCAATTAAGTTTCAATTTTCAGGCCCTACCGTATGTAGTGTCTCAAAAGACTCCTAAATGCAAAACTATATGAGAAAAGAAAACTTTTCAATTCGATGAATGCTATCTAGTTAAGGGAAGAGCTTCAAACAATGATGCAACAAACAGCAAAACTGAAAACGAAACTTTTCCAAACTAGATGACTTTCACTATCCAAAAGTATTCTAAAACATCCAACTAAGCGAATTATGCAATGTAATCTATGCAAAATTCTTTTTCCGAAAACTATGCAATTGTAATCTATGCACAATTTCCTTTTCTTTTCAAATAATACGAATGCACTCAATGCATTTTTCGATGAAATGAGAATCTACTTAATGCATGCTTTTAACAAAAGAGAATGCACTCAAAGCGATTTCTAGTTTTCAATCATCAAACAATGTAATCTAAGTTCAATGATGGATCTCAAAAAATACTTTTCAATGCAATGTGATCTAATGCATTTTAACAAAAAGAACACTTTGAGACCAAAACTAAATAAACGCAAATCTCCTTAATGAAGGATGAAGGCAAAATGGATGCAAACAAACACTAAGAATGCAACCGTTGTTTCAAAATACTTTGTGACAAAATCCCTCAAAAGTTGACAAGACATATGCGGTCAAACACAAAAAGGACTTCCAAAGCAAGAGATCAAAACAAGGCATTCATCCCTTTTACATCAAACAATCATAGAAAGAAGACATCCCAAATAATGAGCAATGTAATCTACGCTCATACAGAGGAAAGACCCGAAGGGAAAGACGCACTGTTGAAGGATTAAGGGAAAAAACTCAATTTTCATACACCCTGAAAGTGGCCCGACTTGTACATTGACAACTAGCGCCACTTGGCGCGACTTTTACTTGAAAACTAGCGCCAATGGCCAAGTGGCGCGGGTTGCTAACTGACAACAAGCGCCACTGCCTGAAAATGAAAAAACAAAGAATTTCTCCCAGCCAAAACCAGACTTCCCACTTCAAGCTGAATCTAAAACAAACCCAGGAGCAAAATACTGACCAAAAGAAACTTCCGAACAAGGATAACCTTACCACCTACAGGAAATGGCGCGACTGTCTGGCTGTAATCAGCGCCAGACAGGGGATGGCGCGAGTGATAAACTGGCAACCTGCGCCAACTGGCGCGACTGTCAGGGCTAAACTCGCGCCAATCGAGCCAACTATGAAAAGGTGAAAATTCGGAAAAGCAGAGGTCAGATCTGATCCTCTGGGGGCTGAACCAAAAGCCAAAACACAAAAATAACCCAACCCAGAAGGCTCATCAAGCAAGGAAAAACGATCAAAGCGAAACAATCATAAACGAGACAAGGAAAACCGGACGATCCCCAGCGGAGTCGCCAATTTGTTGATGAGGTAAATCCCCTCTGCGGACAGAGGCGATCCCTACTAGCCCAGCAGGGGTCTAGCAACAAACAAACAATGCTATGACGCAAGCTCCTAGTTACGAATGAAAGACTTGGAATAAGAGCCTACCTGGATTCCAACGCTAGATCTGAAGAAGAAGATGTCCCCGTCCTTCAGCCCTGGCAGATCACAATCCTTCCACGATCTCCGTGGATGAACACCTGCACACAGAAGAAACGAACAGATACATGCATAGGAACCGGCATACGTAACTAAACATCGGTCAGAAAAGATATTACTCGCATTAACATGATGGAAAAAGGAGTGGAACCATAATCATAGTCATCTATTAAAATGATAAACGAATAGGAGTTACAACCAAGTTCTGACGTCGCAGCTTCCTTCGAACGGGTCTCCGGTCGTCCACGTCTCGCAAAGCTCGCCAAGGAAAGGGAAACCTCTCCAGAGTCTCGTAACAATGGTCTCCTCGCTTGAATGGGCCTTAAGGGAAAGAAGGGATTCTTTACAGCACAAAGGCACTTGGGAATAGGGAGATGCAAAGCTTCGGCACTTCAAGACTTTCAGCCCTTCAGCCTTTCAGCCCCTTCATCAATGGATGAAGGCTATATTTATAGAGGAGAGGAGGAGGTTGGGATCCCTACAATAGTGGAAGGGAGGCCTTATCCTTTGGGAGGTTCCCCATATGGTGGAAATAAGAGGCCAAAGGAGGAAGGCCGTGGTTATTCAGGCGAAACCACTCCTGATGACTCATCCACGAAGTTGTTGTAATCGAAACTTCGCCTCTTTTTTTTAAAAAACTTTCCATAAACAGAGTGGCGCGGGTACAACACTGGGACAGAGCGCCAATTGGCGCGGGCTCAGTGTTAATTTTCCCCCATTGGCGCGAGTACATAACGGGCTACCAGCGCCAATGCAAAAACATGTGTTTTTAGGGGTCTGTTCAGGAAATGATAAACAGGAGAAATGTTGTCCTCATGGAAAGGGATGCAATGAAGGTATTTTCAAGGCTTGACATTGCTTATTGGTCACATAATGGGTCCTCCATTGTGCGGGACGGGGAATGGTAGGGACGGTGACAAATTACTGTGTAACATTCGGCCAAACTCACAGTTCGGCCGAACTTTTGTTAGAAGTTCAACCGAACTTTTGTCGCTGGTTTTCCCATCTCCAACGAAAATTCTATTTTCCCATGTCGTCAATGTGCCGTCAATCTAAACGGAATCACAAGTTCGGCCAAACTATTTCCGAAAAAAGTTTTCGGCCCCCGATTCTTAGAAAAGTGTAACCCAGCTTCACGTTTCCTCCATTTAGTGTTAAAGGAATTAGGGATGTTTTAGTAAAAATAACAGAGAAATGAATAAAAAATGACGAGGTTTAAATATTTTTATGATATGGATGTTATTGTTGAGAAGACACATGATATCTTTATCATTTTATGAATAAAAAAGGTAGCATAATAGTAAGCCATACCTTGGTGCATGCTTAATCAACTATCATATCTATGGATTAGGATTGCATGAATGCCTGGGAGATATAGTCTACGAAGTAATCACATGTTCATCCCGTGTAATCATTTTTTCCAACGTTACTACTTAATAACTTTGTGATTGTGCTATACTTAAACCTAGGACGCTTGGAATGTTTATGGCCTCTTTAATGTTGCAATCCATTGAATCAGGTTGAACATCATTCTGGGTGGCCCTTTCCACATGTTGGACTGGCATTGGACACACCTCTTGTGCAGGACACGTCTAATGTGAGTTTGACTTAGAGAAGGCAAGGTGGCAATGCGTTGGATTCATGGGATGGGAAAAACATGCTCATTTGAGAAATAAAATTATATTTTACCCCATTTTACACACAAATTTTCACAGACACCCTAGCAAGAAGGAGAAAAAAGAATGGTGGGCAATATTTCTTTTGTTTGGTGAAGCTACATACTACCATTGTTTTTTTTCTTTCTATTATTTCTTGAACAACAATGTTCTTTTACAATCATCTTACCGAAATTAAAAGCCAATCATTGAAATCTTTTTTCTATTACATCTCACAATTACATCTAATTCAACTTTTTCAAGTCATTTTTTTCAATTAAATAGTACTTCAAGTCTGTATTTGAATTTCATTTATGGAATATTTTGTCTTTTTTTTTTTCTAGTAAAAACATCCTTCCGGAAATACTTCATTTTTAAAATCTTTTTTCAATTACATCTCATTCAATTTGAATTTCACTTTTGAAATATTTTTTCAATTACATCTAATTCAATTTTTTTGGCTTGTATTTTAAATTGGACTAAGGTTTGTATTTCAAATTTCCAATTTTTATATGTGAAATTTTATTATCTTAGATTTGTATTTCAAATTTTAGTATCAGGTTTGTATTTCAAATTTCAGATTTCCAATTTTTGTGGGTATTTCAAGATTTCTATTTTTCAGTATTCTTTGAGATTTATCTGTGTAAACCATTTATACAATTTTTCAATTTTTGGTATTGGTATTTTAAATCTGTATTTCAAACCAACTATAGAGTTTTTCAATTTTTGGTATTCTTTTTCAATTTTTGGTATTGGGATTTTAATTTTGTATAAGTTTTCAATTTTTCAAATTTTAAAATTGTATTTCAAATTTTAAATGTAATTATACAAATTTTCAATTATTCTTTTTGGTCGTAATGCCACCATACAATTTTTGTTATGTAACAATACAATTTTTCATTTTTTTCTATTTCTATTTTGTATTTCAAGTTTTCAATTTATTTATTTATTTATTTTAAATTTTAATATTTTCAAATTTTTTTATTTTTTGCTATTTCAATTTAAGTGTGAACCTTTACCCCATCTATTATAATATAAATAAAAAATGAAAAGCCTTCCACCATAAAAAAAATATAGTTTTTTTTGGTTAAAAGATACATGACAATACCATCCATTCATGTTCTATTAATCCTAGAACATGACAAACACACTTCTAGACTAATTGACCCAATAATAATATAATATGGAAAATGCAAAAGAAGGGAAAAAGTATGTCCATAGAATATCTTCTGAGTTTTTAGATACCTTTAAAAAAAAAAGATTCATGCATGTATTATTGATAGGTTAGTTCTCAAGAGTAATGCTTACACTGATGACTTCCATTTCTATTTTTGAATGGATATGAAGACCAGTATGAAGATTATTAATCTTGTCCATAGTATTAACGTTGGTAGAAAATTCCAATCATGAAAGGAATTTGCACGCTTCTATTGAGAAGTTGAGAAAGCCAAAGAAGTTGATCACCCTCAAAACTATTTAGTCAATTTTCAAATGTAGCTCTATGAATTTTCTCTAGTCCATTTTAAATTCTAGCTCCATGAATTTGTTTTTATAAATTTGTATGCATGTTTATTATTTCTTATTCTAGGTCTTCGAGTATTTTTAGCTAAATGATACTCTGAATGGAAGACATATCTTTCTTGAATGAATAATGATAATTTCAATAATGAATAATGATAGTTTCAATAGAAGTACCAATTTATTTTTGAATTTCAATAAACTTTTTCCCATCCAATTAACAATGTTAATGAGTTTTTGGATGGTTCAAGGTTACCAAAATTTATTAAGGATGTCATCAGAATGTTGAGTTTTCACATTTTATGCTCACGTTTCTTAATATTACATAACTAATTAATCAACTAATACCTAACACACTCACCCATTACCTATTAAATCTATGATGAAGCATCATAAAGGAAAATAAATAATTCTAAATTGTAAAGTCTCTTTTAAACAACAATTAACTATATCCCAAGAATTATAATGATTCTCCAACTATATTAGATATTTTCATCCCATAAATCCCCAAAACGTCGTGCAATTTACTTCCCCTTAACCACGAATAAAAGTCCCCCATCATATCTTAAAAAGAAATTAAATACCTTCCAAAACTTATAATGATTACCCAATAAGATTTAAAAGAGTTAACTATTTCCCAAAATCTATAATGGTTCTCCAACTAAATTTAAAACCCTTAATTACTTCCCAAAACCTATAATGATTCCCTGACTAAATCTCTATTACATCAATCTTCAAAAGGCCATGCAATTAGCTCTCCCTTAATCATTGAGTAAAATCCCCCACCAAATCCATTAACGAATTATAATCACTTCCCATGGGATTCCTCCATTATATTAGTATAAGATCAATATAAAATTGTGGAATCAGGATACCACTATGAAAATGAATCAAGATACAACAACAAAACTAGACTAAGCATCCAAATCTCTTAAGCTCCATGAAGCATGATCAATCCATAGAACTGTTGATATAATTGAACATTAATGATATATTAAGTTGAGAGATAAAGGGGTTAAAATTGTATAAATTCATGTTTCAGTGGTGCTATATGATGTGACATTGACAAATGATATCGAATGGAAAATATGTAAATTAATCAGTCAATCATTGGTTTACTATATGGTTCTTCTTAATGTTTTCCATATGGAGCATGGTGCTTAAGATTGATTTGATGTGTTAGATGAGAATAAAGTAATATCTAACAAGTGTTGGAAATACTAAAATGGGGGTGAATCAATATTTCACTTCAATTAGTTAATTTTAACTTCACAAAGCATTAGTTATCATTAACATTAGATCAAAATATATAATTAGCAACACTATTCAATAATGCACAACATCAAAGACAATAAAAGGAGATTATAGGTGGAAACCCTTATGGGAGAAAAACTATTGAACACTTTTAATAAAGGTCTTTAATTATTACATCAAAAGGAAGCTCCAATTTCCAATATTCTTAAGCAAAAACTTGAAGTAGGCTTCAACCCCCTCATTTACCAACTCCAACTGAAAGGATGATCCAACACCTTGATTTACTAGCTCCAAAAGGAAGGACACTCCAATGCCCTGATTTACCATCTCCAACTTGAAGGATGCTCCAACACCCTAATTTACTTGGTCTAACTAGAAGGACACTTTGGCACCTTGATTTACTAGTTCCAACTGGAAAGGTGTTCCAATGCCCTGATTTACTAGCTCCTACTAGAAGGACACTCCAACTTCCTTCCCAGGTTCCAACCTGCCTTAACACCACTATACCACCCTAAAGTGGTCTTAGGCTGAACTTGAAAGAGAATTCACTCTCTCCACTGCACCACCCTTCCACCTTGAAGATAGAGGATAAAATAATAATATCAATCACAACAGTTACATTTCTCAAACTATGCACTATAATTTCCTAAATGTCACATAATTTCCTTTGTCAATTTCATGCCACTATCAAACTTTTCTAACTCCATCCAACTTCTTTTCAATAATTTGGATACTTTATGCTCCCAAAAGTAGCAAATAACTATAAAGTTTCTACAGATTGCACATTTCTAGGCACTTTTCGATAGACTTGCCACATTTTGATAGTAGCCACTCTATAGTGCTACTACCTATGCCACAAATTGATAAAAAATAAAAAATAACTGATTTACATCTGATGGGTTCAAACTTGAAACTTGAGATATATAAAATACATGCCTTACCAACTCAATTATATGTTATTTATACTTTGTGTTGTGCATATTCATCCCCGCCGTAGCCTAAAACCCCATGACTCTGCTCGACGCTATTATCACCGCCCGAAAACCTGCATCGCAATAGTTCAAAGTTCAAATTTAAGCGATCGGGCCGATGCTTTAAGATCTTAGCTCCCTCCCACTTCGGCCTCCATATGACCCAGGTCAGAGAACCACACTTCAAAGCAAGAAGGGGCCTACTGTTTTAAAAATCGGACGCAATAATCGCCATCCGATCTAGCTCAAATCGACGGTGTGGCAATTAACTTGTATGGTGGGTCCGCGCGCAGTCAATCGGCGATTTTCTTTGCCCCACCACTTTATTTCCCTCAGATGCAAGCACAACCGTCGATCTTGTTTCAAGATCGGACGGTCCTGGGTTGATCGCAGCCCTGTTTTCAATCGCAATCGGAATATAAAAGATGTGCCCTCCCGCTCTACCCACTCTGCTTTCCGATTCCGATTTCCGATTCGGGTCCCACCTCCTGTGGCCATGTCATCATGTTTCACAAGAGTACGCATCCTTCCTCCACCATTCGTGTGTCCGGATGACGTGTCATGGTTTATGAACTCTTAGCCCGTTCATTCATCGTCGCCCCATTGTTTTCTGCCTCGTCACTCTCCGCCTCTTCATTGTGTTTATGTGTGTTTCCTGTCACTCTGCATCCTCTCAAATGTCTCGTCTAAAATGTATTACCGACTTCATGGCCGCTGTTGTAACCACACCCCATATCGCCGAGTCGTTTTTTCTCTAATAATTTGCGGGTTTTGCAGGTTTTCATTTGGCCTTGTTGGCGCTTTAACTTGCCGCCTCCACTGAAAAATCTAGAGCATAACAAAGGACAGACCATACTGGCAGCAATTAAAGGAAGGAGCCGAGGGTAGGTGGGAGAGATGACCACCATTAAAGAAGACAGGGATGTGAACTCTCAGAATTCTCCAGAGGCGTCCGCCCTGCATTAAAGATCCAAGATTCAAATCCATAGCCGGAAGCCGAGAGTACAGTACTTAAATCCAGATTGTTCCAAATCTCTTACGGCAGCAGATTTTCTTTCAGCCGCAGGCAACAAATTGTATATATTTTATTTCTCCCATCCTGTATATAAGGAGATTTTATCTCCCAGCATTTATTTCTTGAACAGACTGTTCAGTACCATCATTTATAGCCAGTCATTCATAAGAAAAGGCGCTAATGTTTTCCGCCATTGGGTTTCAAACTAAGTCATTAATTGTGCCTCGTTTTCCTCCTCCTCGGGAAGTTTCTGTCTTCTCTATAAATACTCAAAAATAAGACATTGTAGAGGTTCCAGATTTCTGTGAGTAAGTTGTGCAGCGAGAAGACTACTGTATTCATCTTGTAACATTTCTGTATGAAGTTTCAGAGCCCTTAGGGTCTCAGTGAGGAGGGGTTATGATTGTATTGAGGATTCTGGTCTTTGGTATATCACAGTATGTAACTTTTCTCATATGTTAATATATCATCCTTTTTCATGCAAACTTTCTTCTTGTATCATGTTCTAGAATGCGAGTGGCTCACTAGTTTGCAGTAAGGATTCATCTTAAGTGGTGCCCTTTCTGGAATTAGTCAAGCGCTTTAAATAGGCATAGAAGTGATATGTTGTTCCATGTTCACTCTTTTCATAATTTCTGCTATATTAGTGGCTTAAGGATTCGTAAATTGGTGCGCCCTTCTGCCAGTAATATCTTCTTATGTTTCCTCACTGCTTGCACATCCTAATACTTGATTTTTGTGATATATTATTGAATCGGCCCTCTCTACAGTAGGCGGTCTCTTAACTGTCTGATACTTTAATGCTGAAGTTTTACATGATGCCTTTACATTACTCCTATCCTTGTATCAGCCTTTGAGAGAGAATTTGGACCAATTCAATCTAATACAATTTCCTTGTTTAGAACAAGAGATAGTAGGAGAGTCCCTTGGACTGACAACCCAAACTATAAAGGACTCCTTGCTATATCAAGATGTCCTAGGCACTGGTCTATGGCAACTCTAGGCTGTCCCTAGGAGGGTGACAAAATCATCCACAACATCTTTCTGGCGCCGTTGCCGGGGAACGAATTCAAGAATATCTGTTTCCCTAGGTTCGACATCCTATATTCACTCTCTAATCAGGTGAGCACAGAGAGGTGAAGAGTTGTAGATTTCTCACCTTGGCGACTCCACTGGGCTTTATTTGATAAATTCTATTGGAAGTTCTGGCTTCCCGGAGGCCTCATTTGAGGTCAAATACCTCACCACCGAAAACACCCGTGTCTGACCCGGAGAAGATTATTCGTAAAAAGGGTTGGAAAGAGAAGAAGTCGGTTCGTTCCGAAAATTCTGAATATTCTGTTGAAGACTACCCGCCTTCTTCTTCTCAAGGAGTTAGAACAGAAAAACCCGAGTTTCACTCAGAAACTCCACATAGAGGAAACGCCTAGATTGAAGGGGGATATCACCCTACTTCCGAGGCTGAAGAAATTAAAGAGGTCACAGAAGTAGCTACCGTTAACCGTGAGTTATTCCCTTCTACACCTCAAGCTTCTGTGCAATATATTCCCATTGTTATTCATACTTCACTTCCTCCTACTTCTCTCCCTTCATCTGTATCTCAAATTGTTGTGCAACCCCCACCTCCCCAAATGGCCAATGTTCCGACCTTTTTATTAAATAAATATGCTCCACTGGTTTTACCCCCAGTACTGCATGACATGCCACAGGACTACCTGAAGATCCTACCGAGGTTTAATGGTGAAAGTGACATTGATGCCCAGAAGCATCTCGAGACCTTCTGCTCTTTCGCGGAGAACTTAAATGTTGAACATCTGGATGTGGTTTTGAGGTTGTTTGTGCAGTCTTTAGAAGGCGAAGCCAGAAAATGGTTTAAGACATTGGGGAATAATTCCGTGACTACATGGGACCAAATGGAAACTGCTTTTCTCAAAAAGTGGGGGGAAAAGAAAGATTATGGAATGTGCCTTACTGAATTTAATACCATGAAGAAGAAACAGAATGAAGGGGTATCCGAATTCATCAAGAGATTTAACAAGTTATACCTGAGCCTACCTCCCGAAATGAAGCCACATGAAGCTGCGACCAAAGTTGTTTTCATAGCAGCTTTCGACTCCGATTTTGGTTTCTCACTGCGAGAAAGAATGCCTGTCACCTTAGATGATGCTCAAACAGATGCTCTAGAATTGGAGGCAAATTTTGCCGCCACTGGTAAGTCGAAGGGAAAAGTTGAGCAAGATACTAGAAGGAGAGGTAAAGAAGAGGTTTCTACCTCCAGTCAAGACAAAGACTCCGACAAAATGGATGAGATAAGCAAGATGATAAAGAAAATGGTCAAGCTAGAGCTGGAAGCTAAGAATGCAGCTCCCAGGAACTATTATAATGCTCCAAACAGAGGATATAATCCTCAGTACAGAAAGCCCCCATTACAGATAATGCCAAGAGAACAGCAAGACCAGGTACCCCATCCCTTGTACCTGGAGGGACCAGCAGATGATTCCGTTAGAGATGCAGCTTATAAACTTGAAGATTCAAATCTGGCTTTTTCTAATAATGATGATATGGAGTGCCCCCTACAAGAAGAAGACGAAGAAGCAGAGATTGACCATTACTGCAAGCAGTTTGCTGATTTCATGGAAGCACAATTCAACGTCAAATATGATCTTAGATCCTCAAGGAAGACGACCCGAACCCAGGAGCAAGAGGAAGAGCACCCTCGAGAGGAAACATCAGCTCAGAAGGAATCAACAGCAAAGAGGTGTATAGAAAAAGGTAAGAACCTTCTGGATACCCCCTTGCAGTCTAATGATCAAGTTCCCTCCTCTTCTATACTAGTTGGCCCCCCTAATGCTGAGCCAGTGTCAAAAGAATTCAAGTCTTCAGTTGAAAATAGGGAGTCCAAAGAAGTAGCACTAGAAAATCCCACATCTGCTTTCAATTTGGAAAAAGAGCTTGAGAAGATTAAGATTCCTGTTCCTCTGACTGAATTATTAAAACAGCCTGCATATCAGTCTCAAGTTACCTCTTTCATTCTTCCTCCTGAACTACCCATCGCACCTGATATTCTAAATCTGCAAGAAGAGAGACCAATGGTAGTCTTTGGCCCACATGTCGAGGAGATAGACCCTTCTACTCCCCCTTTTTATGTGTCCCTGGTCATTCATGATCTGCTGCTACACAACTGTATGTTAGATTCTGGGGCTTCCCATAATCTTATGCCTTTGTCTTTCATGGAGCAACTAGGGCTGCAAATTACAAGACCATATAAAGATTTATATTCATTTGATTCTAAAAGGGTTAAATGCTTGGGAATGATTAAAGATTTAGTGGTCAATCTAGCTCAAATCCCAGCAAAAAGTGTGGTCATGGACATCGTGGTTGTTGATATCCCAGCCCGCTTTGGCATGTTGTTGTCAAGGTCCTGGGGTACTAAGATTGGGGGGTCAATTAAATTGGATCTAACATATGCTACTGTTCCAGTCTTTGGAGGTCAAGAAAGGAGGTTATACAGGGAGACCAGATTTGTCAAAACAGTAACCAGGGCTGACTGCTCAGATAATTCTCCAATTTATAACAAAGAAGGGGACTTTTCATGTTTTATGTTGGAAGAAAATCATGATTACGCACATGAGACCCTTTTTGGTCAGATTCAGGCTGAGCAGCCTAAAGAAGAGCAGGAATCAGGAATATGGACTTTGCATTTTGATGGAGCTAATTCAAGGGAGGGTAATGGAGCAGGGGTGTTGTTGATTTCCCCTGCAGGAAAATGGGTGCCACTGTCTTTTAAATTGGAATATGAGGCTACGAACAATGTGGCTGAGTACGAGGCGTTATTGTTGGGGCTGCAGACAGCTAGGAACATGGGCATCCAGTGTCTAAAAGTGTTTGGAGACTCTGAGCTAGTGGTAAGGCAGATTAAAAATGAATGTCAAACTAAGCACCCTCGGCTCAGGGCATATAGAAATGAAGTATGGGACATGATAGAAAACTTCTTTTCAGCATTTAACATACAGTTCATGCCCCGGGAGCAAAACAGAATAGCAGATTCTCTTGCGGTAGCTGCCAGTACTTTCCGACCTCCTCAGAACCCACTCCTAAGGTATGAGGTGGAGGTACGCTACAGACCATCCATTCCAGACAATATAAAGCATTGGCAGGTGTTCGAAGATGATGAGCAGATGAAAAGATTTATAGAGACTGTGGGAGAATTCTCCAATATAGATATTGATGATAATGGAGAAGAAGAAGTCGAAAATGTTGCGGAAAATAAATGGGAAGAAAGAATAGCAGGTAGCAAAGTGCTGCAGCTAAAGGGTAATGTCATACCCAGAGGGTTGGTACCACTAGAGAAGTTTTTCAATAAAGATGACGTACCCGTGCAGCCAAATAAAATATTAGAAGATAATCGAATAGAAGATTTGAATCTGGGTACTTCCACCAACCCCAAAATTGTTAAATTGTCCAAAAAAGTCCCAGAAGAATACAAAGAAAAGTATTTGAAGTTATTTCAATCCTACAAAGATGTTTTTGCTTGGTCCTATGAGGACCTAAAAACTTTTGATGTAAATATTATACATCATAAAATTCCGTTGAAGGAGGACGCGAAGCCATACAAACAGAAGCTCAGGCAAATAAATCCTTTGCTTCTTCCTTCTATTGAAAAAGAAATCAAGAAGCTGTTGAAAGCCAAGATAATCGTGCCACTAAGGTACTCAGAATGGATAGCGAACCTTGTTCCTGTTAGAAAGAAGAATGGAGAAATAAGGCTGTGTGTGGACTTCAGAAATTTGAATAGAGCATCTCTCAAAGATAATTACCCATTGCCTAAAATGGACCATATCCTGCAGAAGGTGGTGGGAGCATCCAGAATGTCAATGATGGATGGATTTTCGGGCTACAATCAGGTAGCTGTTTTCCCAGAAGACCAAAAGAAGACTGCGTTCACCACGCCGTGGGGAACCTTTATGTATGCAAGGATGCCATTTGGACTGATTAATGCAGGTGCTACTTTTCAAAGGGCAATGGACATAGCCTTTATTGGAGAACAGGACAAGTTCTTGGTGGTATATCTTGATGATATCACGGTGTTCTCAAAGAGTGATGATGAGCATATTGTGCATTTGAGAAGAACTTTCGAAAAATGCAGAAGGTACGGTCTTTCTCTTAATCCCCAAAAATCTTTGTTTGCATTAGACGAAGGAAAACTCTTAGGACATATCGTGACTAAGGATGGTGTAAAAATTGATCCTAAAAGAGTTGAAGTGATAAACATCATCCCTTTGCCAAGAAATAAGAAAGAAGTACAGGTGTTTTTGGGGCGAATAAATTTTTTGAGAAGATTTATCCCTAACTACGCAAAGATAGTTAGGCACATTACCAATATGCTGAAAAAGGAAAATGAAGTAAAATGGTCTCAGGAGTCTAGAGATGCATTCACAAGAATAAAACAGGCATTTTCCGAAGCTCCTGTATTGGCAGGACCAGATTATAGTAAGCCATTTATGGTATTCTCATTTGCTTCACCTCATACCATTGCTGGAGTATTATTGCAGAAAAATGAAGAGGGATATGAACAGCCAATAGAATTCTTCAGTCAGGTGCTATACGATGCTGAATTGAAATATAATATATTGGAGAAGCAGGCATATGCCCTGGTAAAGTCCCTTAAAGCTTTTAGAGTTTATATTTTGCAATCTCATATTACTGCTTATGTTCCCACAGCAGCTGTAAAAGACATTCTAGTACAAGGGGATAGTGAAGGTAGGAGGGGAAGATGGATTGCAAAAATTCAGGAGTATGATCTGGATATAAGGCCTACCAAACTGATCAAAGGACAGGGACTTGCCAAGATGTTATCTGAATCAAATCATCAAGCTTTGGGGATTAACTTGTCCGTGACAGCAAATGAAGAATCAGAAAAAGAAGAAGAGCAACATGGACTAGAGAAGGCTACACAAAAGATACATGTGAAATATCTGACTAGTCCTTGGTATAAGCAAATAGTTGAATATCTGTTAACACTTAGCTGTCCTCCAGGATGTGACAAGGCGAAATACAGAGCTGTAAGGATGAAATCTCAGAAATACGCGATTGCTAATGGACAGCTCTACTGGAGAGACCCTGTAGGCATATTACTTTTATGCCTTACCGAAAATGAAGTGCAAGATGTAATGATGGAATTTCATGAGGGGATATGTGGAGGACATTATAGCTGGAAGGCAACAACCCATAAAATCTTGAAGGCCGGTTTTTACTGGCCAAAATTGTATTCAGATACTTTTGCTTGGGTCAGATCGTGTGACAAATGCCAAAGGTTTGCGGAAAGACAGAAATTAGCGGCATTGCCCTTGATCCCAATTCATGTAAATGAACCATTTCAGAAATGGGGATTAGATTTTATAGGAGAGATACATCCCCCATCAAGTGGCCAACATAAATGGATCTTGACAGCCACAGACTATTTTACGAAATGGGTGGAAGCCATACCTACTAGAAATGCGACAGATGCTGTAATAATGAATTTTATAGAAGATAATATCATATCTAGGTTTGGCTGTCCTGCAAGAATTGTAACCGACAATGCACAGGCCTTCAAGTCTGCCAGGTTCGTAAAATTCTGCCAAAGATACAACATCATCCTTACTCATTCCACAGCATATTATCCACAGGGAAATGGTCTAGCAGAGTCATCCAATAAAACCCTGGTGAGAGCCCTAAAGAAGACAATAGCTGAAAATCAGAAGAACTGGGACTCTAAATTAAAGTTTGCCCTATGGGAAAATAGGGTAACCAACAAAAGAGCCACCGGAAAGTCGCCTTATGAGCTGGTGTATGGGCGGGCTGCAGTGTTTCCTTTGCAATTAGCATTGCCAGTAGCACGTTTTATGCAGGAGAACCAAGAAGAACCAGATAGCATGATCCGAAGAATTGATCAGCTGGTAGAATTGGAGGAGACAAGGAACCAGGTGGATCAGAGACTAATAGAATATCAAGAAAAAATGAAGAGTGTCTTCGATCAGCATGCGAAGGATAGAAATTTTCAAGTTGGCGACCTGGTTCTTAGATGGGATGTTCGCAGAGCAGAAAAGGGCAAACATGCTAAATTTGATCCATTATGGTTTGGGCCATTCAAAATAGTGGAGCTGGGGAGAAACAACACCTTTACTTTAGAAAATCTACAGAGCGATTTGTTGGATGCGCCCGTGAATGGCCAGTTCCTCAAGCCTTATTTTCAATTCTGATCTTGGCTAGGAACGCCTGGTTGTATATACTGTATATAATGTATATAATTTGCTTTTGTTTTTATTTCTTCTCTTTGTAAAGGAAAAGAACGCTGATATGTGCTTAAAGTTAAAGTGCAGGAGAATTCAAAATAAGGTGAAACAATTGATGGTCTGCATGTTCTCGACATGTCCGTGGATGAACATGCCGTCCCCAGATGGAGCCGATGTTGTGCATATTCATCCCCGCCGTAGCCTAAAACCCCATGAATCTGCTCGACGCTATTATCACCGCCCGAAAACCTGCATCGCAATAGTTCAAAGTTCAAATTTAAGCGATCGGGCCGATCCTTTAAGATCTTAGCTCCCTCCCACTTCGGCCTCCATATGACCCAGGTCAGAGAACCACACTTCAAAGCAAGAAGGGGCCTACTGTTTTAACAATCGGACGCAATAATCGCCATCCGATCTAGTTCAAATCGACGGTGCGGCAATTAACTTGTATGGTGGGTCCGCGCGCAGTCGATCGGCGATTTTCTTTGCCCCACCACTTTATTTCCCTCAGATGCAAGCACAGCCGTCGATCTTGTTTCAAGATCGGACGGTCCTGGGTTGATCGCAGCCCTGTTTTCAATCGCAATCGGAATATAAAAGATGTGCCCTCCCGCTCTACCCACTCTGCTTTCCGATTCCGATTGCCGATTCGGGTCCCACCTCCCGTGGCCATGCCATCATGTTTCACAAGAGTACGCTGCATCCTCCCTCCACCATTCGTGTGTCCGGATGACGTGTCATGGTTCATGAACTCCTTGCCCGTTCATTTATCGTTGCCTCATTGTTTTCTGCCTCGTCACTCTCCGCCTCTTCATTGTGTTTATGTGTGTTTCCTGTCACTCTGCATCCTCCCAAATGTCTCGTCTAAAATGTATTACCGACTTCATGGCCGCTGTTGTAACCACACCCCATATCGCCGAGTCGTTTTTTCTCTAATAATTTGCGGGTTTTGCAGGTTTTCATTTGGCCTTGTTGGCGCTTTAACTTGCCGCCTCCACTGAAAAATCTAGAGCATAACAAAGGACAGACCATACTGGTAGCAATTAAAGGAAGGAGCCGAGGGTAGGTGGGAGAGATGACCACCATTAAAGAAGACAGGGATGTGAACTCTCAGAATTCTCCAGAGGCGTCCGCCCTGCATTAAAGATCCAGGATTCAAATCCATAGCCGGAAGCCGAGAGTACAGTACTTAAATCCAGATTGTTCCAAATCTCTTACGGCAGCAGATTTTCTTTCAGCCGCAGGCAACAAATTGTATATATTTTATTGCTCCCATCCTGTATATAAGGAGATTTTATCTCCCAGCATTTATTCCTTGAACAGACTGTTCAGTACCATCATTTATAGCCAGTCATTCATAAGAGAAGGCGCTAATGTTTTCCGCCATTGGGTTTCAAACTAAGTCATTAATTGTGCCTCATTTTCCTCCTGCTCGGGAAGTTTCTGCCTTCTCTATAAATACTCAAAAATAAGACATTGTAGAGGTTCCAGATTTCTGTGAGCAAGCTGTGCAGCGAGAAGACTACTGTATTCATCTTGTAATATTTCGGTATGAATTTTCAGAGCCCGTAGGGTCTCAGTGAGGAGGAGTTATGACTGTATTGAGGATTCTGGTCTTTGGTATATCACAGTATGTAACCTTTCTCATGTGTTAATATATCATCCTTTTTCATGCAAACTTTCTTCTTGTATCATGTTCTAGAATGCGAGTGGCTCGCTAGTTTGCAGTAAGGATTCATCTTAAGTGGTGCCCTTTCTGGAATTAGTCAAGCGCTTTAAATAGGCCTAGAAGTGATATGTTGTTCCATGTTCACTCTTTTCATAATTTCTGCTATATTAGTGGCTTAAGGATTCGTAAATTGGTGCGCCCTTCCGCCAGTAATATCTTCTTATGTTTCCTCACTGCTTGCACATCCTAATACTTGATTTCTGTGATATATTATTGAATCGGCCCTCTCTACAGTAGGAGGTCTCTTAACTGTCTGATACTTTAATGCTGAAGTTTTACACGATGCCTTTACATTACTCCTATCCTTGCATCAGCCTTTGAGAGAGAATTTGGACCAATTCAATCTAATACAATTTCCTTGTTTAGAACAAGAGATAGTAGGAGAGTCCCTTGGACTGACAACCCAAACTATAAAGGACTCCTTGCTATATCAAGATGTCCTAGGCACTGGTCTATGGCAACTCTAGGCTGTCCCTAGGAGGGTGACAAAATCATCCACAACACTTTGCATAAAATAAATTAATTGGGCGACATCTATTTGGAGTTGTCTTTAGTGCGAATTTTTGGACTTTCCAATATCGGAATCCGACAGAAAAATTTGAGGTGAAATCTTGGTTTGTGTTATTTAAAAAAGTTTTTTTATTGTATATATGGATTCAACAACCTGAAAAACCCCTAGGGAACTTATATTGTGCAAGGGTTACCCATCAAACTTATGATTTCAATAAATTCCTGTTGGATTTTAAAGAAATTAGACCAGAAAAAACCACCCGAAAACTTCCAAGAAGTCTCACTAAAGACAAATCACATCCATTTCACATACTCATGCTATGATTGATGACCGAAAGAGGTTAGGACCCATTCCACCATACTCAATGTATTATGAGGTATCCACCATATGCCCACTTGGTTCACACCTGGCAGTTTGTAGGTCAATACGTATACACCCACTTGGTTCGCACCTGAAAGCTTACAGGCCAATACATCTCTAGATTCGAGGCAATGATCAAGCCTAAACATACCAGGCCTCCTTCATCTAATACAACATGACTAAACCAAATTTATTTCGCTTAATTCATATTAATTTCAGTTGGTCACTTTCACACTGCGTCAAAAGAATTAGACCATGCAATATTACATACATAGATGAGTGATGAAAACTAGCCCAAATGCACCTAACCTTTTATTAGTATTCACAAAAACATCATCTGCCTTTTTCTTGTCTAATTATCGTTATAATATGTAAACAATTTGAATTACAAACCAATATTATGTACGTACGTAATAATGAATGTCCCTTGATTGATTTAACGTGTTGATTTAGTGTATTGTGTTGGAAAGGCAGAGAGGAGAAACACAAGTTTAACACAAATAATTCCTATGCACAATAACACGAGTTGCGGCTCTTCTATTATTCACATAAACTTGATTGACATGACATTGATTACAATGAATCTGATGAAGTATAATTAAACCTTTTTGACTAACGACTTGCCTATTATAACTTGACATGCAACTACTCACTAAATTCATCTATAACTCTTGACTCAATGCTCAGTTAACTAACTCTCTAAATATAGCAAACTCTTCATACGAGTGTAATTAGCTTATTTTAACACTCACCCTTAATTATGACCGTATGACTCAACATAACTCAAACATGACTTAACTATGCCTTCTAGACTTACAATAGAAATTGCCTCAATTATCACTCAAACATGCATGTTGGTCTATGTCTCAGCTAGGCTTACAATGACCCAAAATTTTTACAATTTTTCATTTTATTTTTCATTTCTTAAAGATTCTATATCCTATTCATTATTTGTTGCACATTCTTTTTGTAGGCTCCATATTTCCTTACTTGTTGCTGCTGGAATTTTTCTTTGAATTTTCTTGAATTTTTACTATAAAAAAATCTAATCTTGTCTTATACACTTTTCTCATCAAATATTCATTCAACCATGGATTGTTGCCATAAAATTACATATTCAAACTTTCTTATTTTCTCTTCTTCTTGTGCTTCATATTCCTGTCTTTCTTTCTGCCATATTTCTTGATAGAAAAATCTTATATATTCTTGACTCCATTGCAGAAAAATCGTTTTAATGCATTCTTCCCTGTTTTCAAAAACTTCCATATCATTCTCTTCACATTCATCATCAAGTATTGCTGCTTTATTCTTGTAATATGCACACTCAAGATCATTATTCACCATTTCATTCAATTCTTTTATTCCAGCTGCTGCTTTAAGACTCGCATCAAATTTTTCAATTGGTTTCTGAATCCATTCTTCAATGAGCTTCAAATCTGCATCAAAATTATTAACAACCTTGATTTCAAATTCTACTCCCATGCTATTTTTTGTATCTGCATATTCAAAACCAATGTTAAAAACATCTTTATTATGCTCTTCAGTGAGAGCTTCATGCTCTACCTCTTCCTTATCTACCTTCTTTTCCACTATATGGAGGTTGTCTTCCAATGTTATTTTGTTAGTGGATATTATAATAAAAAAATATTCAATCACTTTATCCTCTTCTTGATCATCGAATGCTGCTAGATCATGTATTGCCTCATGAGAAGTTCCAACTGCTTTATATCTTGCTGCTACAAAGGCAGCTTAAACATTCAATGTTCATCAGACATGGCGCTTACCATATTACCATAATCAATCACTGTTTCAAAAAATAAAAAACACATATCATCAACATAATGTTCATACACCCTATGGTGGGATATCCGAGCATATGTGTGCTCATTGTCAATTTCATTGACAATTTCAGTTTTACGAAATTCATCAGTCGTGTCTAGATTCACCAATGCACATCTAAATTTGCAGTCATCATCCACATGTGTTTCGTCACAGTGGGATTTACCATCTTCCACACCATCCATTTTACAATGGAGTGTTTGAGCATTGATATGCTCATGCTCTGCTTCACATACAGAGTCTTCAAATTCTCTCTCTGCAATCCATGTTGCATCTTCTCCATCCATGTGCATGCTTGCATACTAGGTTTCACCATCATCTGCACCATTAATATTACAGTGGAGTGCTTGAGCATTGATATGCTCTTGCTCTGCTTCACATACAGAGGCTTCAAATTCTCTCTTTGCAATCTCTATTGCATCTTCTTCATCCATATGCATGCTTGCATAATGGGTTTCACCATCATCTGCACCATCCACATTACAATGGATTGCTTGAACATTGATATGCTCTTGCTCTGTTTCACATACAGGGGCTTCAAATTCTCTCTTTGCAATATTCTTTGCATCTTCTTCATCCATGTGAATTATTGCATAGTGGGTTTAAATTTTATAGTCTTCACAACCATATTCCACTTTTGAGTGGGATTTTCCAATATTTGTTTTCCTCCCAGAATCTTTCTCATCTAATCTCAGATTTGTATCTGACTCAAAAAACCGTGACACATATTGTTGTTGCACATCACTCCCCCTTGCACCAAAATTTTCTTCCAGGATCTTCCATGATTCCTTGGAAGTTGTAGCTTTTGCTACCTTGCACATAATTTTTTAATCCTTTTCTTGTTGAATGAAACTCAAGGATAGGGAATATTTGTCTTTTTCTAGAAATCTAAGTTCCTTGGTTGTGGCCCAAACCTATCTAAATATGGCAACAATATTTTCCTCCTCTTTTTTATCATTTTTCTTAGTATTTTTCGGTCACGCTTTGTGACCCGTGACTATTTCCATAGCTGCTTGCATGATTGCATAAGGCTATCTTCCATATCAGCCACGAAAAAAAATATTATTTTTAACATGCGCCCTCGTAAGGCACAATATTCACCCAAAAACCTATCATGCTTGACAAAACATCAAAGTATTTTGTATATTGATGGACTTTGCAAAGCCCTAAATTTTCTTGCCAATAAAAAATCCAAAAGCCACAAAATATTTTATATGCACCTCTGTTTTCTTTCATAAAAAAAAATTCAGAAAAAATCTTTTTATTTTTGATATAAAAAATATTTATATAAAAAAATTCCTTTTATAAAATCCCTTCTCAAAAAATCCTTTTTAAATCTCTTCAAATTTTTTTATAAGCCTACTTTCAAAGATGGCCTCCTTTCATAAACTTAAAAAACACTTTCCTAAAATAAACGTTTTAAAATAATCCTTTCCATATTACCATAAGCTCCAACTCCACTCACCGCACTTTCTGTTTGAAAAATATTTAAAAAATTTGACTTTTCAAGCTAACGCAGCTTGGACCAAGATCTTACTGCGTGTTAACGCTTCTGTCAATTGGGAGTCCCACGTTAGTGCTCTAACACATCAAAAGTTCAAGGATCCTATGCGCTTTGTGGAGGCATTAAGTCAACCAACTATAATGCGGCTATCTGCTAAGCCCTAGTGCGTTATAACACCCTGTGTACCACTATAGGGTGCGTTATAGCTCGAATAAAGAGAAAAACTATTTCTCTTCTTTCATTCACGGGTCGCTTCTAATCTTCCCTCTCTCTCAACTCTGATTTTTATGTCCTTAGCTCTCATACCAATATGTTGCAAAGGCTGAGAGGAAAAACACAAATTTAACACAAATAATTCCTACACATGATAACACGAGTTGCAGCTCTTCTATTGATCACATAAAATTGATTGACATGACATTGATTAAAATGAACCCAATGAAGGGTATTTAAACCTTTTCAACTAGAGACTCGCCTAATATAAATTTACATGAAACTACTCACTAAATTCATCTATCACTTAAACTCGACTTGACTCAATGCTCAGTTAACTGACTCTATAAATATAGCAAACTCTTCATGTGGGAGTAATTAGCTTATTTTAACATATTGGAATATAAAAAACTAAAGATTTAGCGTGTTGATTTAGTGCATTGGAATATGAAAACTACTGATTTCACATAATGAATTTTTTTTGTTTTCACATGTTGCAGTGACTAAATACGTTTGATATTTTCTACTCTTAGGGAAAACAATAGACTTCTAACCAATCCATCAATATCTATAATGAATAGAAAGCGTGATAAAGGGTGCCCTTTTTAAATGCCTCTAAAGGGATTAAAGTGTCAAAGGGAGTTCCTTTAACTAGAATGGAAAATAAATTTGATGCAAACTATGGTTCTAACCCAATATCTCCATTCTTTGTAGAAGCCAAAGGCCACGATAATTTTCTCAAGAAAAACCCAACTTCGATGAACATAGATCTTCACAAATATAACTTGATTAACATGTTTGGGAATTTGTTTGATTTCAGTGAATGTATAGTTTCATGTGATACTATGATAACATTAAGAATTTTTCTCTTACCCACATATCTACTTTGCTTGGGGGGTGATTTTATTCATGATGGGTTTGAGATGATTGGAAATAATATTGGAGAAAATCTTATAAATAAAATTACAAAGAAAGATAGCTTTAAAATTCCCTAAAGTGTTTGGATTCTCACCCTTAGGTATCAAAGTTAATAAGGTGGAATTGAAGGAGCAAAGAATCTTAACTAAAATGCAAGAATGTTCCACAACTTGCGACACCTTTCTACTTGTGATAAAACAACAATCTTAGAAAAAGTGTATGGTAAAACTTACGACCCTAGCAATTTTCTAATGGGAATTTCCATAGTTGTCTAGGAGACTTACTCATATGAAATTGGTTGTAGAAGAGCAATATTATATTTGTGGGAGGCCAAATGATTAATTTCCCTTACCCCTATTTGGATGGACTTTTATCTACCTTTTAATGCTTCTATTAGGATTTGATTGAAGTGATATTTTAATTCCTTCTCTATGTATTCATGTTTTTATAGTTTAGTCCCTATAATGGTCTTGAGATTCCTAATGTGATTGTGATTTCTTTAGTTGATTACAAGTCGTGGAAGAACCTTATATTTTTGTTGTCCTCCTTGAGCCACCAACTATAGGACTTCGAATTCCAAAGATTATCTTCATGTGTAGGATAGAGACTCCAAAGCCTTAGGCTCCTCAAATTTTGAATGATCCTTGTTTGGACTATTTTCATTTCCTTTTCCAACTGTTTTTGCACTTGCAATATGTTTCCAAAGACTTCCTTATTCAATTACTTAATATTCTATTTGACTTGCTTCAACTTTTTTTCGAATTGATAGAATATGGACCCTTTACTGTATTCAACTTTAGTCCACCAAACATCCAACTTGGGGATGGAGTCTAGGTGGTAAAACTATAATTTCTTGAATTTAAATGGCTTAGGTCTTAAGGCTGAGTCACTATCCTATAAGAAGTTGATAGGTTAGTCATTCAACCTTGAGAAGGGAAATATTTCTATAAAGATGGTGAATATGGCATGTAAAAAATATTCAAATACAAGGAATAAATCTAACTTGACAACAATCTAGTTTCCCCCACTCGTTTATTATTCCATGTGTGGCATCAATTAATATTGTGAATATGCACCAATCTCAAACTATCTATAACTTTCTTGAACCTTAAAAAATTTTCACTCATTATCCTTTGGTCACCTTCCCTCCCTTGCAAGGAAATGATCATGTTAAAATCACCTTCTAGCAGGTAGGGTTGCCTTTGATATAAATCCCCTAGGGTTTTTGGTGCTTAAAGGAAGGGAGCCTTTAATAAGGGGTTGTAAGGGACATAGAGATTAGCTATGTACCCTTGTTTTCAGGATTATAAGATGGCAGGTTGAGATATAATTCTCTGACTCTAGTTTGTCTTAAGGGAAATTTGAAGAGAATCCCAAAATAGGCCCAAACATCCTACAAATCCATTTGTTGTTATTACTACAACTTTACTATTCCACCAACACTTTTTAGCTATAGCAGTCATGGTGTCCTTATCACACTTGGTTTCTTTATTAGAACCATCACTAGTTTTACCTATGCTTTGTTCTTTCTCATTGAGAATTTATCAATAGGATCATTATGATACCATATGATCCATGAGAGAATCTTCATCTTAGATCTTGAGTTGGGAAGAAAAATATTTCTTTGGGATTCTAATGGTTTTCCCTAAGTGAAGAGGAAATGGTCCTTGTTAACACTAGAAAATCGTATAGGTAGAATACATTATAAAATTACAAGCAAAAGGTACAAATAAATATTTACAAGGAATAGATACATTAGATGAGCTAAAAATTAAAATTTTCCTAAGGTCAGAAAGAATTTTTTTTGCATCGCGCATAGGAAGTTTTGGCTTTGAGCGCGTATTGCGACTTTTCCTTTGATATTCGTGCAATGCGGGACTTTCCCTCCAATAGTCACACAGTCCTGGGGATGAAAAATGTCACCATTCGGGACCACTTGGCACACTTGGAGAAAAATATTCTCACTCAACCTAACCAAGTATAGTCGCCTTTGAGCCACCTTGCGGCTTTACTGCAACACACAAAGTAATCATACCGCGACTCTTGTTTCACCATCCATCTTGGACCAAGAGAGGGAGGGAAAATTTGAAATTGGTCTATAAAATCCAACCATGGGAAGAGAAATGGGAGACACATTGTTATGCTGGCAAAATTGTTAATCAGAAAACCAACTTGTGTTGTCTAGCAGCAAGAGGAATGGAAGGATTTAGTTGTTGGCCACCCAACACCTCAATCTAAGAGAGAAGTGTTCACCACGTGTCCATTGATTTACCATCCTTTGAGAGGGAAGAGAAGCTTGCTGAAAAATTGAGGGGAAGAGACCCCCTTGTCAGGATATTGGAGCTTCGTAGCTCAAAGGATCCACTACAAGAGATTTAGAATTCTATCTTATACTACTACCAGCACCTAATAAAGGGAGAAATATCTCCATTGTTGAGTTATTAGTGTGTTTTCTCAATTGAGAGTTTTTATTGTGCGTGTTATTTTGATTTTTGTTTCATTGTTTATGTACCTTGTTATGTTTCCATTTAACTTAGTTTATTACATGTTGAACGTGTTCCACTAACATTTGAAAAACCACTTTGACATGTGAATTTCATGTAGGTAAGCAGCCTCCCTACTAAGAAAAACGTATTTCATCCACCCATGCACTGAATACATTACCACAAGAATGTCGACTCAACTAGATTCTTTCTTTTGAGTTAATGGTTGTTGATGCAGGTCCTTCTTCTAGTTCAGCTTGTTGCAAAATCACTCTTGCATCCTCTCAGCACCTTCAGTCACCCTCGGTGAGAAATTTTTCCCAGAGGAGGAGGAATTTTTTGCTTCTGCCCGTCTATGTGCATTATGTTTAGACATATGCGCGCTTCGCGCCTGTGGGTGGATAAGCTACGCGGTAGGAAGCAAGCCCATTTTCACTTGTTTTTTCTCATTTTTTGTGGTTGTAAAGTGTTGGCAACCCATAAGAAATTTTCCATCACTGTGTTCTGGTATTTCATGACTAGTTAGGACTCTCATTTGATATAATTTATCTTAGCAACTAAGTAGTTTTTATTTTAGCTTTTTATTTTCTGCAAATCACACATAGTATAAGTAGGAAAAAGTAAGTGGCCTTCAATCCACATATGTTGTATGATCAAAAAAATTTCTCATAAAATATAAATAAAACATATCATAATTAGCATAAAAGTAAGTGGCCCATATATCCACAAATATTTAGCTAGTTCAAGTTTTTTCAATTTTTGCAATAGATTAGTTCAATTTTGCATTAGGAATCAAGACCTGGACCAAATTGTCGAAAAGAAATAAAGTAATATTTGCTACCTTTGCACCTCATGGTGTGCCTGGGTATGCATATGAATGCTTTCCTAAGACAAATTTCCATCCCCCTATAGTGCAAACTTAGTCTAACTATGCAAGGTGTAAGCGACCCATAATCCTCAAATCGTTTATTTTGTAAGGAACAATCACACATAGGGTAATTAGAAAAGGATTGTAATGGATCAACGCATATCCACATCTCATAACACTTGTGATTGTAGAATCCAAAGCACACACGAAGCATTAGTAAGCATTGGACCAAAAGGCACCCAGTGTGGTGGGACCTTTATCCTCTTCTTATAGTTACTTCACCAAGGCACACACTAAGAAAATTGAGACTATCTAAAAATAATCAATAATTGAACTCACTAAATTCTCCCCATAGGGGCCACAAAATAAATTATAGTTCAGGATAGGGCCATCGTGGGTAGGCATCCAATAAGCCGTTGTCGTCATTATACATTTTAAAACATAGATGTTGACTTTTTAGGGAGCTTCAAATATATCTATCCGCCCATGGAACAAATACCAAAGCATATGTCTATCTGCCAACAAAACAAATACCCGAGCGTTACCAGAGACCCGTTTCAAAGGGGGTTAAGCTTAGGCCCAGTTCCTGTGGTGATCTTTAGGGCTACCTGACCCATCTAGTGCTTGGTACTGGTAGCTGAATAGCAAGAAGCTCAAGACTCGAATGCTCATGTGGGACGACTGTACTTTAGTGGCTAAAACTAGGGCATCCTTCCCTATAGGTGATGGTGTCGGAAGCACTTGATCCTCTTACCATTACCTTGGTCTATTCTTTGGTTGTTGGAAGGTGTCGCTAGTTCTTTTGGGACATTAGCCCCAGTACCCATTAGAAGACATCTTCACAAGGCCCAGTGACATTGAGAGTGTAAGGACGAATAGGTCTATCTAGGATTTTGAGTATCATATGCAAACAACCAAACCATATTTTTTTCTTTCTTGATCACATAGCATTAAATTAAAGGAAAAAATACCTCTTATTTTTCACTTTGTTTTATGCATGTGATCGTATTTTCTTTGATAATAATATTCCTTCCTCTAGAAAACCAAAAGTATCACCAAGACTAAGCTAGTCGACACCATAACGGACCCAACGGAGCCTCATCCCTCTAGGTGTTTCTTGGACCTCCCCCCATTAGAGGAAGGAGTGCTATGTCTTCCACCATTTAGGCATCGAAGACGACACACCGCCACCATTATCGATTCATCCTTTATTGGGGCATATGTTATTGGAAACCCCCAAGGGTCACCAATGGAAACCCCAGCATGGTCACCGCACTCAACTCTACCCACAAACCCTAGAGGGAAGAGGAGCTCTACCCCTTCGGGGAATCAACATACCACTCATTAGGGCACGCCACAGGGTCAAGTTCCCCAGGAACCCCCCATAAACCATCACACTCAAACACCTGTGTTTCCACAGTACACAATGGCACTCAATACTCAGTTACCCTTCTTAGCATCATTGAACATTCTAAAAATAATGAAGTTAAATAATAACCCCATTGCACATAGCCTTAATTTTCCTCCCATGCCCATGAAGCTCCCTTTGGATATACCAAAATTCGAAGGGAAGCAAGCGGAAGACCCAGGAAATCATATTATGACTTTCCACCTCTGGTGTTCATCCAATATTATCACTGATAATAATTTTCGACTGAGACTTTTTCAACGCACCCTAACAGGGCTTGCAGCGAAATGGTATGTCGAGCAACCTTATGCGTCACATGGAACCTTTAGTGCCCTTGCTACCACGTTCCTCAATTATTTTCAGCTACCCATCCACCATGATTTAGGAATGGAACTGCTAACTCATTTTAGGCAAACACCAGTCTTCCATATATCAGAACATCTCCATGAATGGCGACGATGTCACAGTTTGTGTAAAGACAAACTCGTTGATAGAGTGTTGTTGGAATTATTTTTAAAAACTATCACAAAAGATATCTCAAAAGACGTGGCGACAGAGAAACCTACCTCCAAGGAGGATGCCATCAGAAAATCCCAGCAGCTTGAACTCATCTACACCCAGTCAGGATATATTTACAATGTCCTCCCAAATGCCTCGTGCCTACAAACTTATAGAGAGTTACCAGGTGTGTCGAATACTACAGAAAGTTTGATCAGGTCCTTGACTCAAGGTCACCTAGGTAGCAATATCCAATAACCAGGATACTCGTACGATTCTACCCAAAACATAATGCAACCTAGATACCACCAAAGTCAATCTCCACCTTTGCAAAATATGATGAATAGGGTGGTACCATGCCATCAACATCAGGGAGGCTCATACCCTCCCTCACAGGGGAACCAGTACTCAACTAGGAATGTTGATGGAAGAGACACCCCCCCCCAATAATATTACACCAATCATGTACAAGGACCCTATATCCCCCTTTTCCCACACAAAATCCACAACCACAAAATAGCGCATCGGTGAACCTAGTGCAACCATCCCAAGCTCAATAGCTCCAGTATTACGACTAGGAGAACCGCAATAACCCTCCTAATGCTACGACAAGAAGCCTAGTAATAAAAAAAAGGGAGTCTTTGGACAAGGGGCAGTAATCAACAACGCCCCCTGAGATCTCAGTCTGGTGGCAACTCCATCTGAAATCAAACCAAGAGCCAAATAAAAACTCCCAAGGGAAAAATAATAGATCCAATCTAAGGACAAATAATGCTTGTGCCATATGTGGTGAATATAGCCATTACACTCACCACTGTCCTGAACTCCCTGAAATGAAAAAACTTCAGGCTAACCGTGGACAAGGAGGACCTACCCAACAACCTCCTATAATGGAGGAGCCTTCCCCCCACCAAGGAGTGGCCAACACCCAACAACAACAAGCACCCCAAAATGATATCGAAGGTGGCAGCGACAAAATTTACATGAATGGCGAAGAATTTTTCTTCCAAACAAGGAACATGAACTATGATACCCACTTGGACACCAACCCATCAGGTACGAGTATGAGTGCACCTACTGCATTGTTAACCATATCTAAAGTACCTATAGAGACCATTCTAAAACTGGTCAAGGGGCCAACTAGGCAGATAGGACATCACTCTAAAGTTGCTCATAGCTATAGCATAGTGGATGATATTAGGTCAACCTTGGAAGTCCTACAATCGTGCCCAAGGCAACGGAAAGCCCTACTTTTCGCATTAGGCACAATCGACCCTTCCAATTCGCGCCTAATAGTTTTTGACCTAGAAAAAGCAAGCCAAATGCTTCCTTCTTTGGCCGCCTTCCAAATACCGGTTTCATTCCAAAAAATCACCATACACAGATCCATCTTGATGAACGAGCATCCACATGCATCATGTCCAAATCCATTTGGAAAAAGTTATGATCACTTGAATTGAAATCATCTGACATCATGCTTAGAGCATATGATGGTCGCCCTTCAGCCCCCGTCGGTCTATATCAAAATGTCCCTGTAAACTTGGCCAAAAAGATAGTACTTATAGACATTGAAGTCTTAGACACACAGCTAGACAACAATATACTCCTTGGGCGGTGTTATATGTATGCCATGACTACAATCGCATCCTCTGTATTTTGGGTAATGATTCCCCCCATGACAATTGGATCATCACCATTAACTAGCTCACATACTACGATAGGAAGCCCATGGCGACTCTCGACATCGTGTTACCATACATAGACACAACTACGGAAACGCTTAAGCGGTATACAAATTTTTCTCCCGACCAATTCAAACCATCATCGATCCTAGGATCATTCCTAGGGTATCCTCCTATCATACCAGAGCGAGTCCCAGAAAGCACAAGGGCACCGGTGTGCATGATGCTCTCATCAAACACCGAAACTAGCTTGGACATAGAAACCAATAGTACAGAGATGAAAGCCATTGGGATAACATTCCTAACCTGCACCATTTCGTAAGCACCATTTTTATACCCCTCACTTGGTTTTGTGTCAAAGAGAGTATTGGAAACTATAACATTCCCAGATATGGCTTTCGCAATACCTATGTGTTATTTGGTCCCACCATCCATGCTAGGAAGTCTCATCATCACTTCTATAGGAATAGCCCATATCGCCCCTTAGGAGGCCACAATCGTTAACGAAGCACCCGCAACAGCGCCAACTAATGGGACCAAGAAAAACAACAAAAAAGGGAAGAAATTTGAAATCCCAAAAATACCTATGACATTACAACCTTTCACATTATGTGATATAGTAGGCCATCCTACTAGTCTTTGTTGGGAGTTAGATGAATTAAAACCTCATCTACACATCGAAAGAAATGTTTTGACCTCAAGTTCCCATAAAATGGAACAGGCCATGAAAAAACAAGGGAAATCATTGCGCACCAACCATGCATGCACCATATGTGACCATTATGGGAATTATTCCCACCATTTCCTAGAGATGCCACAATATAGGGATGCCCTGCAAGCCCTAGAGAAATCTTACCAATAGGACCCCTCAGCTCCACACATGAAAATGGACAAGGGAGAACCTAAAACCATATTATACCTACGAGAGGAGTCTACATCTTGGTCATACATAGTCGCCCCAATAGACCAGAGACAACAAACGAATGCCACTCGGCAGGCCCCAGTTTGTGTACTATGTGATGAGCCTGACCACTTAGTCACATAGTGTCCTGAGTTAAGGGTGTTTAACTGTTGATATCAATTCCATTTGTTGCCCGAAGAAACTTAGTTCGGCATCAACGACATATGTGTCAGATTTGTCAGAGAAACCACCATGTTCGCAATTGTCCCCATATCCATCTATTTCGGTCTATGTTGGATTTAATGTGATGCTTCATCACTGAAAACCCTAAATTATCCGGCTCGGACATGAAACCCACGAACGGTACTACAACTCAAGGGAAATAAGAAATAAGGACCATATTTTATGTGTCTGAGGAGAGACAGTCACCAGAACAACCACTCCCCCCCGCAATCGCCCTCAAGCTCTAGTCTAGCTCTGTGCACTATGTGATGAATGAGATCACTTCATCGCGGACTGTTAAGCTATAGAGCTATTCCAAATATGGTACCCAGTCAACCTAGTATACTACGACGACTTATGAGCAGTCCAGTATTCGTACCGAGTGTGTTTAGGTGACCACTCGGTTCATCGTTGTCCCTACATCCCCCGATTCCATTCGAAATTAAACTATTTATGCCAGGCCATAACAGGCCTCGCTGCAGAAGATGGATCAGATTTGTATTCCGTGGAAAGTTTGACAACTCAATAAAATGACACAACCAAGTCCATTCTCTTCATATCAGTAGAAAAACGACCAACAAGGGGGCATATCATCGCCCCAAACTGCCCTCCATGAATAAACCCAGCCTGTGGTTTGTGTGATGCCTGCAACCATTTGGTCGCCCAATGCCCACATTTAAGATCATTTTGCAAATGGTACCCAATTTCTCCAACAATCCAAAGTGAGAGGAGAACTAAAGAGAAACAGTATTGTCCGATTTGTCACGAAAACCATCACACTCAACATTGTACTTACATCCCCCAATTTTGACCTTTTTTAGACACCATATGCTCATTGGTTACCTGATACCCAAATGTAACTAGTCTAGAACCAAGGCAGCCTATCACAGAGAACCCTGTGCCACATCATTACCAAAACCATAGGGAGGCTAAGATGACCCATCGTCCTAGCAGGGCCCAGAACCATCCAAGAAAGGCATGCGTTCTATGCGATAGAAACAACCACAGGGTCAATCAATGTCAGGAACTCAAGAAACTCACTGAAAGTCTTCGCATGGTCACCACCATACCACAGATCAATCTCTCTAATCGGGAGGAGATCACACTCTTATATTGCAGGATTTTCTCTCAATTCCACCATACTATGAATTGTGAATACCTCCCAAGACTACAAACGACAAGGGCAACATTGAGTTTGAACTCCCTGAAAAAGCCCGACTGACCAAAACCAGAGACTTAGAGATGGCAGAAGCACAAACATTCCCTGCTGCCCAATCATCTCCAAGCATCCACTTCATGAACAAAGAGCAGTGTTGGTTCTGACACCATCTACTCGATAGGCACCTTGACACCATGCACCATTTTCACATGTCACAATAACGAAACAAATTTGTGCCCCTTAATCGAAACATTTCGGCACCTCTACACTCAACGCAACTTCCAAATCCAGGAAAATGCGAGTACCCTTAGTACGTCGCCAGAAGAGCACGAGTTTTCTCTCAAACAAACCACCACAATGGAAATTATTCCACCATTTAACGTCAATGACACACAACACCACATATGATTTATCTCATCATGCATGGGAACCATGACTCGTGTTGTCTACTCATCTTTCATTGGTGCCGAGACCGCTACAAATACCACAACATTAGTTGTACCATCGCTAGTGAAAACTCAACCTATCTGCACCCTGTCAACCTTGTCTAGTTCCACAACATCAACTACGGAATCATATTCATGTCTTTTGACCAGCACTGTTAGGCGTGAACCAATTCCTCCCAGCTTCGCACAAACCAATTCCCCCTTAGAAATATTGTTTCATTCAGATGAGGATATTCTAGAGGCCATGACGAAACCAGATTGTTCGTGGGACTCAATGCATCACAGCTCATTTTTTCTTCCAGAAAAAACATTCATACCTAACAACCCATAAAACCAAGATATATATGCCATCGAATCTAAGGACTTCCTCCCATCTGTGAAGGTAGACTGGTTCAAATATCCCATCCCAGGCCCAATTCATTTGAAGAAGGGAATATGTCGAATATTTCACCAACCATTAACTTGAATATCTCAAGAAAACCAGGAAAAATCGAAGAAATCTCACTAGGGGTAGCATGTTCCCTTGATGAGGTAGTCGCTCACAAAAACTTGTTACGAGAGTATAGGGACATCTTCACATGGGATTACTCAGAAATTCTAGGGCTTAGCCCCACTATCGTAGAACACCACATTGACACCTGGCCTGATATACCACTAGTGTGCCAAAAACAACGTTAATTACACCCATCTAAGGCAGAATAAATGAAGCAAGAAATTGAAAAGCTTCACAAAGTTGGGTTCATCTACCCAATCGCTTACACATCGTGGGTTTCTAGCCTTGTTCCTATCATGAAAAAATAGGGCACCATTTGAGTCTGCACCGATTTATGAGATTTGAATAAATCTTGTCTCAAGGAAAAATACCCTAGCCCATTTATTGACCAAGTCATTGATGCTTGCGCCGGTCATGAGACCTTGTCCTTCATGGAGAGATTCTTAGGGTACAATCAAATTCAAATACAGCACACAGATTAGTACAAGACAACATTCACTACCCCTAGCGGGCCATGAATTATATTTTCCATGACCTGGCCCACCTCATCTTAGCTTACTTAGATGACCTCATCGTATGATCCAAGAAACGAAGTGATCATATAGGGGATTTACTGTTGGTATTCCAACAGTACCGAAACTACAACCTACACTTGAACACTCTCAAGTGTGTCTTCTGCGTTAGTGCAGGTTGACTATTAGGGTTCATCGTATCCCAACAAGGGATTAGAGTGGACCCCCTCAAGGTCAAGGAAATCAAAGAGGTGCCATCATCTAGAAATCTCAAGCAACTTCAAAGCTTATAGGGGAAATCCAACTTCTTAATACACTTTGTCCCCGACTACACACTTTCACGCAACGATTCCTACGCCTACTCCGTCAGGATATCTCGTTCAAATGGGATAATCGGGCTCAAAAATAGTTTGAGGCGCTAAAATACACATTTTCTTCAGCCCCTTTGACTAGCCCATCAAATTATGACAAAGACTACACCCTATACCTATCAGCATCAAACACTCCTATAGCTGGGGTGTTAGTCCAAGACAGAATAAATGGTAAAGAACACATAATCTATTACATCAGTAAGAACTTATCAGGCCCTGCTTTGCAATATGAACCTAGAGAAAAAAACTACCCTATCCCTTGTACACGTAGTACAAAAACTTCAACATTACATCATCCTGTAGACTACAACAATCATAGCAGCTATCAACCCCATGAGATATTTTCTATTCTGTCATCTGATGAACCACAAATACGCTCGATGGGTAGTCATACTGGAGTAATTTTACCTGTAGTTTAGCTCCCCCAAGAGAAAAAAATCTTTAATCTTAGCCGAGTTCTCCCAAGTGTGACTAAGGATCCCCAGTTAACGAATCACTACTAGATGAACATCTATTTCTAGTGACGATTGAAGATCCTTGGTATGACGATATCCTGCTATTATTATGAACCCAAAATTTCAAGCCAAAGCTCACACTGATGATCGAAGGCGCATACGCCACCAGGCCCCCTGATACCTCCTCATGGGGGACGTCATTCATCGATGAGGCCTTGACACTATTTTACACCGATGTGTAACACATGACCAAGCCCTAAATGCCCGTCATAGTGGGGCTTGTGGAGACCACCTCTTAGGGATGGCTATTGCCCAGAAATTCCTATGGGCAGGTTATTTCTAGCCCACCCTATTCCACTATTGCATTCAAGCAGTCAAACGGTGCGAGCGATGCCAACACTTCTCCTACAAGGCAAGAGCACCTCCTGCTCCTTTTCACCTAGTCATTGTAGCTGGTCCATTTTTCAAATGTGGAATCGACTTTATGACTTGCAACCGTGCGTTGTTTGGCAACCAAAAATACATCATTATAGCCGTCAGATATTTCACCAAGTGGGTAGAAGCCATGCCCACATATGACAACACGACAGAAACCAAAACATGGTTTGTCTTCAACCATTTCATCACACGGTTCGGTGTGCCTGAGGAATTAGTCTCCGATCACATAAAACATTTTGAAAACGAAATATTCTAGGAGTTGTCTCATCACCTAGGATTTACACATAAATTTGCATTACCATACTACCCCCAGTTCAATGGATAGGTAGAAGCTGTCAACCAAGTACTCAAAACAATGTTACAGCGTATGGTCAATAACCATAAAACAAATTGGCACCATGTGGTTTTTTCAGCCATATGGGCATATTGCACAACAGTTAAAACCTCAACAGGATTCACACCTTTCCAACTAGTGTACGGATTAGAATCAATGATTCCCATTGAAATCGAAATCCCCAACTTACACGCAGCCATCAAACTCCTCGATGATACCCAACCTTTAGAGCAATAGTTGGTACAGTTAGAACTTGTCGATGAAAATCGACGAGAGTCACTCCAACATAATGAAGCACATAAAAAATGGGTAAAAGCCTCATTCGACCACAACATCACCCATCACTCATTTTCAGAGGGGGAGTTAGTCATCCGATACGATGTTGTAAAAGAGGATTTAGGACTTGAGAAGTTCAAAACATTATGGAAGGGTCCTTACATCATAAAACATTGCCTCTCAAGGGAGCATACATCCTGTCAAAGCCCGACAATACATGCCTAGCTAACCCCGTCAATGGTCTCTACCTCAAAAAATTTCACCCATAAGGGCAAGAAGTCTCAGCCTTCGAGATAAGATGCATGTAACATAATTTTTTGAGATGATCACAATTATCGAGGAATTTTTCTAAAAAATGTTCTGGTGTCACAAACGGATCATCCCCCCATCCACTATTTTTGATTCGCTGATGGAGCTTCACGATGGTTGAAAAATATAGCAATAGCGGCCTGGGCCATATAATATCCCGACCAGTGAACATTCCTCACCAATGGAGTATGTATCAAATCAACTACCAATAATCAAGCAGAATATGATGCAGTTGTTAAGCTGTTGAGCAATGCCTCCAACTAGGGTATTCACCATCTACATGTCTATCTTGATTCCTAGCTAGTGGTTTCACAGTTTAAACAAGATTTTGAAGTACGAAATTCACACCTATTTAGGAAGTACTTGCATGCACAATGATTAAGTCTCCGTTTTGATCATTTTACATTTACACATGTACCAAGAAATGAAATATCGATAACTGATTGCATAGCTAAGCACATCCTAGACTGGAATGCATCTCGTATAAACCACCATCCATAAAAAAGAAAAACATGAAAACATAAATATCCATCATAAGTACATAAAATCCATCAATAAACACAAATGATAGCCATAGACACATCATAAGAGCCACAAAAAATATACATATCACATATATATATCAAAAAATATATGAGTCCCAGTATACAAGTCATGTCCCTGAGCATAATGTCAGTAAAAAATATATATAGATGTCATCAAAATAGGGAAGCATCCTCATAATGGGTGCTTTCCTTGAGCATACAAATATCCATAGGGCTGAGCCCTTCCCGGTGGGTCCTCTAGACCCACGGCTCCACCCAGTTCCACTACAAGTGTAGCAACCAAAACTGCAAGTGCCACACGACGCAAAGACAGGTGATGCACATTCTCTTGAGCCATACATCGTCCAGAGCATCAAAAAATCCTCGGGTCGGCATAACCTAGGTCATTATCTCTAACCGAATCCATGACTCAGATAAACCAGCTACACGAGCATCCACATCCTTGGCCCGAGCCCCTGCTTCCAACACCCTGAGGTCGGCAACAACCAAACCCTCCTCAACCATCGCAAGACGAGTCTCAGCCGCCTCAGCATGTGCAAGGAGGGCAACATCCCCTCCAGAAACTGTAGCACTTCCGCCCTCACCTGAAGGGCCCCCAACACCTCCCTGACCCCCAACTTGGGTCTAACCGACCCCATCTGGGATCCTCCTCAATGGCTGATGTCCTGCCAAGTGGGAAGTAGGACACCCCACTGAACCCACATCTGCAAGAGAAACAAAAAAAATATCACTATCACCATAAAATACATATAAAACTATACATGATAATGCATAAAAGACATCAAAGGTCGTATCTGTTGGGCCCCATGCGTAACCAACAGGAAGGCCCATATCTGGGTCCCCTCGAAAGTCCATCCCTAAGTAGAGTTAGTCCATAAACATCTGCGGGTTTGCCTAGAACCATGCCTCAACATTCGTATCCCAATAGAGACCATTGTTAGTCACCTATAATATTTGATTATAGTAAAAGGTGGCTAAGACTTTTTGTGCCTCCAAGGAACAAATTTTATCACTAAAAATTGTTGGCCCTTGAAGACTTTTTTAGGCCTCATGCCTCTATCCCAACTCTTCATTTGATGTTTCCCTTGTTATACTCAGAAATTCTGCTGAAATAATGATAGGAAAGCTACCCCAAAATCATCACGTTTCCCCTTTCCCTCTTTCAAAACTAGCTTTCATTTGCTCCCTTTTTCCCCATGAATTTCCTCTATTTTCATGTTTTCCTTTCTTCCCTTCATGAAAATCACCCTTCCATAGTTAAAAACTCATTTTTTAACTATTTCGAAACCCCCCATTCCTTTGAAAACCATGAAAAATTCATAAAAAATGCAAGTCTTTACTATGGACTTAAGCCCCTTAGGCCAAGCCCCCTAAACCACTTCCCCACACGTGCCTTTGTCATAAAAACCAAGTGCTAACCCTCTCGGCGCTTATCGCATTGGAAATATCCAAATGCGCAAAGTCTTTTTTCTCTATTCAAAGTTCCCATGTGATTGGTTTTGTATTGAAAAAACCTTGATCGTATTGCTTTTCGCACTTAAAAACCTTATAAAATCATGCCCGACCTATTTTTTCCTTTGTAAAATACCAAAAACCCACTTTCCCAAAGTTTGGTCTAAAAAGTGAAAAGCACGTGTTTTAATATAAAAAAAAAATGGGTAGATTAAAAAGACTGATCGCGCAATCGAAATCGGAGTTTTCACAATGGTTAGATTGAAAGACCCGCATCAAAGTTCCGATGTGATTGGGTCTTGTGTGTTAAAACTTCTCCTCGCCTCCGTTTCATATGACTTATGCCCAGGATCGAGTGTCAAAGTCCCAAGCGCTGGATCACATCGCAGTTTTCCAATGGGTCGATTAAAAAGACCAGGCTCGATGGCCCGATTGCGATTAGCCCCTTTGTATTATATACGCCCCGAGTCATATAAATTTTCATAAAGACCAAAGGCCCCGTAATCGGGCGCTTATCCGCCTTATATATATTTTCCGCCCCCGATCCATAAAAACTTTGTTTTATTTCGAAAAGTTAAGTTTTCATACATTATAAAGGTTTTTCGTCGGTATGTTCTGAAATAAATCTATGCCGTTGATCGAAGGCCGATCAAGTAGCCAGCGATCCATCGCATCAGCCCTCTCTCCGATCATCACAATCACATTGGCCTATTCTCCGATCGCGCAATCGCATCGCCTCATTCCCGACCTCCGATTTCGATTCCCCCGATTCATTCTCAACCGTTGATCTAACCTTTAGATCGACAGCCTGCGCTTCGTCGCATCGCAATATTTAATCGCATGCGTTTGTTTCTTCCCCCGACCACTTTTCCTCCGATTCGCTCCCCGCCGTTGATCTGATCCTTAGATCCAACGGCCATCGCTTAATCGTCTCCGCCCTCCCGATCGCGCAATCGCATAAGAGATTTCCATCGCACCCATTTTCTCCTCCCGCCGATTGCGATCTCCCGATTAGATCTGGACCGTCGACGTGTCCAGATCCAACGGCTACACTCCTCTCCTGCCTTCTGAAGCAGTTTGACCCATTTCGCAGGATTTTTTAATTATTTCTATGTTTTGCAGGTGTTTTTAATGGTTTTCCATTATACAATGAAGAAAGGCCGAAGGCCGGGAAACACGTTTCCCGTGCATGTTTTACATTAAAGGATCCCATCTGCCAAAGCTCTATTCACTATCTGTCGATGCTCTATGAGCATTGATACCTTTAAGGCCCATCGCGGCTCTGCACATTGACAAGACACTGTGTTTGAAACACATTTAAAAGAGTACAAATTTTCTGAAGACAGAGCACAGAGGGATGAAGATTGAAGACAGATCTGGGAAAAATACGACTAAAGGTAATTATTAAAGGCTTAATTTCCTGGTTTAAAACATATTCAGAAGAAATCATAAGTGTTTAACGAACAAAAGAGACCTCCACCGTTGTATTTTAGGCGAATTGATTCCTCAGCTACTATAAGAGCCACCTGTCGCCTCAAACCTTTCAAAACAGAGGCCGAAGTTATTGTTCCAAATCTGATAGTCTGCCTCCAGCGTAGCCAGGGAATTACTATTGCAAGGAACTTAAATGCAACGAAATATTTGCAGAGTTACTCCCATATTACGCAGAGCCTTTATAGTCAAAAAAGCTCCCACCGAGCTTTGATATTAATTGTAAAACATTAATACAGAGGTCCACCTGTAAACTTCTTCATTGAGCCCCTCAAAAGGCCGAGAAGTCATTTAAATCTGTATTAATGATCTTTGAGATCTTTTATCAGATCTCACCTCCTCATCCTTCTATAAATACTTCTGTAGAAGATAAGAAATGGTTGGTTGTTGTTTGATCACAAGCTGTAATATTGAAACTCTCTGAAATCAATACATAGTCCTTTGAAGTTGAAGAATAAATTGAAGTCTTGGAGGTCTTGATGATGTTGTTGCATGCTTTTTTCTGAGAAGGCTCTATCATTGGATCCATGAGCTTGGCTGTTGGTGAAGTATTCTGAACTGTTTTATGTTTTCCCCTGTTTTCATTATGTTCCATAATTTCTTACTACAGTAGGTTGAAATTTTTAGGTTAAGAAATGACTCTTGGAAGCACCTTAGACCTGTTCATCCTTCACTGTTTTATGTTTTCTTCTGCTGAAGTATTTTAGAGGCTTTAATCTTTCTCTTTAGTCTTCATGCTTGTTTATTTCCTTAATAGTTTGAACAGTTGGTTTCAGCATGATTTATGGTTCTCCTTGCTTGTCTGCTGCCACTTAAAAACTGTTATTGAAGTCTCCCTTTGAAGTTCTTTGCTTACAGTGAATCAAAGAGGTCTGTTTTGATCTTTCCCTTTGTCCTCACTTAAACAGTTGGCTTAAAGGTCGTTATAATTATGATCATAGATGTTTTTAGGTGTTCCCTCTTCTATGACTATAATTGTCAGTAAATCTTTTATGTTTTCTAAAGTCCTTTAGAATAAAATCTTTGAGGAAATAGGGTGTTCCCCGAATCTTAGATTTCATTTTGAAAGTTGTCTTGAAGTCATTATTTTCTTAAAGAATGTTTGTAGAATTCATGGTTAGCCCTGTCTATCAAATATCTCTTTATTGTTTAAATTATGTTTTCAGGTTCCCTTTGTTGAGAATTCAATTTCTCTTTCCAAATCATTAATGTTCATCCCATTCCAAAAACAAAAGGATCCTGTGGCCAAGTTAGATTTGCCCTCTGATATCCCATATCCTTTGATGAGTGTGTTATGACCTTTTCTTGACTCCATTTCCCAATGAAACAGATATTTTACTGTCCTATGTATCTTTCCTAGACCTTTCACGTTCTGCTGTATCAATTCAATCCAACCAAACAAACAAACAAACACCTGCACTTAATAACTAGTCTAAAACCAATACTATAAGCACACAAGATAAACTTCTACAAACAAACATTTGAGAGATCCCTCTCTGAGAATAGGAGGACTAGATCCTGTAACTCTAAAGATTGGTTATGATGTTGCCTTGTCTTTTTATTTTCCGAACTATCAAAACACGGGACACCAACAGTATTCATAGAAAAATAAGTATTATTTATGATTATTATTATGTTTATTAAATAATAATAACAATAATCTAATTTTAAGCTCAAGGTCAAGCTAGACATCAAGTTGGTGTATGAGACCTTTTTGTTTGTGCGACAAGGGACCCACCTCACCTTCGCCCAGTGCTAAGTCTATGAAGGCATACATACTCTACCCCGCTATGGTTTTGAACCTATGACCTCTAAGGAGGAAACACATGCTCTTAACCATTATAGGTTCTCTTGAGTATAGTATGGAAGATATGTTGTTATGTATTATCTTGTCCTATCCTCAGATGTAAACATTTTCACTCAATCAAATTACACAAAAAAAAATGAAAAAAAAAAACTTAGTTATAGCTATTAAGTTAAAAAAAATTAACACTATCAAATTGCATAAAAATAAAATAAATAAAACAAAATTAAATATATAATTATAATTATAATTAATAAGAAAATTGGCCTAGAATCATCTTAACTCTAGATCTATCAAGGGCTTAGAAGGTTCAAATCTTTAGAGGTGCAAACCATTTTTTAGAGTGAAAGAGATTTGATTGGTCAAAGCACTTGATAGATTGAGTTAGGATCAATCTAGCAAGTTTAAATTAATTTCAATGTAGTCAATTAATATTAACCTTAATTTTACACATGTAATTAAATATTACTTTTAATTTAAATTTAAACTAAAAAATATATTATGAGAATATAGAAATCAATTACCTTAAGGTTAAAAAATATAAATTTAACCTTACCCCTTAAGACTTATGCCAAATCTTGTTTTTCTACCGATGCGATGAAGTGCGATCCATTCACCCATTCACCCGCCACACCTTCTTTCCATTTCAATCCCCTTAAAAAAAAATCATTAAACCTTACCTTTTTTACTTCCTTTCAGCTTTAGCCTTTACCTTTAAATTTCATCGTTATATCATTGTTTCACCTTCCACTTTCCTGTTTTCCCTAATTGCGATTAAAGTGGGGCCATCCCTCCATGCCACCCTTTCTCCCCACCATCCATCACATATCGGAAAAGTTAATATATCGCATAGAATATTGGTTAACTTACCTTTGAAGCACCCACAATGTATTTGGTTTAATTTGCAATGCGACGGTTGGCCCCATCACAGTAGCTCCGCCCCCCACTTCACAGGAATTTGAAATACATTGAAACACATATCATATGAAACATCATAAACTTTACCTTACCAAACAAGATTTCCGACTTGCGATTGCAATGTAGGTGGGTCCCTCTCCCTGCACTTCACAAGTTTTAGATTTTACCCTGCTGCTTATAACAAAAAAGCTAAGATCTACGATTTAAGATGCTATCGGTCCCACTTTCCCCTTGCCATGTCACTTACCTTCTCGCCACACTTTTCACTTTGCATATTTTAGAGTTTGCCTCTACGCTTATAACTAAAACTTAAGAGTTGTGATCTACGGGCTGCGGTCCAGTCCCACCTTCCCTCCACGTCACCTACCACTTCACATCGCATTGCCAATTACATTCTTCATAACTTAAAATGTAAATATTTTGAAGTGCGCGGATGTGATGCGGCTTCAGAACTAAAATCCAAAAATTTTCAGGTCCGGGTATATGATTTTTTACGTTATTTTGTTTGAAAAAAGGGTTGAAACACAACAAGAAGGATTCAGGTAGAAAATAAACAACACAGGTCAAGTCGGGTAGCAAAGGGTGTTCATGCAAAATTTTTATGTTCTAATGATAGAAAGGGTAAAGGTAGCAAAGCACATTAGCACAGTCACCAGTTGATGAAAAATGGCTAGCCCTGCACCAAACTTAATTACCCAACATCGATCCTTTTAAAAGCAAGGCTAGATGTTAGAGCCATCATTCGTTCCCTTTTCGAGATCATCACATGCCACCTTCAAGCCTACTTTTGATTTAGGAAGAGACACCTGAGTTTTTCATTCTTGAAGAGTTACTAAAATTGATTCCACAGGCAGTGTTTTGTCAGAGATTTTCTTTTTTCGGGCCTTGCATGGTCATACCTATTTAATTTTTAGTTTTTTGTAATAAATGAAGTTCTCCAAAGTAGGTTAGGGAAACTCACTCTAGTTTTAGTTAAATACTGCTTGAATTTTCATAATCAATTGTTGGATATTGTTAGCCCATTCATTGTAAGAATGAATATATTGGAGCACTGTAATTTTGGAGCTTGACATCAATAATCAAACACTGTTAACAAGATTCTTGAGCTATGTCAGAATGGTGATGTGCTTCTTCTCTATTTTAAATGTTTCCGTTGTTTTCCCTGTTGTGCATATTTTCATCTAATTGTAAATCAGAAATTTTAAATTAAGATTTGCGGTTGGATGATCTGTAAATGGGTTGGATAACTTGTTATGCTTTTCAAGAACCTCCCACTCAGTTAAACAAATAAAATATCTATCTTATACTTGACTTTTGCGGAATTTCATTCTTGAAACAAGTGTAATTTTTTTTTAATTGTTTAAGTTCCTTAAGTCCATTTGTTTTTGCTGATATTAAACATGTGCAACAACCATATAATGCAGCAAATAAAAATCAACACATAATAGCAAATTTAATTTCTGAATAAGGCCTCTAGCTGCCCTAGCTAGGCCTCAAACTGTTACTGGCACATGGTGGCCTAGGTGGCCCCTAGAACTTCTCTGAAGCAAACACCTGCTCAAATGTCCCCTAATGTCTCTACAACCATCTCCAATGAGTCTAGAATGCCTGAGATAGTCGAAAATGACTATTCAGACTCCAAAATTGGTCGAATCTAGCTCAAGATAGAGCCAAAAAACAATTTGTCCAGTGTCCCCTAAAAAACCTCCACTAAATATGGAGTAACTGCACATAACTCCAGTTTAAAATGGCTGAAATCCCAAAAATTAGGGGTGTGCCAAAAGCTCTGCCACTTCTAACCATAGCATTTAAGGGACAGGTTGAAGGTTGGAAACTTGTGCCGGACCTTGCGATGACTGTTGCAGATGGCAGTTACGGTTAGGATGGTTAACGTAACCCTAAGACAATAACGATGAAGAGTAACAGTCGGCATGTGACTGCAATTGAAATTGCGGAGATGGCATTGGCGATTAGGGCTTTAACCCACAAAATTGGGGTCGCGTCCATATGGGAGGGGCTGGGCCCTCCGAAACACCAAATATATTTTTGCTAAATGTTAACATAAACCCACAAGAGCATATGGTTAAGAACCAATTCTTAGCCCAATGGTAAGGCATGGGCGTGCGTGCTCAGAGGTCACGGGGACGACTTCGGTGATCTCCCCCCAAATTTTATTACATTGTCCTAGGGACACATGGCAGCGTCAAGTCTTGCCACGTGTCACCCATTCATTGGATGAAAACCATAAATCATACAACAACAATGAATTATTTAATGACACTTGTGAGCCCACCATTCGCCTAAAAGGAATATTATAGGGAATATTTGAGGGAATATTTCAAGGAATATTCTAAGAATATTCTGTGGAATACTCTCTTTTTGGAATAGTCGAATGCCTAGTAAAACTTGGTCAAAGGCCAAAAATTACAGTTTACTAGAATTTTTAAAACGCGATAACTTCTTCATACAGTGTTGGTTTTTCGAACCGTTCATGGCACCGGACTCAGGAAGACGAGATATATCCGGTCGCTCAGGTTCGACACACTTCTAAACAATTTAAAATTTGAGCTATCACTTAGGTCCTTGATCCAAATATGATCATTGGAGCACCTTAATTCTATCTGCATTTACAACCTTAATGTTTTTTCCTGAAGTCTAATTAAAGAATTCTTAAATTCCCTTTAATCACTATTGAACCTCACTATTTATTTCAACCCATGATTCATACAAATCTTAAGATCCATTTAGCACAATTAGCTTGCCCTGTGTTGCTCTTGAAGTTGATGTGCCATTCCAGTATTTGACTCCATAGGCTAATGGATTAGTCCTTACAGCTCTATCTGTCCAATAACCCAATCAATCAAAACAAACAACCCTCATAATTTCTGTAACTAGCATAATATCACACTTACAATCATCAAGTTAAATAATAAAAATAGATAGAGCCCTCTATGAGTCTAGGAAGGCTAGGTCCTAGACTCCAAAGTGGTTTGATGCTGTCCCCTGTCGTTTTTTCTTTCCAATATTACAAATTATGGAGTGACACCATAATGGCGACCATATTAGGGAATTATTGAAAATCTCATCATTCATCAAAACTCAGAAACCCCAGTCGAATTACAGTGTGATTTAAGTATTTTCTACAGATTGATTTTTTGTAAAAATATTGAGCCTATTTGTGCCTTGGGTTTGAATTCTGGCTTGTAGAAGAATATTTTCCAGATCTCATCTTGACCCAAATCCCCCTCCAATAGCTGACAATCCAGAGAAAATCATAAGAAAAACTCCCAAATCTGAGAATCCATATATTAGCATGCCTCTTCACAAATCAAGTTCCCTCCCTCAAAACCTTATAACCTTGCAAGATATCCAGTTCAGATTACACTTCGAATAAAGCTTGTTCAGAACCAAATCTTGGAATTGGATAGCCCATACAGTTTTTGATCCATCCATCTTACAACAAAGTCCTATTGGGGGAGCCTCTACATCCACTCAAACTGAATTTCATCTTCTCCAACACTTTAACTCCCTTCAAGGTCTAGTAATAGAGCTTACTTCAGCTATTGATGATGCTTACCTTCAACAGCCCGTAGAATTATCTACTCTGACTCCAGCAACTCCTTCTATTATCTCCAAGCCTTCTCATCCTCATTCAAATTTCTCAAGTGTATCTACAACTCCTACCATTTCGTTGAACCTTTCTCACCAGAGTGCCCAAACCTCCACTCATACACCCATTTTCCACCTTCCTCCATTTAACCCTCCACCTCCCTTGGTCAACCCTCCTCTTATCATCCCTCCTTGGGTTCTCCCACCACCAATCATGGCATCCTGGTATGCTCCATTAACGCTACCACAACCTTTGGTGCCTATGCTATCAATACAAAATCCCACATTTTGATGGAACTGGTCCTGAAACCGCTTAACAACACGTGGAAAAAATGAATGACGCTTTTCACTACCAAGAGATAGAGGAAGAAAATATCCAATTGAGAATGTTTGCTTAAATTTTAGGGGGAGAAGTAGATAAATGGTTTAAGGTCTTGACCTTGAACGCCCATGACATCCCTGCCCTTCACTAGCTGTTCATAAATAAATGGGAATCTAAGAAAAATCCTCTCCAAATCTTGTGAGAATATGAAAACATCAAGAGAAATGCTGGAGAGAGTTTCCAAGATTACCGTAATAGGTTCAAAAATGTATACAATGCCCTCCCTCCTCACATGAAACCCCCACAAGGTTTATCCCTAATGAAATTTTCAGATGGTTTCGACCTAGAGATGGCTTATCAGCTAAGAGAGAAAGATCCTACTACATTGGAAGAAATGTAGAGAGGTGCAGTACGTGTGGAAGAAAACCTGATTGAAAAATGGGCTAGAATGGGAAATGAGAATAGAGTCACTATTATGGAAGAGCCTGCAACCTCCACATCTGATGCTAAGATTGATAGCCTGGTCAGAACCATGGAGAGAATGATGGAGAGGATCAACTTAAATGATAGAGTTTTCCTTAGGGAAAATCAACCAAATCCTCAAAATATAAACCAAAACTTTAGAAGAAACCCCCCTCAAATAAGACTGAGAGAACAGAGAGGACCTAAATGACAAATTAGGCCTCCATTCCAAGAAAATTATTCAGATGAAGATGAAGGGGTGGTTGAGGAACTAGAAGAAAGTCAAATTAATCTGATGGGAATTAATAATGAAGATATCATTTTCCTCACAGAAGGAGAACAAGATTTATTTTGTTTGACTCAAACTGAAGTAGAATTTGAAGAGTCTAAATATTATAAACAAGGATTCGAGAATTCCAACATGGAGTTGCATAGACAATATAATCTATGAAGCAAGAAAGTTTTGGATATTCCCAAGAGAAAGAATTCTGAAAACTCTGCTAAAAAGACCCCTAAGGTTGATCCCAAGAAAAAAATAGAGAATTCAAATAAAATGACTAAAATAGCGGGAAATAATGATCTAGAAAGCAACACTAGTAAGCCAATGGTTAGCCCTAGAAAAAATGTTCTAGCTAATGCCCCTAAGACAAGTCAACAATCTAAAGTTGCTGCAAAAACAGTGCCTGAGAAGACTGATTCAAATCTGCCAAAGACACAAACACCATTCAACATTGAGAACAAAATTGTTAAAATAAAAATCTTTGTCCCTCTCACTGAATTGGTGAACCAAGATGTATATAGGTCCCAAGTCCTAAAAGCACTGAATATAGGATAAATCACTGACACTGTCAATATAAATGATGAATAACCTGAACTTCTATTTGGGCCAGAAGTAGAGGATAGATTCTAGGAGGGAGGTGTTCCCCCATTTTATCTCAGTTTGAATGTTCATGATAAAATCCTCCATAATGCCATGGTTGAGTCAAGTGCATTTTATAATCTCATGCAATAGGAAATTATGGAGAAACTTGGCATGGAGATAACTAGACCCTACAAAGACCTATACTCATTTGACTCCAACAAAGTTAAATGTCTAGGCCTCATTAAATATCTCTGTATTACGTTAGCACAGATACCAACCAAGAGTCTAGTGATGGATATAGTGGTGGTTGACATCCCTCCTAAATATGGTATGCTTTTATCACGGTCATGGGGAGCCAAGATGTCAGGCACCCTCCAAATGGATATGAATTATGCTACATACCATTTTCTGGCCAACAAAGGAGATTGTATTGGGAGACTCTAATCAAATACATGGTGAGAAGTCAGGAAAAGCCTCATAACTACCCCCTATACTTTGTCTACTCTGATATTGATTCATTTATCCTTTACAATGATGAAAATATTAATGAAAAAGTAGTTGGAGAAGAAGAATACCATAAGAGAGAACAATCAAACTAATTGTAAATTGTGCAACACAAGTCTAAAACTGAATCTTTTTGGAACATGAGTTTTGATGGTTCTTGTGGCAAAGTTGGCTCAGGAGTAGGGGTGTGGGTATGCAATACTGAAAATAACTACAAAGAAGGGAATTCTTACAAGCTAAAGTTTCAGTGTACAAACAATATAACAGAATATGAGGCACTCCTTTTGGGTTTACAACTACTGAAGAAATTAGGAGCAAAAGGAATCTCTATTCATGGGGACTCTGAGCTGGTCATTAAGAAAATCAAGGGAGAATATTCAGCCAAGCATCCCAGATTGAGAGCATACAGGAATGCTACCCTTGACCTCTTGAAAACATTTGAAGAATATGACCTTGCTGCAGGTCCAAGAAATCAGAATATCTTGGCTAATGGGTTAGCATTTTCAGCCAACACTTGTCAATTACCTCATCCTAACAAACAATATATAGTGCAGGTCAAACACTGTCGAACTATTCCTGACAATATGAGATATTGGAAAGTATTTTTAAATGAAAAATAGATTGATAATTTCTTGCTATCTAAGGGTGAGTTTGAAGATTCCAATTTGGACCTAGACTGTGAAGAAGACTACTCCATTAAAGAAAAAATGTGCAGGGAGGAAAATCCTCATAATTATGATATTAATTTTTCAAAAAATAAATATCTACATAGGACAGAGATGTATGATGATCCAGAAAAGGAGGAATTTGAAGTATTAGAATTCAAAGACAACACCTTTCCTAGAGGACTTGTCCCTCTGGAGGAACTATTTGATTTCAATTATGTGGCTACGAAACCAAAAATGGAATCTACAAAAGCAAATATAGAGGAGTGCAATCTGGGCAGTGAGCAGGAATCAAAGATGATAAAGTTATCAAATACACTGCCAGCATCCATAAAGTAGAAATACATTGCTATGTTCAAAGAGTTTATTGATGTGTTTTCCTGGAGTTATGAAGACGTGAAATCTTATGACACTAATATTATCCAGCACAAAATTCCAGTGAAGGAGAGCCAAAATCCTTTCAAACAAAAACTGTGCAGGATAAATCCTGTTCAAATGCCTCTGGTTGAGAAGGAGATCAAGCATATGTATGATGCCAAGATAATTGTCCCAATCAGGTACTTCGAATGGGTTTCTAATATTGTACCTACGAGAAAGAAGATAGGTGAGATCAGGATCTACATTGACTTCAAAAATCTGAACAAGGCATCTCTTAAGGACAATTACCCTTTACCAAAGATGGACCACATACTGCAAAAGGTAGTGGGCTCCAAAATAATCTCTTTGCTAGATGGATTTTCAAGGTACAATCAAGTGCTGGTGCATTTAGATGATCAACAGAAAACAACTTTTAGTACTCCTTAGGGAACCTTCATGTATACAAAAATTCCCTTTTGATTAATAAATGTTGGTGACACTTTTAAAAGAGCAATGGATATTGATTTTTTAGAAGAAATTGGTCTTTTCATTGTGATATATCTTGATGATATCATAGTATATTCAAAAACTGATGAAGAACATTCGGCCCATTTGAGAAGAGTTTTTGGAAAATGTAGAAGGTTCGGTCTATCTTTGAATCCTAAGAAATATTTATTTGGTCTTGAAGAAGGAAAGATTCTAGGCTACATTATATCTGAAGAAGGGATCAAGATTGACCCTAGCAGGATTAAGGGCATACTGCAAATCAGTCATGCTAGAAACATCAAAGAGCTACAATATTTCATTGGAAGGATAAATTTTTTAGGAGATTTATACCAAACATTGCAGAAATCCAGAGGAATATCACCAACATGCTCAAGAGATATTCAGGAGTCAGGTGGACCAAGGAGGCTAAACAGTCCTTTGACCTAGTAAAGTAGGCACTCACTACAACATCGGTCCTAATCAGCCCTGATTTCACCAAGTATCTCATCATTTTATCCTTTGCATCAGTGCACACAATTGCTGTGGTATTGCTACAGAAAACTGAAGAGGCACAAGAGTAGCCCATAGAATTTTTAAGCCAATATTTAAGAGATGCACCTTTAAAGTACAATATCATGGAAAAGAATGCTTTTGCCTTAATCAAAGCACTGAAGGATTTTATATTTTACATTCTGCAGTCACACATCATTACACTTGTGCCCAATATAGTTTCCAAAGACATCCTAACACAAGATCCTTATGGAAAAATAGGCAAGTGGATCACTGTCATCTTGGAGTATGATTTAGAGATGAAACCCACCAAACTAATCAAGGGATAAGGATTAGCCAAATTGATGGCTGAAACAAATTTTCAAGCACTAGATATTAACATGATTCATTCACTGGATGGACAAGAGGATTTCGTGACTCCACCTATTAAGGAAGCATTCCTAAATTCTCCTTGGTACATAGATATACTATATGTTCTATTTATTTAAATACTCCTCCTAGTTTGTCCAAAACAAAAGGAGGTTGATGGATGACATCTTGTGACCCTTCAAAAACTCATTTGGGGTACTGTATTTGGATGACATCCTGATATTCATCTAGATTTGGGAATGTTACCTCTACCATATTCGACAAGTCCTCCAAACTTTGTGACAACACAAGTTGTGCGCCAATTTGGAGAAATGAACTTTTGGTATGACACAAGTTCAATATCTGGGGTACATCATATATGAGCGAGGTGTGCATGTGGACCTAGCCAAGATACTATTCATTCAAGATTAACCAATCCCAACCACTCTAACAAGGCTTCACAACTTTCTAGGTCTTGTCAATTTCTACTGCAAGTTCATGTTGGGGTTATCTCATATCACTTGGCCTTTGAGTCAAGTCACCAAGGGCAGAGCGAAAGAAAAATTATTTTGGTATGAATCCCAATAGAAGGATTTTTTTGAGTTGAAGCATCACCTTTGCTCTACACTAGTGCTCACATTACTAGGCTTGCACCAACCATTTGAGATCGAGATAGATGCCTCCGAGTATTCTATTGGTGCAATTATTATTTAGCAGGGGCATCCAATTTCATATCATAGTGATACACTTTCAGACATAGTCTGAAAGTATCCCACCTATGAAAAAGGGACATATTTCATTGTGCATGCCTACCAACAATGGAAGCATTACATTTTGGTGAAGAAAACAATCATCCACATAGACCACTGACTCTTGTAGTTCATACAAACACAAGGGAAGTTGCAAAATTATCACCATTAGAAATGGTCCACCTACTTGCAAAAATTCCACATAAACACTAGGTATAAGAAAGGTAGCACGAATAATGTTGTAGACTATGTTAGCCAACCATCGGTCATGGAACATACCATTTTGATTGACTCTTGTGGGCAAGAGACTTGAGAGTGGTCGCATCTATACAGGAGAAATCCAAAATTCGGCAACACATACTAGACACTCCAGAAGGGCAAGAAAGTTCCAAATTTTCACGTCTAGGATACATTGTTATGTCACCTAGTGAATATTTGTGTTCCTTCAAACGAACATGCCAAGATGATGCGGGAGGCACACCACAATCAGGTTTCTAAACACTTGGAGTATAGAAAATAGTGGCAGTGCTACAAATGTATTTTTATTGGTCGAACCTTCGACAAGATGTTGGGAAGTACATCATATCTTGCATTGCTTGTGTCATTTCAAAACTGACCATCAAGAAGAAAGTCCTCTATAATCCTTTTCCTACACCTAGTTTACCTTGGGAATCCATCTCCATGGATTTCATGTCGAGCCTCCATTCGACTAAGCATGACAATAGCTATGAATTCATGGTCATTAATCGATTCTCTAAGATGGTCATTATCGGGGTCTACAGGAAGAGTATCACAACAGAAGGAACTGCTAAGATATTCTTTGAACAAGTCTAGGTACACTTCGGGATACCATAGCCCATTATATCAAATTGGGACAACAAGTTCCTAAGTATATTTTGGTCAAGTTTCTAGTCGATGTTGGATATGAAGCTCATTAAGTCCACGAATTTCCAACTGTAAAATGATGGCCAAAAAGAGGTCGTCAACATGATGATCATACACATTATGCACATGTACAACTCAAAGCATCCTCATACATGTGAATAAATTATCCCCTATGTCTAGCACAACTACAACATAGCTCTCCATAGCTAAACTAGCCATAGCCCCTTTCAGGTTGGGTTGGGATTCCAACCACTATGTCCCATTGATGTGGCCATACCATTTGCAACTAATCAGGAAGCTTCGGCCCATGTCCAATATGAAGCAGAAAAAACTAACAAATTCATTAAGAGAATAAAGAACATCTGCTAGTAGGTCCATAATATATTGAGAAAAAGTCAATTCTAATTACAAGCAGCGACATTATCAACATCGGGTGCCACACAAGTTCTAGGTGGGTGATAAAGTTTGGCTACATTTGTAGAAGGAGCACCTCGTTGGGCCCCACTGTAACCTTCGACCACTTCGATATGGGCCTTACACCATCACCAAGGCTGTAGGGGAAAATTATTTCATTCCACAGTTCCTTGGCCTACAACCACTTTTCAATGTGGACCACCTTCGACCATACTTTCCACCATTACTGGACACATCAGACATTGTAGAAAAACTCACACCAATAGAGATAAACATCGACTACATGGAAAAATCCACAAATAATTGATTCATGGACACATATATGAAAATCACTTGCCAGCAAAATATAGAACTGTATCGGGTTGTCAAAGCTGGCCAATTCCTACAGCAAGGCAAGTGGCTCACTAGGGAACAAGTCCATCAGAATTTTCCTCGTTTCATGGAGGCACTCAATGCAATTGGGATCATTGATTCCTAAGGAGAGAGGATTGATCCAGGTGGATATTGGTGGCCACCCACCTATTCCACTTAAACCCCCACAATTTTTTCTTTCATTTTTCCAATTTCCTTAATTGTAGCAGAATTTACTATTTTTGGCATTTTTTCAAGCCCTGAACTTTTAGAGCCATTTTGAGGCCCTAAACGATTTTTCTTGGGAAATAGGAAAAAAAAATTTATTCATTGATGATTTCAGTTGAAATTTATATTCCTTTTATCAATTTTTATAACGAGGTATTGTGCACATCAAACAAATATTGTATGCCAAATTTATGACCCCAAGAAATTGATGTCCCAATTTACCACAACGTAGCCCACATTTTTGGTGATTCATATCCTAGGGTTAGGATTTTGTATTTTTAGGGTTTTATATTGTTTCTTAATAATAAATGAGCCTTTGATCCTCATTTTTACATAGTTCAGAGTTATTTATATCCCACATCTCTTCTTAGAGATAAGCTACAATCGTCCAAGCTAGTCTATTTCCATTCTATCTATAAGCATATTTTAGTTCTTTGATATTACTGAAATGAAGTATTATTTCTTTTTAATTTCTATATTTATTGTTATATCTGTATTTTTTTGTGTTCTTATCTAAGTTTGGATTAGTGGTATCAGAGCGATATGTTGTTTCTCTTTTTTTTCTTTGCATGTCCCCAACAAGGTCGTGGTATAAGGAGTTAGGGCTCGAACTGGTTGAACTTTTGCAAGAACAACCTCACAAACCTCAATGACCTCCCATCGTAGAAGAAAATAAAGACGAGGGAGTAGGATATTCTTTCAAAATATTTCTCGGAGAATCACTAAAGCAATAGAGGAATGCGATGATGGAAAAATTTTCCTAAATCCTTTGGTGGATGCCAATAGGCAATGCATCTTCATCCGATAGTCACTTATGCAGGGGCATTAGGCTCAAGACAATATTTGTACATAGATAGACATAGAGGAGTCTCATGCTTTTGATTTCTTATGTAATTGTTAATAATTGAGTGAATTTTAATTAAATTTAGTGAGGAAATTCTAACTGTCTCCAAATGATTGGAGGACAGGAGAGAAGTCAATTTGTCAAGAATATGAAGAGTCAGTTTTAGTTTGTTTAGGGAGTCAAACTAAATTTAGGTTTTGAAGAGTTTTCGAATCGTTAAAGGAGCTGAATCGATCCATTACTTTCTGTATAATTTTAAGCCTAATAGGCATTAAAGCATAGACCTGAATGGTGCTGTAGAGTAGAGGCAGAGTAGTAGGAGGCCATTTGAATTGAATATCTGGCCAAAACTAGAAGTTGTAAGTAATGTCATTGTATAAATGAAAATTTTTTTTAGTATTACTGTGCATTTGTCGAGTTAATTTCTGTGTGAATATGTCTTGAATCCCCATGAACCATGTATGATTAGGACTCTAGAAATTGGGTAAGAGTCTACCTGTAAACTCTATGGTGAGAGCCAGTGTAATAAGACCTGTGTCAAGAATTTGATGTATAAACTGAATGAGCGAGGAATTCTCCAAGTTCTGCGAGAAGAGTGCATAAGTAGCACATGCAAGAAGTTCTATAAATTACTCATTTATATATGTATGGAAGAAGTTGTTCAGAGTTATATGACTATGTTCGATTAGCTTCTGTGTGAGCATGACTGAATCCCCGAGAACTGTGTACGCATATTATGTGCATTGTGGTTTAATTGTATTCTGTATGTCATTGAAGAATTCGATGTCATGTTACATTAGAAGTGTAAAAATTCATGGATATGAACCTGTGTGTTCAAGCCATTGATAGATCGGCAGGATCTACCTAGGAACTCTGTAGCGAGGGTTTATGTGACGGAGGGCTCTCTTTTGTGTGCAAGTCATCATACGGGGTTAAAACATTTAGGGACCTTAGATATATTTATAGACCATAGTCGTAAGTCATATGAGCTATGGTATTACGGTGATAATTGGGCTTGAATGCTATGTGGAAAAGGGTCATGCTTTATAATAGTGCAACCTTGGTTGGAGCAATACATATGGGTTATGTATGTTTTGGTGGTTGGAAGTTCTAACGTTAATTGGCCAAGTATATAAGAGTTCAGGTCTAATGTATGTTGTGAGGTCCTACTGTGTGAGTTGGTGGTAGTATATGGGTTTATAACCATAGGGTAAGCGACAAACATGATTCTGCATGGCATTGTGAGTTGCCACTATGGCACAATGGTAATATAATATTTGGAGTGCATTTATATGTACACAGAAGGTTGTAAACATGGGTTTGTAATAAGGTTTTCTTCTGCATAAGAGAATAGAATCTGGGCTATTTAAATAAGAGAAATTTTAAATTAATATCTCAAATCTCAGATTTGAGATATTAAAGCCTCCAGCTAGATTTTATTTAAATTTCCAGTCAGAAGTTGAACAGTGTGAGTTTGCCCAAATTGCTTGAGATTTGTTTGGGAGAAAATTTGGGATGAAGTTTTATATGCACAAGATAGTGGAAAAGGTGGATAAAGTAAGTAGGCATGCCATCATAGTGGTATCAGAGCTTGAATTGAAATAGCTCTTTGAAAGTTTATTTTGAAATACACATGTACTGAAACAATGAGAAGGTTTGATGTTTGAATCTGTTTAACATAATTTATAGATTTGATTGAGTATGCAGTGAAGGTATTCAGATTTGTAGAATCTGAAATGAAGACAAAATATTTGAAGATTGCAGTAGATAGAGATGCAATGCAGGTGAGGAAAGAAGCAAGATCATTCAGAGATCTTGGGAGGTGAGTTGATGAGCCTTATTTGACTCTGGTTTGAAGATATTTTTTGCATAATGCAGAGTGGAAGAAATTGAGGAAGGGATCTCAGCAAAAAGAAAATCATAGCTTTGAGAGTAGTGATAGAAGAGTCTAGCAAGGGATTATTAGTGAAGAAGAAAGTGTGGCAGAATCTGGAAGATTCCCAACAGAGGTTGGATGAAAGAAGAACAAATGTTTTCTTAAGAGAAGTCGCAAAGTGAAGCCTAGAGGGAGCAGAAGAGAGTGCTCAGAAGGTTCCAGCAGATAGGGGACCAATACTTGCCAAAATCTGGATTCGGAGGAAGGGATTGGTGAGGTAAGTTGTAGCAAGAGAGCTTGTTGTTGCAGAGGCTTAGTGCAGCTTGTGAGTGAAGAAATCATGGAGGAGAGAATGGCTACTGATAGCCACAGAAGAGATTGCAGAGGTTCTGAGAGAGGCCACAACAAAAGAGTGAGGGAAGATGCCAAAGAAAATGGCATGAGGAAGAGACTCATTGATGAAGAATATTGGAAAGAGATAGCTGAGATCAGCAAGAAGCTTTATGAACTGGAGAGGATGATAGAGATGATAAAGGAAAGCCAAAGAGTTGGTTGGCTCATGAAGAAGAAGGTAAAGTGGCAGAGGCTACAAATGAAGAGAGAGAAAATGATAAATGCTCAACTAAAAGAGAGATTACTCATAATGATTGAGTATCTGGAGAAGGACTTGAAGACTGAAACTTCAAGTGAGGCCAAGAGGTCCAAGGGCCTTACATCGGACAAATTTTGTATGTTTGCAGGAAGAAGATGTGGGAAAGAGAAAACTGCTGATGTTGTCACTAAGGAAGAAAATGGAACAGCCAGATATTGTGAAGATGTCCATGCACAATTGGAGAAAGGTTCTGCTTTCCAACATATTGGAAGCAGAGGAGATTTAATTTGTGATGATGGCCAGAAGCTGGAGGTTGGAAAGCTTGAAGAGGCTGAGGAGAAGACCATTGAAGTTTCTTTGAAGTTTATATGAGACTTGGAACAGTAGGGAGATTTGATGATCAAATCATCAAGGGAGACCATGAGGTCTTATGGTTTTACAGCTGATAATTTGTGTGTGAATGCAGGTATTGAAAAGGAGAGTTCATATGATGAAACTGTGGTAAATGAAGATGACTGTTGCCAAGAAATATATGATGACTATCTTTCAGATGAAGATCAGATTGTGTTATTGCGACAAAAGGAATTCATAAAATCCTTGTTTTGTAAAAGAGATTGCTTCAATGAGGAAAAGACATTTATGTCTGGTGATGATCAATTTGTTGTTAATGCTGATGATGAAAAATTGTTTTTATTGAAGGGCCAAGTGAAGAGTGATGTACAAATAGCTAAAGTTTTTGCAGAGAAGAGAAATCTGAATTCTATTTTGATGAGAGGTGAGAAAATAGTGATAGCAAAAAACTTGAATTATGATAGAAAGGAGGATAGTGAAGACAGTATGAATGTTTTTTCAGATGAGATGCCAATATTGTGTCATAATTTAAGTGTTATGGAGAAGAGGACAAAATCACGGGAAAAGGGTGTTCATATGGTAAAGGCAGAGATGAATGAGAAGGTTAATTTTTATGAACTAGAGCAAGAAGACATCCTTGAAGAGGATGATGCAGAGGAGAGACTAACTGATAGTCTCAAGGATGAGAATCAACATATTGATGCTGATAGAGAAGGAAAGAAATTTTGGACAACATACTGAAATGCTAACAGAGGAGAGAAAGGCATTGAGGCCTATTGATTTTGGTTTTGACAATTGTTTTGTGAATGCAGATCCTGTTGATGCTAAAGGAAAATTGACACCATTGGGCAGTCAATTAGAAGAGAAGAATTCTGTGGAAGAGTTTAATCCATGGAATGGAGAACTTGACTTGTTGGAAATTATGTTGAATCAACGGGATTTAATACAAGAGAGAGGACCTCAATTTCAAGATTGGGGATTGCAGCATGTGAAGGTACAAAGGAATGAAGCCAATGAAGATTTTCTGAGTCTTGAAAAAGACTTAGGACTGCAGAAGGAAGAATTGGTTGAGACCATTGAGTCTTATGATTTAAAATTTGAAAATTTGGCTGTGTTGACAGGTATGGAAGAAAACAATCCATCTTTTGGAGTTGTTTTGAAGGATGATGAATTGTTGCAGATGAGGGAAGGTGAGGCTATCACGCCTCATATGAAGAAACTTGTCACTAATGACAAGGAGCTGATTTGGTTGACTAATCAAGAGCAGACTATATGGAAGACTTTTGGGGCTGCTACTGCAGTAGAGAATCAGATTTTTACTCTGATAGAATATGAAAATGCAGTTTTTGAAGAACTTGATGTGATTAGAAGAGTCAATCAAGAGGATGAAATACAATCACTGAAGATTGTCCAAGAAGAAGAAGATGCTGAAACTGAGTTGCAACATATTGATGAAGTGTTTGGAAAAGGATGGCTGAAATGTTTTCAGAAAACATCTAGAGAAGAGAGTGAAATGGCAGAACAACGACTTGGAGTGTTGCTGGAGGAAATGTTGGAGCAACAAATTGAAGTGTTGCCAAAAGAGGAGGAAGGAACACAAGGATCTTGTGACTTTGATGTTTGTCTTATGATTGCAGGTACTGATGGAGGGACTAAGGGATGTTTATTCTAGGAGAAGACAGGAGGTGATGATAGTGACTGGAAATTTAAATACCAGTCAAGAGAATTGTTGAAGACATAGTGTGAAGAAATTGTCATGGATGACAACCAAGAATATTTTTACTGTTGCAGAGAGCAAGAGGGTATGGATGATTGGGTGGCAGCTAGAGAAAGCAGTAAGAACTGAAGAAATAAGAACTCAGCAAGAAGAAGCAGAAGTAAAAGTTCAAAAATCAATATGGGGCAGTGTCCGACAGTTAGAAGACATATTAGACAGAGAAATTGCATTTATGAGAAAGCTGATGGAGAAGGTGTCTCAGAAGAAGACAACAGCAAGAAAACACAGAAGCAGCAGCAGCAAAGAGACAGAGAGAGAATGTAAAGGTGCAGCAAGTGGAAGGATGTAGCATAAGGTATGGAAGCCTGGAGGAGTGCAAAAGAAGAACATTACAACAGATGACCAGTTGCAGAACAAAGTGTGGGATCCAGGAAGACAAGGATGAAAGCACATGATCAGGAGATCATGAATCATTTTAACCTGGGGAGTCTGATGCAGGGGCATTAGGCTCAAGACAATATTTGTACATAGATAGACATAGAGGAGTCTCATGCTTTTTATTTCTTATGTAATTGTTAATAATTGAGTGATTTTTAATTAAATTTAGTGAGGAAATTGTAACTGTCTCCAAATGATTGGAGGACAGGAGAGAAGTCGATTTGTCAAGAGTATGAAGAGTCAGTTTCAGTTTTTTTAGGGAGTCAGACTAAATTTAGGTTTTGAAGAGTTTTTGAATCGTTAAAGGAGCCGAATCAATCCATTTCTTTCTGTATAATTGTAATCCCAATAGGAATTAAGGCATAGACTTGCATGGTGCTGTAGAGTAGAGGCAGAGTAGTAGGAGGCCATTTGAATTGAAGATCTAGCCAAAACTAGAAGTTGTAAGTAATGTCACTGTATAAATGAAAAAATTGTTTCAGTATTACTGTGCATTTGTCGAGTTAATTTCCATGTGAATATGTCTTGAGTCCCCATGAACCATGTATGAGTAGGACATTGGAAATTGGGTAAGAGTCTCCCTGTAAATTCTGTGGTGAGAACCAGTGTAATAAGACCTGTGTCAAGAATTTTATGTATGAAATGTATGAGCAAGGAATGCTCCAAGTTCTGTGAGAAGAGTGCATAAGTAGCATAGGCAACAAGTTCTGTAAATTTCTCGTTTATATATGTATGGCAGAAGTTGTTCAAAGTTATATGACTATGGTCGATTAGCTTTTGTGTGAGCATGACTGAATCCTCGAAAACTGTGTACGCATATTATGTGTATTGCAGTAATTGTATCATGTATTTCATTGAAGAAGTCGATGTTATGTTACATTAGAAGTGTAAAAATTCATGGATATGAACTTGTGTGTTCAAGCCATTGATAGACCAACAGGATCTACCAAGGAACTCTGTAGAGAGGGTTTATGTAACAAAGGGCTCGCTTTTGTGTGCAAGTCATCATACGGGGTTAAAACATTTAGGGACCTGAGATATATTTATGGACCATATTCATAAGTCATATGAGCTGTGGTATTATAGTGATAATTGGGCTTGAATACTATGTGGAAAAGGGTCATGCTTTATAATAGTTCAACCTTGGTTGGAGCAATACATATGGGTTATGTATGTGTTGGTGGTCGGAAGTTCTAACGTGGGTTATGCATGTGTAAATGTAAGTAGTACTTAAATTTAAAAAAAAAGCTATATTCCTCGGATATATCTTTCTAATGAGGTATTGTGCAAGTCAATCAAAGATCGTATGCCAAAGTTACGACCTCGAGAAGTTGATGTACCAATTTACCCCAATGAGGCCCACAATTTTGGTGATTCATCTCCTAGGGTTAGGTTTTTGGATATTTAGGGGTGTCAATTGTCTCTCAATAATAAATAGGTCTTTGAGCCTCATTGTAACATGATTCAAAGGCATATATCCACCACATCTCCTTTAAGAGATACACTAGCATCATCGAGCTAATTTATTTCCATTTTGTCTATAAACATATTTTGTTTCTTTGATATTAATGAAATGAAGTGTTATTTATGTTTCGTATCTGTATTTATGGTTATATCTATATTCTATTGAATTCTTGTCTAAATTTGGATCAGTAATTTGACCCACAACAGTCATTTTTGTGTTGATGTTTCAAGTCTATAACAAGGCTTATTGTCAGGACAAAAGTCAAGGAGAAGAGCATAAATGAGGGATAATAAATATGGACGAGAAATATTAGAAATTTGACTGAGCTGACCAGTCAACCCTAAAAATTAATCATTAAGGAGAGTTAACAATTTTTTAGCTGAAAATTTACTTAAGATGGTTAATTATTAACTAGTCCAAAGTGTTGACTTATATTAATAATTTTTATTATTATTAGTATTAATAAAGTTAATATTTATTACAATTGTTGATATACTACTTGTTATTATTACTAGATTAAAATAAATGTGATAGTTATTAATGTTATATATTATTAATAATTCAAATGAATGAAGTTAATAGTTATTATTAATATTATCATGAGATTTTAACTATTAACTTTGATCATGTTATAGTTTAATATTTGTTATTATCATTTGGTTTAAATTGAATGTTTGGCCCATGGTCAGCACTATTGGGGCACCCACAAAGGAATTACCTAAATATGTTGGAAATACCTTAGCTCCACTTGTTGGTAAAACCAATTCATACATTAAAGACTCCAATCATGGATTGTAGATTTCTGTGGTGTAGATTTTCAGAATCAGAGCTCGGAATCTCCACAGTTCTCATTTTTCAGTCTTATAAAGAATGAAAATTTGGATCCTAGAGATAAATTTATATGTTTCGATATTGTACAAATCTTCACAAAGATCTCTTTAGATCAAGTTGTACAAGTGGTAAAAGAGGTCACAGACCCCAAGACGACAAGACTTGTGGAAATATGCCTACGTTCTACATTCTTCAACTTCCAAGGTGGATTCTTTGAGCAAACCTCTAGAGCAGCTTTTGGGTCCTCACTATCCCTTATAGTAGCCAACCTTTTTATTAAGAAATTTTAGAAGAAATACCTATAAACCTACCCGCTAATACTGAAATACTGGATAAGGTTTTTTGATGACACAAGTGTAAATTGGCCACACAAATACCTTGAGTTAAGAAACTTTCTAGACCACCTTAATAGTGTATCAAAAGACATCAAGTTCATAATGGAGGCAGAGGAAAGCAACAACATCTCATTCTTGGACATTCTCCTCCTTAGAAAAGAGGATGTATCACTTGGAAAAAAGGTATTAAAAAAGAAGGAACACACAGATAACTACCTACATGCTAAGTCACACCATCATATGGCACAAAATATGGGAGTGCTTAACACCCTCTTCACAAGAGCATTAAGAGTGTCAGATATGGAAAAATTTGAGGAGGAAATAAAGTATTTGAAGAAAGTATTTTCTAATATTTGGATATAGAAATAAATAAATCATAAATAATATCAAAAGAGAAAGATATAGAATTGGAACTAGACCCCCTATGACAAATGCCAAAACTGCTAACATGAAGTCTTATCTACCTTACATTCGAGGTTTCACAGATAAAATAGGAAATATTATCATAAAGGAACATATTGATACCTCATTCAAACCTTTGAAAACCAAAAGATGGAAGATGAGAGTCTAGAAAACACATTTTGAATCCCCTCCAACACAAAGAGGTAAACAAGATCACATGTTCTTGTGCAAAATATTACACTAGAGAGACAAGAAGATCCTTCATAATCAAACTTAGATAATATGGTGTTGACATAAAAAATTGGTATAACTCGGCCTTAAAAACTTGTAGAATATTCATTAAAGACATTCCACCATGATTTCCTCAAAGACACCAAGATAGTCGCTAAAGCAAATCATGAGTATAAGCAAAAGATTCACGAAGCACTGGAAATTATGAAGCAACCTCACAATCTTAATAGAGATAGAGTATGGAGGTAAGCCAGAGATGGATCCCCTTACTCACTCAAGGCCCCTAACCTTTCATCCTTAGCTAAACCACTCAGCCACGTCCTCCTCACCCTTTTTCCCTATTTGACCTCTCCTTTATCCCCTCTCCCTAATTTTTATTACTTTCTTTGAACCTTATCACTGCATTTCCCTTCTCATTCTTCCTTCCATACCTTCCTTAATAATTCCTTGAATAATTTAATAGCTATAACAACTTTATTCAATTTAAACCGAATAATAATAACAAATATTAAACAATAACATGATAAAATTTAATAGTTAAAATCTCATGATAATATTAATAAGAACTATTAACTTCATTCATTTGAATTATTAATAATATATAACATCAATAACTATCATATTTATTTTAATCTAATAATAATAACAAGTATTATATAAAAAATTGTAATAAATATTAACTTTATTAATATTAATAATAATACAAATAATTAACATAAGTTAACACTTTAGATTAGTTATTAATTCTCCATATTAAGTAATTTTTTAGATAATAATTTATTAATTATCCTTAATTATTAATTTTTAGGGTTGAATAGTCAACCCATTCACATTTATCATTCTTCTTGTCCATATTTATTATCCCTCATTCATGCTCTTCTCCTTGAATTTTGTCTTGACAATGAGTCTTGTTATATACTTGAAACACTGACACAAGAATGACTACTGTGGATCAAATTATCGTACAACACCATCAAGATTCTCAACACAAAAATCTCCAATCTCTCATTGAATGAATTGTTAACAACTGTACATATACACTCACTCATCAAAGGAAGGTTTAGGATGTGTACTTATTTAAGATGGAAGAGTGATAGCTTATGCGTCAGGAAATCTACTACTGCATGAGGATATTTATGCAACATAAAATCTAGAAATGGTAGCTATTGTACACATATTATAGATTATAGAAATTACTTGCTTAGAAAATTTGAATTAAAGACTATTCAATATGGGTTTCAATATATCTTCAAGCAAGAAACTATAAGTGCAAGACAAGAAGGTGTTTGGAATTAATTAGTGAATATGACTTTGACATTACATATATATAAAGGGAACAATGAATAGATTGGAAGACACCTTCAATAAAAGGCTATATATAATCTTCGTTATCCCTTTAAAGATGAATTTAAGAGAGAAAATGCTTGAAATGCAAGTTGAAGATGAATGGTATAAAGAGGTCAAATCGTAATTAGAGAGAAATGAAATGAGAATATTGAATTATGAGGTATATGCATTGGATAGTGATGGTTTGTTATGAATTCGTGGATGGATTTATGTACCACCAAATGGAAAAGTATGTCAATTTATTCTTAGTTAAGCTCGCTTAGTGATGTCTAAGGCACATCGTGGGCACATTTAGGTGTTAAAAACATGAACACACATTTTAAATTGCTATTATTTTGGAGAGGGAAGAAGACGGAAAATAAATTTCGTGGCGAGGTGCTTGGAATGCTAGCAAGTGAAGGTAGGACATCAACATTTGGAAATATTCTTACAACTTCATGCAATATTGGAATCGAAACAAGAAATAAATTTGATGGATTTTATAGTAGGATTTCTAATGATAATAAGGAGACACAACTAGATGAACTTTGTTTATGACATTGTTAATTCAAAATACATAATTTTTAAAAACATTGACTCAAACATTGTTAATTTAAAACACATAATTTTTAAATAGCATATTTTTTATTCATTGTATATATATAATTTAATATGTAATATACCATGGATAGGGTGTATAGGGACACAATGCAGGCACTTCCACCTAGCATAATAATTATGCATGACATGTCTCTTCAAGAATGAATTATAATGCAATGTGGCTCATGGATCTTTCTAATACCATAGGGTGTTGGTCGTTCAAGAATTCGATGACATGACAAAGGTTTATTGTGCTTTTATGCTAGTTTGTGTGTAATGTGATAGCCATTATGCCTACTCCATCATTTCTGAAGCTCTGTCACACCACTACCATCATTCTGTTCTAGCTCCTCTATTGTTCTTGGATATTTCTATTATGGAACATGTCATTATTGTGGCTTCTATTACTCATTCATTTGTTTCCTTTCTTGACGCCTTGGGTTTCTTTTCATGAATGGGGTATTTTTCCATCTCAGCCTTTAGTGAGTGAGGGGGTTGGGGGGCTCTTCCTCTCTCCTATTGTTTCTCCCTTCTCCCATCATGACCAAATATTGTACTCCCTTTTGATCCTTAGAATTTTGGGGCGGTGACTCTATAAACGTTGTTCTCTACTATGCTAGTGTTTTCAAGGGAGCTTTTAGCAATAGCGGGGTGAAAATATCATGAACTCATCTTCATGTGAAGGCTTAATTTTGGGAATTCACTAAAGAAATCCATGACTTTCCTCATGAGGATATGCGAGAGCTTGATGTTGAAGTATAAATCGACCGTGCCTGCACATCATAATTAGAGGTTGTAGTTGATATTTTAGACTGGGTTCCTAACCCAAGTCATACTTTGGGAATACAAACAATACCTTCTATTTATATACCTCTATTGGAATATCAAAATGATTTTGGGGAAGGTTGTCATGGACATGCATGAAGAAAATGCAGAAATACTTCAGATGTTAGACACATTGGTCTTGAATCAAAAGGAGATGAGGCTTTATCCCAAGCATATAGAATAAAAGTTGCCTAGAGGTTTTAGTCCTATTGTGTAAACAAGGAAAATCACAATCTCATATAGGTGGATGGCTCATGTTCTCCTTAGTTTTGATGAATTTATATTTTCCATTATGTTGGTTTTTTGGTCTAACTAGGCATAATGATTAAGGTCAACAAGCCTACTTACTAGGCCCTTTTAGGAAATTCCTAGGCTAGTTTCTTTTATTGTTTCCTATTGCAAAACACTATGTCACTATATGAATCATGACCTATCAACTAAAAGTCTCTTCGCTATTGATTCCTTCTTCTTTTGATTTCCCAAGTGACATATCAATGCTAAACAAAATTTAAAATTTATATATCATTTTTATATAATTGAAACTTTACTAAAAAATATCATTTTTATATAATTGAAATTTTACCAAAAAATATAATATATTTTTTAAAAGATAAAATATTATATTATTAATTTAAAATTCATATATATATATATATATATATATATATATATATATATATATATAATATTTTTTTAATAAAGTATTACACAATATTCACATATTCACTTATGTAAAAGTTTAATTTTATAAATTGGATAAATAACATACAAAATTACTATAAAATGAAAACTTAAAACAATATCAATTAAATTATTTGATTAAAATATAACTAACAATAACAAAAGCAAATAAATAATAATAAATCAATATTAAAATTAATAATAATTTAATATTAAAATTATAGTATGGTTAAACGTAGGTATAAGGGTTTTTTATTTATATAATATGATTTTTTTAATTATTAATATATATAATTTTGATTAATTAAATACAAAACTAAAACAATCAATAAAAAAAGAACTTCCAGTTAATCACATCATTAGGATTATATCGACTTTTCGAACCAACTAATGTGGTTCATCCTGGGGACAAGGTTCTTGTCACGAGGGATAGTTTCAACAGTTGGTTGGCGTGACTGATTAGTGTTAATAGAATTCTTTTATCAATATTATGAATCACAAAGTACGAGATCTATAGGAACTAAAACTAGTTTATTTTCCTAATTTAATATAGTCATTATATGTAACGGACCTTGATGTTTAAGTAATTACACATGGTAAATATCTTACTTTAACTATTTGATCAAGAAAATAAAGAATCGATTTTATGTAAAACACATTCTTAATAACGACCTTGGTATTTTATTCACGGAAGATCTCCAGGGGAGGAACATTGTTTTTTCTGTCAAGATATGAAACTGGTTAATCTTTCGTTGGAAGTGATACATAGCAGGTCATCACACCACTGTAATTCTGTAAAAATGTTAGAGGAAAATCCCTCCTTCCCTCTATTCAAACCTTGGGTTGTCAGATTCTCTTATTTCCTCTCCTTAAGATAAAGAATTCTAAGGAAAACATCGACCACTGTGTGTAGGTTTTTTCAGCAGTGAAAGAGACTACAAAAACGAAGGAATTTGCAGCCGTGAAAGAGACTACACAAACTAAGGCTAATGAAAGAAATATTTGTGTTAAAAATGTGACCAAGGACTCAGGTTTTGGAAAGATAAGTTTTTACATTGCTTTCCTTAAAATTTTACATAGTTATCCCTATAGTAGATAATCGTTTTAGTATGACTTTTTTTGGAAAGAGTAAAATATTTTAATACTTGAGTTAAGTGTTTTAATACTTGAATTAAGTATTTTAATACTTGAAAATGTGTAGTGGGCTTAAAGATAAGTTAATTTGTTTTCTAGGAAAATAATTATTTAATAGAGAACTTATGGTATCTTTCTTAGTAAAGAAAGATATTTTACTGTGTGTAGATAAAGATAATAATTATATTAAATTTTTAGAAAGAAAATATATCTATCTACAACAGTAAAATATAACTTAGCTAGTCTTTATATATATATATATATATATAAAGAAATTTACTATGTTTATTTTCTTAAAAAGAATAATTTCTTGAAAAGATTGGTATTATGCTAATCTTTAGAAAGATATTGATCTTAGTGAATTACCATGGTAAAAGACATAATCTATGTCAGTTCTTGAAAATATTGTTATGTTAATCTTTTAGAAAGATATTGTTCTTAGTAATATACCATGGTAAAAGACATAAGAAAATTTACTATGTTAATTTTCTAAAAAATAATTAATCTCTTGAAAAGATTGGTATTATGTTAATCTTTTTCCTTAAAATAGTATTTCATGATGATAGAATTCTAAGAAGAGAATATGTGTTGCCTACATTAAAGGAAAAGCTATCTCTCTTGCATGCTAAAAAATGGAGAGTTATCTGTTTTGCATGCACCAAGAATAGCCATTGTGTTATAGAGGTATATTCTTTGCATGGATAAAAGACAATAAGGAGCTATCTTAATCCTTAGGAAAATATGTGAGTACCTTTATGCTAACAAAAGTCTTATGTTAGTTTATTTTAGCTTCTTTTGAAATAAGATCATGTATATTCTTGCAATGTTTGTATTAGATTTCATTGGAAAAAATATACATTTGTATGTGGGAAATGATAACATGTTTTGTTATCCTACATTGGAAAAGATTCTTTGTCAAAGAAGATGAAATACATATACTAAAGTAATGTTTTGGTTTCATATATATATATATATATATATATATGGGTAATGTTGGTATAACATTTGGAGAATAAGACATGTATTCTTATGCTTTAATTCCATTAGTTTATGGAAATGAAATCATGTCTTTGCATGCCTATTATGTTATATTTCCTGGAAAAGGAAATATGTGTTTGCATGTTCTCTGGTGTTATGCACTTCTTTGGGAAGACTCGTGAAGGAAGCTATGTGCTTCATTGTGTAAGCACTCCTTTGGGGAGACTCTTTTGGAATATATATGCATTTGCATGCATGGGAGAAACATTTGTTATGTTAGCTTTCATTTTATGCACTGAAAGTAATAGCTTAACGGTTAGCTATTTTGATTAAACTTATGTAAATCACATGCACGAATATCGTAACTGATGTATCAGTTTATTTTAAATAAAATCTTGGGAGATGTAGTTATTGTCTTGCAGGAATGTGTGTTTATGAAACAGAAACATTAGTTAATGTGATGACTTATAACTAGCACATATGTAGTTTGTGTTGTTAAAGGGAGAATGTCAAGGTACTTTACTTTCATGTCATGAATATACATGAGTAGATGGAGAAGCTTCTATAGTATAGATATATGAAATGATTTATTAATACTTTATGAATCTTGACATAAATGTATGTTGAAGGTAACATTAGCAGGGAATGATGGTGACATGCATAAAGGAAATATTATGCTTAACTTGGTGGTAGGTAAATGATTATGGTTCATGTAGATGAGTGCAAACTGTCAGATGATCCAGTGTATGATGGACCATTGTAAGTACATCCATGCCATCAAGATATGAAGATTAGTGGGTAAACAGTATCATATTTATTGTAATGGCTTTAAGATATATATATATATATATATATATATATATATAAGATTTATAAACGATGGTTAAGGGATGGTATCCCTTATAATCCATTGAGTGAGGGCTGATCACCCTCACGAGATTTTAATAATAAAATTAAACGTTTGCTGATTTTCACCCTACAGGGTTTCCAGGGTATATTGGTGTTCGATGATGTGATTTATTATTGTGTCAAATTGATGATGTTGATTCTTTTATTGTTATGATGTTCATAATGTCAAGTATGTGATGAATACATGAGTAATGAAATGAATGGAAGGTTACATCATACAGTTTTATGTTAATGTAATACAATAGAGGTTCTTAATGGTTGAGAAAATTACCATTCTTATTCTAAGGTTACACTATGAACCAGTGAACATTCTATGTAATGATGAGTAAGGAATATTTGATAGTGATTTGGATAGTTACCCGTGGGTAACTTGTATAATTTTTTTTTAACTCTTGGCATTTCTATGTGAAGTTATCGGTGTATGTTACAAGTGGTACCAGAGCTAAAGGTTGCAACATTGGCACCTTTGGGATTTGTTAAGTGAAAAGAAATTGAGGTATGCCACTAATGGACATCAGTTAACGTATGATTTTAAGAATATATATATATTGATTGATATATGATTTTAGCAATATACATATTGAATGATATATGCAGTAGTCTACTCTTGATATTCATGGTTATAACTACATTAAAGAGTAATGAGTAATAAATGTTGTTAGAAAATGGTTTTTATAACATTCGAATTCTGTTGAGGATGAAAGAAAATAAAACCTATGTTGTACTTATGAACAACCTAGGCACTCATTAGTGAAAGTGAGAAGACAATAAAACCTTTGTTGTATTTATGAACAGCCTGAGTATTCACTAGTGAAACTGAGAGTCGTTTATTAACAGTGGTTATATGACATATTACTCATACATTTAGTGAACATAACTAAATTTACCATGCACTACTTGAAAAATATGAATGCGTATAGTGATGGTGTGTGAAACTAATGCATGAATGAAAAAGATGAGGAAATTCCTTGAATAGGATGATATAATGTTTTAAAATTAAATTGAATGAAGCATTTTAGATGTTAAAAATACGTAATGAGTCAAGTAGTGAGACTTGACTATAATGACTAGTTGAATGACTAGTTTTTTAAAGAGTCGTCATGGATGCATTAAGATTATTAGTGGCATTGAATGACTAGTTTTTGAATGAGTCATGTATTGGATGCATTAAGATTATTAATAACATTGATTAGTTATGAATGAATAACTAATGAAAGTTATATGCACGAATAAATTTCGACTAAAGCTATTTGAAAGTTGTGAACAAGTGATTATGGTAATTACTTCGTCTGTCAGTCTGTTGGTAACAGAACATTATGGGAATTGGAAATGTTGCACTCATACCCTAATCATTATTGACACTAATGAATATTTATATATGCTTGTATGCATGACAACATTTGCATGCATTCCAAAATTGTATGCAGGAAATTAAAATGATTGCGTAAGATAATACATGCTTAAGAAATGCATATTTATGATTAGCATTGTTTCTTATAGTAAGCATGGGTAGCTTAATGGCAACAGAAAACCTATGAAAATAAAAACATTGCAAACATTGCAATGTGAATTGCAACAGTAAACGTTAAATTATCATGTTATAATGTACATGATTGTGTTACTTCGGAAATAGTAATGTACAACAGATGTGTGTTAGTCATGTTTCCTGTTAATCTAGATATCATTAGACCCATGTTAAGGGCAAGTATGATGTATGATGTACACAAAGTTTCTTTTTCTTTATGTATAATGTGCATAAGTTCATTATGTAATATACTATGGGAAATAATTCTAAAAGAGAAATTTAACATGCCAGACATTTGACAACAATTGTGAAAGACTAGAAGGCCTTGGGTTGATGGTGGTTTCCCACCAAAGGGGTTGATGGCACTTACCTACCCAGATTTCCTCTCCCTAGAGATATATGATCTCAAAAGGGAAGAGAGTTGGCCAAGATGGTGAAGGGGAAAAACCTGAGGCAACTCTATTGATTTTGGAGCCTATTGGAGGTGCCCCAAAATTCCTCATAGACAGGACACTGTCAGAGGAATATGCATGATGTTTCCAAGAGGAATCCATACTGGACTTGGAATGATCTTTTGTCAAATGATTGTCTAGATGTGAAAATGACTCGATTTGGTTATGGAAACCAACTCCCATGGGTTTGGAGAAGCATTTTGTTTACCATTGTGGTTCTCATAGCGGAACAAGTTAAGTAATCAATTATGTGTTAAAATAAAAACGAATTTTTATATGATTATGTAAATATCTTATGTAGATATTAAGAGGAAAGGATCATAACACTTGGATAATAAATTAATGAATGTATAAGTTCATTTATTTTATTACTAATTTGTTTGAATGCCTTAGCAGAGGCTAGGATATGCCCATAGTGCATTGATTGACCATTGGTATGATTAGAGAGCTAGGTGATGTCTGAGTACTTGAAGTACTGTGTGGATGTCTTTAGCAAGAGCTAAGGCGGTGTGCACATGATGCATTGATTAGAGGGTTGGTGCTCTCTAAGTACTTGTGGAAGTAATCTGATTAAAACATCTCTTGATATTGGATGAATGTTTGATAGTTGCAATTATTTCATTTCATTGAAATTATGTAACTAATGTGATTGCATTTGTTAGTATTACATTACAGGGTACTTGTCATTGACCCTTGTCATGGAGTGTTGATGGGTTGTCGAACCATTCCTAAAGTGTTTGTATGAAAGTGACCATGATTGAACCCAAGGTAATTGATACATAATGGTAAGTTGGTATAGATATTTTTCTATATTTTTATTAATTTGAATAATGGATAAGTGGTTAAAAATGGAAACAGATTATTTTTTGAGCTATACATGCTTATGACTATGGATAAAAACATTATTGTTTCAATTAATGGCATTTAAGGAAAATAAAATATTTCATTGTGAAAGGGGAAGGACCCCCTTTGGGTTGTTTATATTATTATATCATGAGTATAAGTTTAAATTTTAGTGAGAGAAGCACATCGAGGACGGTGTTCTCTTCAAGGGGGGGAGTATGTAACAGATCTACTCAACCTTAAGTAATTAGACATTGTAAATCTCTCTTACTTTAACTATTTCATCAAGAAAATCAAGAATCAGTTTTATGTAAAACGCATTCTTAATAACGACCTTGGTATTCTTTATTCACAGAAGATCTCTGGGGGAGGAAACTCACGCATTGTTTTTTCTATCAAGAAATGAAACTGGTTAATCTTTCGTTTGAAGTGATACATAGCAGGTCTTCACACCGTTGTAATTCTATAAACATGTTAGAGGACAATCCTTCCTTCCCTCTATTCATACCTTGGGTTGTCGGATTCTCTTATAACCTTCACAAGATGGTTAATCACAATAGCAATCAGTCTCGAAGAGAAGGATGGTTGTATTATTTCCTAATATAAATAATTCTAAGGAAAACATCGACCACTATGTGTAGGTTTTTTTAGCAGTGAAAGAGACTACACAAACGAAGGAATTTGCAGCCGTGAAAGAGAATACACAGACTAAGGTTGATGAAAGAAATATTTGTGTTAAAAATGTGACCAAGAACTCAGGTTTTGGAAAGATAAGTTATTACATTGCTTCCTTAAAATTTTACATAGTTATCCCTATAGTGGATAATCACTTTTAGTATGATTTTTTTGGGGAAAACAATTCTTTAATAGAGAAATTATGTTATCTTCCTTAGTAAAGAAATATATTTTACTGTGTGTAGATAAAGATAATAATTATATTAAATTTTTAGAAAGAAAATATATCTATTTACAAGAGTAAAATATAAGTAACTCAGCTAGTCTTTATATATACATATGTGTGTGTGTGTGTGAAGAAAGTTACTATGTTAATTTTCTTAAAAAGAATAATCTGTTGAAAAGATTGGTATTATGCTAATAACCATGGTAAAAGACATAATCTATGTCAGTTCTTGAAAATATTGTTATGTTAATCTTTTAGAAAGATATTGTTCTTAGTAATATACCATGGTAAAAGACATAAGGAAAGTTACTATGTTAATTTTCTTAAAAAGAATTAATCTCTTGAAAAGATTGGTATTATGTTAATATTTTTCCTTAAAATAGTATTTCATGATGATAGAATTCTAAGAAGAGAATATGTGTTTCTTACATTAAAGGAAAAGCTATCTCTCTTGCATGCTCAAAAAGGGAGAGTTATCTGTTTTGCATGCACCAAGAATAGCCATTGTGTTATAGAGGTATATTCTTTGCATGGATAAAAGACAATAAGGAGCTATCTTAATCCTTAGGAAAATATGTGAATACCTTTATGCTAACAGAACTATTATGTTAGTTTATGTTAGTTTCTTTTGAAATAAGATCATGTATATTCATGCAATGTTTGTATTAGATTTCATTGGAAAAAATACACATTTGTATGTGGGAAATGATAACATGTTTTGTTATCCTACATTGGAAAAGATTCTTTGTCAAAGAAGATGAATTACATATACTAAAGTAATGTTTTTGTTTCCTTGAAATATATATATATATATATATGGGTAATGTTGGTATAATATTTGGAGAATAAGACATGTATTCTTATGCTTTAATTCTATTAGTTTATAGAAATGAAGCCATGTATTTGCATGCCTATTATGTTATATTTCCTGGAAAAGGAAATATGTGTTTGCATGTTCTCTGGTGTTTAGCACTTGTTTGGGAAGACTCGTGAAGGAAGCTATGTGCTTCGTTGTGTAAGCACTCCTTTAGGGAGACTCTTTTGGAATCTATATGCATTTGCATGCATGGGAGCAACATTTGTTATGTTAGCTTTCATTTCATGCACTAAAAGTAATAGCTTAAGGGTTAGCTATTTTGATTAAATTTATGTAAATCGCATGCACGAATATCGTAACTAATGTATCAGTTTCTTTTAAAGAAAAGTTTGGGAGATGTAGATATTGTCTTGCAGGAATGTGTGTTTATGCGATGGAAACATTAGTTAATGTGATGACTTATAACTAACACATATGCAGTATGTGTTGTTAAAGGGATAATGTCAAGGTACTTTACTTTCATGTCATGAATATGCACGGTAGATGAAGCTTCTATAGTATAGATATATGAAATGATTTATTAATACTTTATGAATCTTGACATCAACGTATGTTGAAGGTAACATTAGCAGGGAATGATAGTGACATGTATAAAGGAAATATTATGCTAAACTTGGTGGCAGGTAAATGATTATGGTTCATGCAGATAAGTGCAAACTGCCAGATGATCCACTGTACGATGGACCATTGTAGGTACATCCATGTCATCAAGATATGGAGATAAGAAGATATGACTATTAGTGGGTAAACACTATCATATTTATTGTAATGGCTTTAAGCTAGATATCTATATATTTCCTTGTAAGACTTATAAACGATGGTTAAGGGATGGTCTCCCTTATTCATTTAATAATAAAATTAAACGTTTGTTGGTTTTCAACTACGGGGTTTGCAGGGTATATTGGTGTTCAATGATGTGATTGATTATTGTGTCAAATTGATGATGTTGATTCCTTTCTTGTTATGATGTTCATAATGTCAAGTATGTGATGACTACACGAGTGATGAAATGAATGGAAGGTTACATCATATAGTTTTATGTTAATGTAGTACAATAAAGGTTGTTAATGGTTAAGCAACTTACCATTCTTATTCTAAGGTTACACTATGAACTGGTGAACATTCTATGTAATGATGAGTAAGGAATATTTAATAGTGATTTGGATAAGCATTTCCATGTGAAGTTATCGTGTATGTTACATTATATTTTTAATCATTTAATTTACTCAAATTCTACACATTAATAATATAATTTTAAATTAAACCCTATCTTAAAAAAATAAAAAATAAAAATTAGAAAACCTACTTAAAGTAAATGCAAAAAAAACCATTAAAAATGTTTCCATTTTTCAAAAATAAATGCAACTAGAACATAAAGTTAAAAAAGTTTCTTTCATTCAGAAAAAATTATCATTCATAAAAACACAATTTAATGCCAAGTTTTATAACTTATTTTTAAGATAATTGAAAACCATTTTTATTCCACCAAAAGCTCTTCTTTTCAATAATAATAATAATAATAATTAATTGTTAATTCCATTAAAAATTACTTTTCAATAATTAGATTTCTTACATCACATGGCTTATAAAATTCAACCTATTTGAATCCCAATCACTTTGAGGGTTTCTTGGGTCATTCTTCGTATTCCCAGACCCCACACCCAAACTAGGATGATGTCTCGGCAAGTTAAATATCCTTTTTAATTCATTTTTCCTTTATAAACCTTTAAAACACCAGCTTAGACCTTTTTTTTTATCAAAGATACGAAAAATATGAAACATGAAGTTTATTTTTTATATATGTTATTGGTGATCTTTTAGTTTGAATTTTCCCTTACTTTCTCCTCCTCATTTAGCCTTTTACTTTTTCCTTTCATTTGTTAATATCTTTATAATCTAAAAAAGAAATTATCTAAAAAATATTACGCTTCTTTTTTTTTAACTTTTCTTTTTCTTCATTTATTTGTTAATATCGACCATATCTTTAGTTTGGTTTTTCTTTTTCCTATTTTACTTTTCCTTTTGCCAATCTTAATTTTTGTTTTGTGTTGTAGCTTTTCTGAAGAAAGTTAAAAAAAAATGTTTAATAAAAAAAGAAAATTTACATTTTGAAGTTTCTACTTGAGGTTTCTAATATGATTCATATTGTAGTTTAAGGAAGGCCCTGGGCATACATTTATGTCAAAAACCTTACACACATCTATTTCCCATTACTTAATTTATTTGGTAGACACATCTCTTTCCATTACTTAATTTATTTTGTAGACACATCTCTTTTCATTACTTAATTTATCCTTACACATCTATTTCCCATTACTTAATTTATTTGGTAGACACATCTCTTTCCATTACTTAATTTATTTTGTAGTTTTTTTATGTGAGTGCAACCATTAGAATTCTTACCATTTGACTAGTTTAGTTCAAATACTAATGATTTCTCACTATTATTCATTTCTATTTTATTTTCCATGAATTTTAATTTACACATTAACATAATTTAAATTTAGTTATTTATGTTTAATAAAAATCTGTTACGAGATTATAGTTTTAACATAAAAATTACTTTTAACCAATCCTATAGATTCAAATCTTAAAATTCTATTATTATTATTATTATTATTATTATTATTTTAATTTTTTCATAAATTTAATTTATTAATAATCAACATTAAATTAAATATGTACTTTTTATACTAAATTTAATATCAAATAAAAAGTTATTTAACACCAATTTTTACATTGGAAATCATGTTTTATAATTTAGTGTTAAAATCAACACTAATCATACATTTGATTTAGTGTTAAACCAATACTAATTATGCTGCAAAGCATTATTATTTGAAAACAACTTCCCTAACTGCCACTGTGTTCATGTTTGAGTCATTGAATCAAATGTTAGACTATTGAAATGTTTTAGGCGATTAGATCCACAAGTAAATAGTTTTTATATGTTTTTTATAATGTTAGTTTTTTTCTTTTTCTTTTTAATAAGTTAGATTGAATTTAAGTTTTGGTGACTTTTAAGTAAAAATGTTGTTATTAAAAGTTTTTTAGATACACAAAAATAAAAATAAAAAAGTAAATTAAATAAAAAGATTGACATAATATAATGACCATTTTAACTAGATCAAAATAAAATAAAATAATAATAATAATAATAATAAAACAATAAAAACAACCCATGGTATTCATGTGGAATTTAGTTTGTTTAAAGATGAAAATTAAGATGGCCTAGATCAATCTTAACTCTGGATCTACTAAGAGACAAGAGGGATCATATGTCTTGATATGCAAACCTTTTAGAGTAAAAACAGAATTGATCCCTTTGATAAATAGTATAAATCTAAACTAATTATTTGATAAAACTATTTTTAAATGTTTATAACCATTATTCTTTTAAAATTTTACTTAATAAAATGTATCTAAATTTCCATACATCCAAATATACATATTTTTTCGTTCTATATTATTTTTGTTACAACTATTTTATTATTGCAAAAATACATGGTTTTTTTTTGTTATATATTATTTATGTTATAATTGTTTTATTATTCATGAGTAGTATTTCTTAATATATAGAAAATTAAATTAATAATGAAAATTTTTAAAATATGTGATTTTTTTGAAATTTCCAAATTATTTCATAAGATATGATTTATCTTGAGCAATAATGAATGTTCATAATTCTCATTTCTTAAATAGCACTAAAATTACCTTTAATTACTTAATTGTTATAGTTTCTAACTACATAATGTATTAAATTGATATTCTAATTTTTAAGATCTTTATTTAAAAAATTCAAAGTATGGTGAGTTTTGTTTTATTAAGCTTTACTCTAGATGTGCAAAGAATGAGTCTATCTCAAATCCCAAACAGGATTCTTCTTTCCCTTCATATTCTAGCTTACACCTTGACACTCATTCTCTCCTCCTCCTTGCACAAATTTAAACTATGAGGCACAAGGTAGTTGTTGCATATATGAACATTTAGATATGATAAGAAAAATGTAATACTTTATTGTAATTTTCTCTACAAATGTGATGGCAAATGTGCCCTAATTGTTGAAAATTTCATGGTTAATGCAATATAAGCTACATGAATTTACAGTCTTGTATACAAGATTAAAAAAGCTATGCCCAATATCCAACACCATAGAGCAAGACATGTTCACTAATTCAATGGTTGCTTCCAAATCTCTCTCAGTGCTAGAGTTTTTTTCTCAATAAACTTGTTTTTACTGCTCTTGAACTGATGAAAGTCATCGTTGTTGCATATAGGAGCATTTAGATTTGATAAGAAAAGTGTGATATTGTGTTATAATTTTCTCTACAAATGTGTTGCAGGTGTTTTCTCAATAAACTTGTTTTTACTGCTCTTAAGTGATGAAATCCATCGTTGTTTCATATAGGAGCATTTATCTCTCATAAGAAAAGTGTGACTCTGTGTTATAGTTTTCTATATAAATGTATTGGAGTTGTTTGCTCAATAAACTTGTTTTCACTGCTTTTAAGTGATGAAATTCATCATTGTCGCATATAGGAGCATTTAGCTCTGAAAAGAAAAGTGTGATACTCATTTATAATTTTCTCTACAAATGTGATGGAAAGTGTGCCATGAATGTTGGCAATTTTATGGTTAATGTAATGTAAGATAAATAAAAATTCATTTCTACACAAGGTCAAGAAAGCTATGCCGAGTAGCCAACACCACATAACAAGACATGTTCGCCAACTCCATAAATGCTACCAAATTCTCTCGGAGTTGTAGCTATTTTCTCAATAGCCTTATTTTTATTCCTCTGAAGTGATGAAAGCCACCTCTCCATACATTTTTTAATGTCTGCACAAAGAACAAAAAAAGCAAATTCATATAAGCGATACTGAAAAAACAAGAACATGGTAGACATGAGGAACATTAGTGGTAAAGAAAAATGTGATATTTTGAATATTTTAAAAGATGATAAAGGAAATAATTCATAGGTGACTCAATAGGAATTGATCAAGATTAAATATGGAGGAACTGCACCAAAACAACCTTTGATTTTGAAGGTAGAAAATCACGATCTATTTCTTTATTCATGAGGCATTCATGTTCGCATGGTCAGAAAAGGTATTTAACTTAACTTCAACATGGGCCTCATGATTTGTAAGGCTCAAGGAAGTAGTATTACATTAATATTTCACTACCTACTTCTGTGGAGGGAAATTTTGATTTCCATTCCTCCACAATGGCTCTTTTTCTGCAACATCTTATTTTTTCTATGCTACTTCTTTCCTATTTTGTTTCCTTACGATGTTTATTTTGCAACATGGGTGTAATTGCTAGTTATGTCGTAAGGTGGCCCTATTTGGAAAAAACTCCCTCTAGCTCCCTGGTAATTTCCAGAAAGATATGTCCTGAGCCATTGGAGAAGATGTTAGACGATTGAAATGTTTTAGGGCCATTAGATCCACAAGTAAATGTAAACATATACATATTTTTTATAATGTTAGTTTTTGTTTTATTAAGTTAGATTAAGAAAAATGTGATATTTTGAATATTTTCAAAGATCATGAAGGAAATAATACATACCTGACTCAATAGGAATTGATCAAGATTAAATATGGAGAACACCGAAACAACATTTGATTTTGAATGTAGAAAATCATGATCTATTTCTTTATTCATGATGCATTCATGTTGGCATGATTAGACAAGGTATTTAACTTAACTTCGACATATGCATCATGATTTGTAAGGCTCAAGGAAGCAGTATTGCATTAAGATTTAATTACCTGCTTCCATGGAAGAAAATTTTGATTTTCATTCCTCCAGGATGGCTCCTTCTCTGCAACATCTTATTTCTTCTAGGCTACTCTTTCTTATGCTATTTATTTACTACGTTTCTTTTGCAACATGTCGTGTAATTGCTAGTTATGCCGTAAGGCATTCCTATTTGAAAACCACTCCCCTAGCTGCCACTGTGTCTATGTCTGAGGCATTGGATCAAATGTTAGAGGATTGAAATGTTTCAGGCCATTAGATTCACAAGTAAATAGTTATATATATATTTTTTATAATGTTATTTAAAAAAAAAAAAAAAAGTTAGATTGAATTTAGGTTTTGGTGACTTTTAAGTTAAAATGTTGTTATTAAAAATTTGTTATATTTTTATATGTAAATGTAAATAGTTTTATATATGTTTTTTTATAGTATTTGTTTTTTTCTTTTTAATAAGTTAAATTGAATTTAGGTAATAAAATAAAATAAAAATAAACTATAAAAACAACCCATGGTATTCATGTGGAATATAATTTATTTAAAAAGAGAAATCAAGATGGCCTAGATCAATCTTAACTCGGATCTACAAGAGCCAAGAGGGATCAAATGTCTTGATATGAAAACCTCTTTTAGAGTGAAAAGAGAATTGATCCCTCTCATAAATAATATAACAAAGTTTTGAATCATGATATCTAGGTGACAACCAAAACTAAGTTTTAGCCACAAGAAAGAAATCACAACAACTCACAGCATAAATTGATATTGCAAATGAAATGATGTTTGTGACACGTCTGTAGGTGTTTTCATTCATAAATTTATTACTCATTTTTTCTCGAGATTGCTAGATAATGGTGAAACAAATACAGTGCTAATCCAAGTGATCCAGAGAGGTATTCACAACTAGCTTGGAAAACCAGGAATGAAGATGCTTCTAATTTTCAATGAAGTAGTCTTCAAAAGTTCCTAGCTCTATTTTAATTACATAAATGTATTGAAAACCAACTGATATTATTTACTTTAGTTGTTTTATTTGGATGTATTGCAAGCTGATATTTATTGCTATACAAGTTGTGCATCAAATTGTTATGTAACGATTGTGACAAGAAGTTTTAAATTATTGCTCTTTAGCTATATCTTATCAGTTTAGTATATTTTCAATCAAGAAGTTTAATAACTTTCAAATTATTTCACAGGACATGATTTATCTTGAGCAATAATGATGAATGTTCATAGTTCTCATTTCATAATTAATACTAAATTTACCTTTAATTACTTAATTGTAATAGTTTGTAGATACATAATAGTTTCTAACTACATAAAAGTTTGTAACTACATACATATTCTTTCCAAATTATTTTTTCTTAATGAATAACAAATTTCTTTTGTTAAAAAAAAAACTATATACATATCTTTAATGACCTAATTGTGGCTAAAAAACTTACATTTTTTTAATTTATAATTTATTTTTCAATTCCAAACAAAACTTACAAAATAAAACACCCACTAATTCCTTACTGTAAATTATAGTTTTACAAAATTGACATTATGCGATTAACAATAGGGTAAGTTGAGACAACCCTAAAGGGTTTTTTGTACATGTTTTATCATAACATTTCCCTCCATCCAATATATATTATAGAGTCTTATGAAGAGAGAGTGTATTCTAGTTTATAACCTCATCCACAATCAAAGAAAATGGTTAGGGATTTCACAAGTTATTAGTTTGTAACCTGATCCACAATCAAAGAAAATGGTTAGGGATTTCACAAGTTATTAGTTTGTAACCTGATCCACAATCAAAGAAAATGGATCCTATTAGATGTATGGTGGCAAAAGACAGTAAAAAATTAAAAATAAATATTGAATTTCTCAGTTGAAATGGATCATATTATATGCATGGTGGCCAAAGACACTATAAAATTAAAAATAGATATCTGTTATGACATCCATATTGTCTACAAACCATCCAAATTTCCTATCTTATACAACAATTTCTAACAATAACCGCTCAATTTACTCTCCAATTTTTAAACCCCCACCCATGTTGGGGAGATCACAATGTAAAATCAAATGTTCCTGTGGTCTTTTTAAAAGGTTCATAAACAAAACAGACAATGAGAAAATCAATATTGGGGTAGAATAACTGATTTTTCAACATATGGTACAATTGCTAGTACTATGTTTTTTTGGAGTAAAAGCCACTAACCATTTTCTCTTTTCATTTCAAAGATAAAGGAGAATCAAAGTGAGAAGAATAGAGTTTTTTTTCTAATTTTTTTTTTTTTAATTATAGTGACATTGGCCTCTAAATTTTGTGTAAGATTGTTATTGATAATTTATATATTTAAATAAAATAAAAAATAAGGAAAATATAATAATAAAAGAAAAAATAATTATGATACATAAATTTATTTATTGGATTTTATATTTATATATATATTTAAATAGAAATATACTTGTTATAAATGTTTAGTACTTATTTAAATATTGATTATTTAAATAATCTCTTATATTAGATTTTATATTTATATATCTACTAATATAAATATACTTGTTATAAATGTTTAGTTTTTATTTAAATATTGATTATTTAAATATTATCTTACATTATTTCAAATATTTATTGGTATTTTGTAAATATAAAATTTATTCATGTTATATATTTTTGAATTTAAGATTAGCAATCTATTTTTTATATTTAAGGAAAAATAACTTTTAACTAATTAAAAGTAATTTCAATTTAATTAATATTTATAGAAAAATAAATATTTTTTTATGATTATTATTATGTTTATAGTGCTCTTAAGTTTTGTATGGAAGATATGTTGTTATGTCCTATCTTGTATTATTTTCATATATAAATATTTTCACTCAATCAAATCATATAAAAATAGAAAAAAAAAAGTAAATGAAAAGAAAAAAAAAGCATAATTATAATTATTAAGTAAAAAAAAATTCACTCTCTCAAATTGCATATAAATAAAATAAATAAAACAAAAATTAAGAAAATAAAATATATAATTATAGTTATAATTAATAATAAAATTGGCCTAGAATCATCTTAACTCTAGATTTATCAAAAGCCAAGAAAGCTCAAATCTCTTGAGATGCAAGCCTTCTTTTTAGAGTGAAAAGAGATTTGATCCTCTAAACACACTTGGTAGTTTTAGTTAAGATGAATCTAGAGTGATTTAAATTAATTTCAATGTAGTCAATTAATCTTAACCTTAATATTACATATATAATTAAATTTTATACCTTTAATTCAAATTTAAACTAAAAACTATATTATCAATACTTACCATAACACAGAGTATAGAAATCAGTTTTCAATTAATTTCAATGTAGTCACTTCATCTTAACCTTAATATTACACATGTAATTAAATATTACCTTTCATTCAAATTTAAACAAGAACAGCTTTCCATAGCACAATTATCAGTCAAAATGCCTTTATTTTTATTTCTAATAAAATAATTATGTAATGTTTTTAAATGTTTTGTGATATTTTTTTATTAAATTTATTTTTTTGAAATTTAAAAATATTTTAAAATTATTAAAAATTAGTAAATTTTGTTTAATTAGTTGCAAAGTTTGAGTGGACTAATTACTTAAACCCACTCTTTTTTTTAAATAAAATAAAATAAAATAAATAGAATAAAAATTTAAAAATAACACATAATTAATGGTATTAAATATTTACCATGCACCCATCAAATCATTACAGACAAATGAGAGATTTTGTTGAATAAAAGCTATGGTTCTACGTATTCCTTGGCCTTTTAAGATATGGTTTTACGCATAGTTACGGAATTCGTTTGAATTGGTAAAAAAAAATTGCAGATCGTTCGAATCGGCCGAATTATTCGTAAAGATCGATTCGTTTTATGGTAAAAATTATTATATCGGCCTGAGCTCTCAGAGTATTTTATAAAGTTTTTTCTTTACCTAAATCTTTAACAAATATTAAAGGATTGTTGTTTATCTTTCTTACCACTTATAAGGAGGAAATAGTTAGCAGGGCAACTTAAGAAATACACTTTTTTTTAAGAAGTAGATTAACTCATTTGAAATATACAAATTTAACTTTTTTAAGTACATGGTTGAATTAATCAAATTATTTCCATACCAAACATTCGGGTTTAAATTCAAATTTGATAACTATGGTTTTAAGTGACATTTTACATTGCCTCTGTACAACTTAAATATTCTTTTTAATTCATTTTTCCTTTATAAACCTTTAAAATACAACACCAGCTTAGACAAAAAAATACTAAACATATGAAACATGAAGTATATATATAGTTTTGGTAATTGAAAGAAATAGTGTTATCTTTTTATAATTCAATTTTCAGACGTGACAATGTCAAATTTATAATAAATATATTTTTATAATATAAAAAAAATGATAACACAAAAGTGTTATTTTTTACTTTTTAGTTTAACTTCCTTGTTACTTTCTCCTCCTCTTTTACTATTCTTTTCATTTATTCATGTGTTAATATCTTTATAATCTAAAAAAAGAAATCATCTAAAAAAATATTAGGCTCATTTCCCTTCTCTTCATCCTTTCTTCCTTTACTTTATTTTAAGTTTCTTTCATTTATTTGTTAATATCTTTATGTTATCCACAATATCTTTAGTTTGGCTTTTCCTTTTTCTTTTTTACTTTTCTTTTCTTTTATTTGTTTGTCAATCTTAATTTTTGTTTTGTGTCGTAGTTTTATGGAGAAATCTCAAAAAAAATGTTTAATGAGAAATAAGAAAAAATTTAATTTTGAGGTTTCTACTTGATCCACAAATATGTCCATGGCTGTGGTTTAAGGAAAGCCCTTGGCATAAATTTATGTCAAAATCCTTATACATATCCATTTCTCATTACATAATTTATTGGTAGATTTTTATGTGAGTTTAACAATTAAAATTCTTACCTTTTGGCACGTAAGTTTGGTTCGAATACCAATGATTTCTCACTATTATTCATTTATATTTTGGTTTCCATCTATTTTAATTTACACTTTAACCTAATTTAAATTTAATTATCCATTTTTAATGAAAATCTTTTATGAGTTGATAGTTCAAACATAAATTTCTTTTTAAACAATCATATCAATTGAAATCCTAATATTAGCATATTATTTTTTCAATTTTATTGTTTTATTTATTGAATTTTTTCATAAATTTAATTTATTAATAATCAACATTAAATTAAATATTTAATTTTATACTAAAATTAATATGAAATAAAAAATTATTTAACACCAATCTTCACGTTGGATAATTAATCTTGTTGAAAAGTCAACAAAAAATGTTTGTTTAATTTAATTTTCTTTTAATTAAGATGGACAATAAATTGTAACCTTATCTTATAATCACTTGTAATAGTTAATTGAGTTTGATAGACTCAGTTAGCTCATGAAAATTCGAGTTGAGGGTGGTTGGTGAGGCATGTAGAGTGATCATATTTGTTTTAGAGTTCAAGTTTCAATTGGTGTATTAGTTTAATGTATGAGAAATCAGTTAACTCAAGCAAGTGAGTTAAAGTCAGTCTAACTAGTTGTAACTGATTGTTGCACTAGTGAGAGGTTAAGTGATATAAATCAGATTTAATTCACATGCAGTGATCTGTCAAGTGACTGATGATTTACTACTAATAGCTGCATGCAGGTTAGTTCTGATGAAGACCCAGTTGAGACAAAGTTTAAAGGGATGTTAACTATTAGTTGTATTATTAACAGATTGCGGAGCACAGTCAAAACAACCATTTGGATGCCCATGATATATTGCGGAATTTTGGAAGGCTGAAATTCCTAAATAATAGGGATTTAATTCTCTTAGAATTGTGCAAGAAAGGCAGACCGAGCAGAGGCAATAAATTGGCTAAGTGTTGGTTGATTTTGTCCGGATCAGTGCGAGATAATTTGTAGAGTGAAACAGACTCTTGTGACAAGAGTGCATTGTAATTGTTTCATGATTATTTGGTTTTATACAATATAGATAGAGGTGTTTTGAGCAGATTTCTTTCCCCAGAAAATTTCATGTGTTGTGGATTTGATTCTTTCTCTTACTTGATGTGATTGTGCGACCATGTTTAATTTCTGCAAATTAATTGTAGAAGGATTCAATATCTTGCTCTAGAATATTGCATGATTGGATTGAATCCATTGGTATACATATTGTTTTTATAATTTCTACATGGTATCAAAGCGCCAAAAACCACTATAGTGGAGAAGAAATTGAGTTTTTGCTCAACAACATTCAAATTTGCAAAAATATTCTCAGGTGAAACAAGTAGATCAAGATGGCTTTCAATGGATTATGATTGGAATATGAACTCGAAGGGAAGTTCTAATTATATTGCAAGGAAAGTCAGAATGGAGGCAGTTATGGAGGACAACAGGTTGAAAGAATTTATCGACACTAATATTCCAAGGCCTACAGCAACAGATGTCGCTCTTCTTTATGCTTAGCAAAAGACGGTTTCAAAGGCGAGGAGGATCTTATTAGAGATAGTTCGAGATCACATTTTCTCAAGTCTCCATGGCAAGGTGACTCCATATGCATTGTAGAAGGCCTTGAAAAATATGTTTTAGAACATCAATGACCACATAAAATTGGCACTAAAGGACAAGCTCAGGAAAATCAAAATGGAGAAAGTTGACACTATTCCGAAATACTTGACCAAGTTCATCCAATGTCGAGATGAGCTTGGAAGTGTCGGGATTACTATAGCGGATGATGACTTGGTGAGCCTATCACCTATAGGCCTTCCTAAGAGCTAGCATAGTTATTAGGACTCTGTCAATGGGAGGGAGAAGCTACTAGATTGGGAGTGACTTTGGTCGGATTTGGTACAAGAAGAATTCAGGCGGAATACGAGGGATGGATCCTCATCCAACACAGATGATAAGGAGAATTGCGCCTTGGCTGGTAAGGCAAAGAAGGGGAAGGGAAAGAAATCCTATTCCAAATATGAGACCGGAAAATAAGGCAAGAAGGTTGACATGTCCAGAGTGAAATGTTTTCACTATCAAGAGCATGGACATTATGGCACTAATTGTCCATAGAAGAAGAACAATAAGAAGGCTTCAAGATCTTCAACGGGTGATGCTTTGGCTTCATAGTTTGAGTTGGACTTCTCACTCATCGCATGCATGGTGTCTAGTGCGATGGGATCAATGCGGTACTTGGATAATGGTGCATATTTCCACATGAAGGGAGACAAATAACTCTTTAGTAGCTTGGAGGAGAAGGATCTTCAGATGCACATCAAGATGGATGATGACAGGAGGTATAGCGCTACCGAGATTGGTACAGTTACTTTCCAAAGGCAGCTAGGTAAACCTTTCTTATTAAAAGATGTCATGCATGTACCAGGCTTGAAAAAGAATTTAGTTTTAGTTGCTATGTTGGAGGATAGAGGATATGATGTGGTTTTCAGTGAAGGGAAATCATTCCTTCGTTACAAAGCCACAAGACATGTTAAGAAGATTGGGGTTTGTGTGAAGAACCTCTAGAAACTTGATGTAGATGGTTGCATAGCATTGATGAGTAAAGCAGATAGAGTGTTGATCCAGGATGAGGGTGAGTTATGGCACAAGATATTGGGCCATCTACACCACAGTGATTTGAAAGATATGTAGCAGATTTCTACGAGGCTTCCAAAGGGTACTATTGCATAGATAGACACATGCAAGGGATGTACCATGGGGAAGTATACAAATGTCACTTTTCATGAGAAGGAGAACTGAGGAGTGGAAATCCTTCAGAGAGTTCACTCATATGTTTGTGGACCATTCTTTACAAATTTTACAGCAAAGCACAAGTATATGTGATTTTTGTTAATGATTTTTCTAAAAAGTGTTGGATCTACTTCATGCAGAAGAAAGATCAGTTGTTCTCAAAATTCTGTGAGTTCAAAGCACTGGTTGAGAAAGATAGAGGGAAGCAGGTGAAGGCTCTAAGGAGTGACAATGGTGGTGAGTACATCTCTAATTAATTCAAGAACCTATGTGCCGAAGAAGGAATTCAGAGAGAGTTGATTGTGCCTCATAACCAACAACAAAATGGTGTTGCAAAAATAAAGAATAGAACAATTGTGGGTGCGGCACGATCTATGTTACATGATCAGGGCCTATCGTTGCATCTGTGGGCAGATACATGCAACACAATGGTATTTGTGTAGAACCGTAGTCCTCATTGGATACTTGCCATGAGTGCAGAAGAGGAGGATTTTTTTGGTAAGAAATGTGATGTTTCATATTCTAAAATTTTTGGCTCCTCTATCTATTGCCATGTGACCAAAGATTCCAGAAAGAAGCTAGAACTAACAACAAAAATTGGGATATTTTTGGGGTACATTGATACTCCCCACAACTATCGGGTGTATTTGTCGAACAACAGGATGACAGTTGTCAGATGGGATGTAAAATTTGATGAGGAGAAAGCCATGCGATTGTCCCTTAAGAGGGAGCTTGATTTGCATGCAGATGAGGAACTCTTAGTTCCAAAGGATGAACCTCAATATGTGTAGCACCCACATGTGGAGGATCATGGAGTGGAAGACACCACTCATGCAGAGCCATCCACAAGACATGGTAGGAGGCACACCACGGAGGCGGAAAAATTGAGACTTGATACGACAGAACATGTAGGAGCACCTACATCATAGCGCAGACAGAGACAGTCACTAGATAATAATACTGGATACATGGCTCTTATGAGAAAGTGTATTGTGCCAGAACCATCCTCTTTTGAGGAAGCAGTGTAGCAACCAACTTGGGTTGATGCCATGGTTGAGGAGTATGAATCCATCATCAGGAACAATGCATGGGATGTTGTCCTAAGACCAATCGCGAAGTTAGTGGTTGGATCTAGATAGATCTATAAGGTGAAGCAGGCAGAATATGGGAGTGTGAAGAAGTACAAGGCTATATTTGTAGCCGAGGGATTCTCATAGGTTGAGGGGATTGATTATGAGGATAATTTTTCACTAGTTTCAAAGTACTCATCGATTAGATCTATCCTTGCACTCTCAACATAGATGGGTTGGCAGATACATCAGATGGATGTGAAGAATGCATTTCTCAATGGAATTATTGAGGAAGAAGTGTACACTGAGCAGCCAGAAGGCTTTGAAACCTTTGATAGGGAGTCGCATGTGTGTAGACTCAAGAGAGCACTGTATGGGCTGAAGCAAGCACCTTGTGCTTGGTACACCAGGATTGACAACTATTTCATTGGGTTGGGCTTCACAAAGAGTGAAGCAGATGCGGACCTATTTGATATTGTGGTTGATGGTAAGCTTATGATTATTGTACTTTATGTAGATGATCTTATTATGAGAGGTGATGAGTAACTCATAACTTCTTGTAAAGAGGATCTTGCAAGAGAGTTTGAGATGAAAGACATGGGCCTCCTTCACTATTTCCTTGGTTTGAAGATATGGAAGAAGGATGGGGAGCTATTTGTTTCTCAAGGAAAGTATGCCAAAGATATTATAAGGAAGTTCCACATGGAGAGCTGTAAACCCATGGAGACTCCTCTTGCAGGAAACTGGAGGAAGGAGGATGCTACATCAGGTGAGGTAGTGGATGCTACTGTTTACAGGCAGCTTGTGGGTTCACTCATGTAGTTAGTGAACACACGACCAGACATATGCTACGCAGTTAACCAACTTATTCAAGCTATGGCCGACCATGCTCTTTTGGAAGGTAGGGAATATTGTCTTGAGATATCTTAGGGGCGCGACAGAGTATGGATTATGGTACAGACAGACAAAGGGAGTGAATATTCAAGGCTCCACCGATGCAGATTGGGCAGGCAGTCCATCAGACACGAAGAACACACCAAGAGGGATCTTCAGCATATGATCGACAACAGTTTCTTGGTATAGAAGGAAGCAAATATCAGTTGCACTCAATTCAACCAAGGTAGAGTACATGGAAGCTACTCAGGTGGCATGTGAGTCCATCTAGATGAGGAAGATACTTGTTGGTTTGTTTGTTCATCAGATGGATTCAATGGTGATACATTGTAATAAACAGAGTTGCATAAAGCTCTCAATTAATCTAGTATTCCATGATAAGTCTAAGGATATTGACATCCGGTACCACCACCTCAGATATTGTGTTCAGAGATGCATTATGTTACTTCAGTACATTCCCATGGAGGATCGAGATGTAGATATTCTAACGAAGGCACTCGCCAAGAGAAAATTCGAATACCACAGAGGTGGGATCAAGGTAGCTAATAATCCCTTTCTTGTTGAGAGCGAGTGTTGAAAAGTCAACAAGAAATGTGTGTCTAATTATATTTTCCCTTAATTAAATTGGACAATAAATTGTAATCTTATCTCATAATCTCTTGTAATAGCTAACTAAGTGTGATAGACTTAGTTAGCTTATGAAATTCGAGGTGAGGGTGGTTGATGAAGCATGTAGAGTGATTCTATTTGTTTTAGAGTCCAAGTTGTAACTAGTGTATTATTTTAGTGAATGAGAAATCAGTTAACTCAATTAAGCGAGTTAAATTCTATCTAGCTAGTTGTAACTGATTGTTGCACTAGTGAGAGGTCAAGTGAATTAAATTAGATTTAATTCACATGCAGTAATCTGTCAAGTGACTGAGGATTTACTATTAATAGTTGCATGCATGTCAGTTCTGATGAAGACCCAATTGAGACAGAGGTTAAAGGGATTTTAACTATCAATTGTATTATTAACAGATTGCGGAGCGCAATCAAAACAACCATTTGGATGCCCATGTTGTATTGCGCGATTTTGGAAGGCTGAAATTCCTAAATAATAGGGATTTAATTCTTTTAGAATTGCGCAAGCAAGGCACACTGAGCAGAGGCAGGAAATTGGCTAAGTGTTGGTCGATTTTGTCCAGATCAGTGTGAGACACTTGGTAAAGTGCAACAGACTCTTGTGACAAGAGTTCATTGTAATTTTTTCATGATTCATTGGTTTTATACAATACACATAGAGAGGTTTTGAGCATATTGCTTTCCCAGAAAATTTTATGTGTTGTGGATTTGATTCTTTCTCTTAATATGATTGTATAATATAATATAATAACACTAATAAATAATATTTATTGTAGTTTTACATAATATAATATAAACTAAAAACTATATGATATAATATAAACTACAAACTACCAATAAATTTAGTTTTTAGAAATTTAAAAATATTTAGAAATTATTAAAAATTAGTAATTTTATTTTATTGGTTACAAAGTTTAAAATGACTAATTGTGATTGGACGTGACATTTATTTAAAATAAAATGAAATAAATGAAATAAAATTTAAAAATAACACCTAATTGATGTCATTAAATATTGACCATACACCCATCAAATCATTACAGAGAAATCAAAGTTTCGGGTGGATAAAAACTATGGTTTTACGTAATCCTTAGCCTTTTAAGATATGGTTTTAAGTGAAATTCTAGACACGTCTTCACATATAACATGGGAGAAAATATTTGGTAATAAGTTTTCGTTCTCAAATTTGAGAAGTCTACCTTCGAAAAGTCTACAACGCCGATGCACCATCTCTTCCATATTCTTTATTAATATTACTCTAAGTGAACATATTTTTATTCGAGAAGTATGCAACTCTACAGTCGATGCACCACCTCAACTATTATTATTATTTCTAATGCAACTAGTTTAGTTCAGATCCTTTGACCTTTGTCTCTATCTTTAGTTCAGATCCCTGTCTCTATGTGTCAATCACGCTATAACCTCTCTTCCTATGTGTATCTATATACAAAATCAAATTTTCTCCTAACAATATGCTTTACGGGGATATGCGTGTTATACACTACGAGGGACAACAAACAACACAACGTAATAACAAATAGGGAACACACGAGAGAAAAAAAAGTGAGATTTGATTTCTATTTTTCAGAGATAGAACAATATGCTACTATATGTTATTTATTTTTCAAAAACTTTTGATAAATATAATGAAACAAACAAGTGAAAGATTTGGGTCTCGCTATCGAAACACAAGAATGTTCACATAAACAATTATTATCTCTCCTAAATTTAATTTGTCAATTTATCTTCACTCATGTAAGATTCAAACCTAAAATTTGTAAATATTTAAAAATTTATATAAATAATAATGAAAAAATGTGTGAAAACTATAGTATAAAATCCTACTTAAAACTACTATAAGAAAATTTCGATATTTGAGAAGTTTTTTGAACAATATTTTTTTTCATGTAGCAACGAAGAGTCATGCATCTCGGGTTACTATTGTTGTGTGTTGCATTGAAATGGACAATAAATAACATGTTAAAAAACAAACAACATGTGGAATAAATAATTGAGACATAATTTCTAATTTTTGTAAACACAACTCACATAGAAGTTAACAAGATGTAATATTCCTTTTCAGGAATTTCAACAATATCTCCAATGAGGACGCTGTATAAGAAAACCAGTGCAAGAATAACGTAGTCCAGGGCTTGGATCCTCTAAAATATGTTGTATGTAGCTTAAATATAGAATGGCATCAGAAACAACAAACTCTAGCTACATTAAATAGATCCCCCCATGCTAAAAAGCATCACAAACCCAGTACATCATAAAATAGAAATGTCGGAGGTAGCAACAACATTATTTTTATTATGACAACTACAACAATATTTGGAATAAAATAGATCTGGAGCTTTCATTCATTATATAATCAGAAATGAGAGGATTGACCTCTTTTACAAACACATTATGACCGCTCGGCTAGGGTTTTCGACAAAATGGAAACACAAGATACAACACTGTAGAAAATAACGTTGTACCCAGCAACTCTGTATTGAGAAATATCTGATATGCTCTAAAAGGGACACACAATACAAGAATTGGCCCAAGGCCTCCCTCAATAGATCTCCTGGAGTGGAAAACACCTCCTCCTCTTCTGAAATAAGTACAAATGGATAGATACAACCCCAGCTACTGTAGCTACTGCAGAAATAATGCATTCACTGGAAGTGAATGCGCTGTCAAGGTCAGAGGATGGATTTCCTCAAGATAGATGATGAGAATTGAACTCAAGACCTCCTCCTTAGCTCTCCCAATTAGCTATATCAATGATGAAGCTAGAATCCTCGCATGAGAACTCTTGCACTAAAGAGTGCTGCAACTCCGGCTAAACAGCTGAAGCTTGCAATCAGTAATAAGACTGAAACAAGAAGTATGAATCAATGAATCCTTTTGTTGCTATCCCTTCCTTTTTATCCTAGGTGAGCTTCTCCATCCTGGGCCCCACTCATTGGTGATGTAGCTTCCTTGAGAAGTTTCCTCCTTCAAAACTGTGCTGCCCTAGTGGCTTTCTCTCCCTTGTGACATCATTGTTGACTTGGTAAACTATAGCTAGCTCCTTGCTTTTTCTCCTCTTCACACTAAAGAGGCTTTATTTTATCCTTCTACCTCAATCCCTTTTCACATTGGGATAGATTTTATTGTGTTTCCTACCTCTTATTTAAAAAATGGAGCAATTATAATGTTCCAAGTAGCAGTGGCTAATTGGGAACATTACAGTCCTCCCCACTTAAAATTTTCTTGCCCACAAGCAACAGTAAATAAGGATGCTGCAAGATCTTCTCTCGCTCCCAAGTGGCATAATCATCCGGTAGATTCCTCCATCGAATCATATATTCTTTGATGACTCTGTTTCTCAACTGCCTCTCCCTTGTGTCTAAGATTGCTTCTGGCTACAAGATCAAATGGCCCTCATCATCAATATGAGGAAGTTCCATGTTGGCAACTACATTCCTCCCAATGGCCTTCTTGAGGCAAGATACATGGAAGATATTGTGGATCTTCCTCCCCTTAGGAAGCTCCAGCTCATATGCTACCTTACCGATACATCTGTTCACCTTGTATGGCCCATAGAAACATGGTTTGAGCTATTTAGCTCCCTTCACCTTGAGTGTGGACTGTTTGTGAGGCTGAAGGCGTAGGTAGACAAGATTTCCCACCTCAAACTGTCTCTCTATCTGACCACGGTCTGCATACATCTTCTGCTAGTTCTGAGCAGTAGCAATGTTATCTTTGAGTGCCCTGAGTATGTCCTAGTTCTCTTGAATCCAATCCTTTGCCCTTGGAGCTTTACTTGCCCCAAACATAACATCAACAAATGAAAGTGCCTCATACCCATATAAGGCTCGAAATGGATTCATGCTAATAGAGATATGGTGAGTAGTGTTGTAACAATACTCCCCCAAGTGGAGCCAACGCAACCTAGTTTTCTACTGCCCTTTTACATAGTTCCTCAAGTAGCCTTCTAGCCACTTGTTCACTATCTCAGTTTGCCAATCAGTTTGGGGATGATAGCTGGTACTGGGGGTCAAATGAGTCCTCACTAATCAGAAAAGTTCCTGCCAAAAGCCACCCATGAAGTGGTTGTCCCGATCACTCACTATGGTCCTAGGGAGACCACGGAGTCTAAATACAACTCTGAGGAAGAGCTCAGTTACCTGTGAAGTAGTTAATGTGCAGAAATGGCAAAGAAATGCGAGTACTTTTTTATTCTATCAACAAAAACAAAGATACAGTCCTTACCCTGCATTGTCGGTAAGTTGGTGATAAAGTCCATAGAGATACTTTCCCATTTCCCATCCGGAATAGGTAGTGGCTACAACAACCCAGTAGGATAAGTGTGCTCTCCCTTATTCTGTTGGAAAGTGGTGCATTCCTTGACATGTCGAAGCACATCCTCCTTGAGACCCTTCTATGAGAATCTCTCCCTGATAGTTCTGTAAGTTTTTATGAAATCTTGATGCCCGGAAAGTGGTGAATCATGTGAGGCCAATAAGATCTTCTCCTTGATCTTAGAATTATTAGCCAAGTAAATCTGATCCTTGTAATATATAACCTCATCCACTACTCTAAATATCTCATCCGATACCAGCCCATCAAGTATCCCACATGCAAAGTCATCTTTGGAGTACTCAACTAAGAGTTGAGCCCTCCAATCTGCGTCCATGCCCCTCAAGGACAGTGTTGTAGGCCTCCTCGAAAGTGCATCAGCTACTATATTGCTCTTCCCCTTTACATATTCTATCTCAAAGTCATAAGCTTGGATTTTGATCACCTGCTTCTATTGTCTCTCCTGAAGTTGCCTCTGTTCAAGAAAGAATCTAAGGTTGTTGTGATCAATCTTCACCTTGAACTTATTCCCCACCAAATATTGCCGGAATTTGGCTAATGCATGCATGATAACCAACATTTCTTTATCATATATGGGGTATAGCCTCTCACGAGGGAGAAAATTACTGCTCTCAAAGGGTATAGGATGCCCTCCTTGCATTAATACTGCCCCAATACCTTCACCTGATGCATCACATTCTAGCACAAAAGGTTGAGAGAAGTCAGGTAAAACAAAAACAGGACAACTACTCATTACCTCTTTGAGCTTATCAAAATCTCTCTACACTGTAGGTGTCCAATGGAAAGGCCCCTTCTTTGTCAAGTCTGTAAGTGGTGCTGCTAATTGTGAAAATACTTTCACAAACTTCTGGTAATAAGTGCATATGCCCACAAACCCTCTGAGTTCTATAACATTCCTAGGTTTAGGCTAATATCTGATATCTTGAATCTTCTCCTCATGTACCCTCACTCCATCCACTCCTATGATATGCCCCAAATACAACATCTCTGTCAAGCCAAATTCACATTTGGAGAGCTTGGCATAGAATTGCTACTCCTTGAGGATATGTAAGACTGTCTCAATATGCTGCAAGTGCTCCTCCCAAGTGCAGTTGTAGATCAGAATATCATCAAAGAAGACCAATACAAACTTTCTCAAATGACCCCGGAAGATGTGGTTCATACAGGATTGGAAAGTTGCTGGAGCATTAGTCAATCGAAAGGGCATTACCAAAAACTCAAAATGCCCATAGTGACACCTAAACGTTGTCTTAGGGATATCTTTCTCCCTCACCTTGATTTGATGGTACTCGGACCTCAAATCAATCTTGGAGAAGTATTCTGATCCCCTTAGCTCGTCATGAGTTCATCGATCCTGGGTATAGGGTACCTGTTCTTCAAATTCTTCTTGTTCAAGGCCTGATAATCAACACACATCCAAAATGTGCCATCTTTCTTCTTTACCAAAACCACCGAGGAAGCAAAAGGACTAGTACTAGGTCGGATGTGCCCTAGTGCTAGTAGCTCTTGGATAGCTCTTTCAATCTCATCCCTATAGGCGTTGGGATGTTTATAAGGAGTGGTGATCACTTCTTGGACCCCTTGTTCCATCTCAATGGTGTGTTCAAACTCTCGGTCAGGAGGTCTCCCTAGTGGGATATCCCCAAACACTGTAGAATACCGGTCCAAAAGAGATTGAACATCTGGATCCATTGGTGAGTCCTTGCCCTTCATCGGATATATGCAGCTCCACTACCCATGCAACATCTCCTCTACGAAGATCTGCCTCCATCCTATGTGCTGAAACAACCTGAGGGGGATATTTGTTCATACCCTTGATCTTTTGTTGCTGGCCATCTTCCCCTCCAGTCCATTCCATCTCCAAGATTCTCCAGTTAGTGGTAACTCTCCCAAGAGTGACTAACCACTGGAATCCTAATATGACATTGGTTTCTGGAATATCTACCATAAAGAAGTGGTTTGTCAAAGTATAGGTACGCATAGTAATGGTTAGCGCTGAAACATACTTGACACATTGCAGAGTCATGGCTCGTGGGACCAAAAATGAAAAATCCCTCAAACTCCTCCATGGGTATTCCTCTCTTGTGTACCAGTTGTGCATCAATAAAATTATGAGTGGCTCCACTATCTATCAATACATAAACTCTTTTCCCCATGATGGTGCCTTTCACCCTCAAGTTTAGATACTTTGGGACCCCTCTTAATGCTGCAACAACTCCTCCTCTTGGAGAAAAGTCTTCTATGGGTTGTACAATGCTGGCATACTTATTGGAGAAGGTCTTGATATGATGTGCTTCCCTTGTAACACATTTCCCCTCCAAATCCTGAATAGGGATTGTCTCCCTTGGCCTTGAGTGGGTCTTCTGCTGCAAAAAGTTTCTTGCCCTGGGCAAGATGTGTTGTAGGTCTCCAGCTTTCTCCACAGCTTCAAGGAGTGTAGTTGGTTTGGTAAACTTTACCAACCCTTGTAATGGTTCAACTATCTCATTCAAAAACATGCATACCTTCCTGCTCATAGTGAGGTTGGATACCATCACTGAAAGCAGCAGATACTCAGCAATGTAATCCTCAAGATCCCCCTCCTTCTTGAGCTTGGTTATCTTGGCAAAGTGGGCTTTTGGATCCCTTGGATCAAACCTCTCCACTAGATTCTTGGTGAAAGTTGAGTATGAAGTGATATGATGATGCCCAAGTGTGGTCAGTCCATGAAACCACCAATCTTAAGCTTCCCCTTCCAGGTGCAACGCAACTATCTTGATAGATTCTATCTCAGAAACCTTGTGGAGCTCGAAGTATGTGTCCAGCTTCTCTACCCATGCTTTTGTTGTGCACTTAGGTGTCCCATCAAATGTGGGAAAGAAGAACCCTACCTTACTGCGTTGTAGGGCTGATCCCTACATCAAGTTATCCTCCTTCTGATGAGGATCATTCCTCCTTCCATCTTGATCCGGAAAAACTCCTAAAAGCTCAAGTGCTCCTTGAACCTTTGAGATTGGAGTTCATATTCTTCAAAATATTCCCCTAGATAACCCTCCTTATCTCCTTGAGTTAAAAATGAAGGCATGGTGGAGCGTTGTGATGTAGTTGAATGTCCCATGCCATTTGTAGTGTGGGCGATTGCCTTATGGAAAAACTCTAAAGAGTCCTCTTCATGCCTCATCTCCCTGAGATCCCTTGCAATGTTCTGTAGGGTCTGAAGTACGGGCCTTGATATGTCTTCCTTCTCCATGCTGAAGATAAATCCCCCCCCACAAGCTAAGACAAGAGCAGAGTTCTGATACCACTGTAATATTCCTTTTCAGAAATTTCAACAATATCTCCAATGAGGACACTGTATGAGAAAAATAGTGCAAGAATAATGCAGTCCATGGCTTGGATCCTCTAAAATATGTTGTATGTAGATAAAATGTAGAATGGCATCAGAAAAAAATAACTATAGCTACATTAAATAGATCTCCCCAACTCAAATATGCTAAAAAGCATCATAACCCGAGTACATCATAAAATAGAAATGCCGGAGGCAACAACAACGTTATTTTTATTATGAAAACTATAGAAATAGATGGAATAACATATATCTAGAGCTTTCATTCATTATATAATTAGAAATGAGAGGATTGACCGCTTTTACAAACACATTAGGACCCCCTGGCAAGGGTTTCCGGCAAAATGGCAACACAAGATACAACACTGTAGAAAATAACATTGTACCCAGCAACTCTATAGTGAGAAATATCTGATATGCTCTAAAAGGGAAATAAAATACAAGAATTGGCCCAAGGCCTCCCTTAATAGATATCCTGGAGTGGAAAAAACCTCCTCCTCTTCTAAAATAAGTACAAATGGATAGATACAACCCCAACTACTGCAGCTACTGTAGAAATAAGACTGAAACAAGAAGTATGAAATAATGAATCCTTTTGCTTCTATCCCTTCCTTTTCATCCTAGGTGAGCTTCTCCATCCCGGGCCCCACTCATTGGTGATGTAGCTTCCATGAGAAGTTTCCTCCTTCAAAACTGCGCTGCCCTAGTGGCTTTTTCTCCCTTGTGACAACGATGTTGACTTGGTCAACTATAGCTAGTTCCTTGCTTTTTCTCCTCTTCACACTAAAGAGGCTTTGTTTTATCACCGTACCTCAATCCCTTTTCACACTGGGATAGATTTTATTGTGTTTCCTACCTCTTATTTAAAAAATGGAGCAATTATAATGTTCCAGGTAGTAGTGGCTAATTGGGAACATTATAGTCCTCCCTGCTCAAAATTTGCGTGCCCACAAGCAATAGTAAATAAGGATGCTGCAAGATCTTCTCTCCCTCCCAAGTGCCATCCTCATCTGGTAGATTCCTCCATCGAATCATATATTCTTTGATGACTCTGTTTCTCAACTGCCTCTCCCTTGTGTCTAAGATTACTTCTGGCTACAAGATCAAATGGCCCTCATAATCAATATGAGGAAGTTCCATGTTGGCAATTACATTCCTCCCAATGGTCTTCTTGAGGCAAGATACATGGAAGATATTGTGGATCTTGCTCCCCTTAGGAAGTTCTAGCTCATATGCTACCTTACCGATACATCTGTTCACCTTGTATGGCCCATAGAAACGTGGTTTGAGCTTTTCAGCTCCCTTCACCTTGAGTGTGGACTGTTTGTAAGGATGAAGGCATAGGTAGACAAGATCTCCCACCTCAAACTTTCTCTCTATCTGACCACAGTCTGGATACATATTCTGCTGGTTCTGAGCAATAGCAATGTTATCTTTGAGTGCCCTAAGTGTGTCCTGGTTCTCTTGAATCCAATCCCTTTCCCTTGGAGCTTTCCTTGCCCCAAACATAACATCAGAAAATGAAAGTGCCTCATACCCATACAAGGCTCGGAATGGAGTCATGCCAATAGAGATATGGTGAGTAGTGTTGTAACAATACTCCCCCAAGTGGAGCCAACGCAACCAAGCTTTCTGCTGCCCTTCCAAATAGTTCCTAAAGTAGCATTCTAGCCACTTGTTCACTATCTTAGTCTGCCCATCAGTTTGGGGGTGATAGCTGGTACTACGGGTAAAATGAGTCCCCACTAATAAAAAAAGTTCCTGCCAAAAGCCACCCATGAAGCGGTTGTCCCGATCACTCATTATGGTCCTAGGGAGACCATGGAGTCTAAATACATATTTGAAGAAGAGCTCATCTACCTGTGAAGTAGTATAATGTGTAGAAATGGAAAGGAAATGAGAGTAATTTGTTAGTCTATAAACAACAACAAATATATAGTCCTTACCCTGCACTGTCGATATGTCGGTGATGAAGTCCATAGAGATACTTTCCCACTTCCCATTCAGAATAGGTAGTGGCCGCAACAACCCAGTAGGATAAGTGTGATCTCCCTTATTCTTTTGGCAAGTGGTTCATTCCTTAACATGCCGAAGCACATCCTCCTTGAGACCCTTCTATGAGAATCTCTCCCTGATAGATCTGTAAGTTTTTGTGAAACCTTGATGCTCGGAAAGTGGTGAATCATGTGAGTCCAATAAGATCTTCTCCTTGAGCTTAGAATTCTTAGCCAAGTAGATCTGATCCTTGTAATAGATAACCTCATCCATTACTCTAAATCTCTCATCCGATACCACCCCATCAAGTATCCCACATGCAAAGTCATCTTTGGAGTACTCAACTAAGATTTGAGCCTTCCAATCTACGTCCATGCCCCTCAAGGACAGTGCTGTAGGCCTCCTCGAAAGTGCATCAACTACTATATTGCTCTTCCCCTTTACATATTCTCTGTCAAAGTCATAAGCTTGGATTTTTCTCACCCACTTCTGTTGTCTCTCCTGAAGTTGCCTCTGTTCAAGAAAGAATCTAAGGCTGTTTTGATCAATCTTCACCTTGAACTTATTCCCCACCAAATATTTCCGGAATTTGGCTAATGCATGCATGATAGCCAAAATTTCTTTATCATAGATGGGGTATAGCCTCTTATGAGGGAGAAACTTCCTGCTCTCAAAGGCTATAGGATGCCCTCCTTGCATCAACTGCCCCAATACCTTCGCCTGATGCATCACATTCTAGCACAAAAGGTTGAGAGAAGTCAGGTAAAACAAAAACAAGACAACTACTCAATACCTCTTTGAGCTTATCAAAATCTCTTTGCGTTGTAGGTGTCCAATGGAAAGCCCCCTTCTTTTTCAAGTCTTTAAGTGGTGCTGCTAATTGTGAAAATCCTTTCACAAACTTCTGGTAATAAGTGCATATGCCAACAAACCCTCTGAGTTCTGTAACATTCTTAGGTTCAGGCCAATCTCTGATAGCCTGAATCTTCTCCACATGTACCCTCACTCCATCCACTCCTATGATATTCCCCAAATACAACATCTTTGTGAGGCCAAATTCACATTTGGAGAGCTTGGCATAGAATTGTTGCTCCTTGAGGATCTGTAAGACTGTCTCAATATGCTGCAAGTGCTCATCCCAAGTGCGACTATAGATTAGAATATCATCAAAGAAGACCAATACAAACTTTCTCAAATGACCCCGGAAGATGTGGTTCATGCAGGATTGGAAAGTTGCCGGAGCATTAGTCAATCCAAAGGGCATTACCAGAAACTCAAAATTCCCATAGTGACACCTGAACGCTGTCTTGGGGATATCTTGCTCCCTCACCTTGATTTGATGGTACCTGGACCTCAAATCAATCTTGGAGAAGTATTTGGATCCCCTTATCTCATCCATGAGTTCATCCATCCAGGGTATAGGGTACCTTTTATTCAAAGTCTTCTTGTTTAAGGCCCGATAATCAATGCACATCCTCAATGTGCCATTTTTCTTCTTTACCAAAACCACTGAGGAAGAAAAAGGACTAGTACTAGGTCGGATGTGCCCTAGTGCTAGCATCTCTTGGATAGCTCTTTCAATCTCATCCCTATAGGCCTTGGGATGTCTATAAGGAGTGGAGATCACTACTTGGACCCCTTGTTCCAACTCAATGGTGTGTTCAAACCCTCGGTCAGGAGGTCTCCCTGGTGGGATATCCCCAAACACTATATAATACCGGTCCAAAAGAGATTGAACATATGGATGCATTGGTGAGTCCTTGCCCTTCACCTAGGATATATGAAGCTCCACTACCCATGCAACATCACCTATATGCAGATCTTCCTCCATCCTATGTGCTGAAAAAACCTAAGGGGGATATGTGTTCATACCCTTGATCTTTTGTTGCTAGCCATCTTCCCCTCCAGTCCATTCCATCTCCAAGGTTCTCCAGTTAGTGGTAACTCTCCCAAGAGTGACTAACCACTGGACTCCCAATATGAAATTGGTGTCTGGAATATCTACCACAAAGAAGTGGTCTGTCAAAGTATAGGTACCCATAGTAATGGTCAGCGCTGGAACATACTTGGCACATTGCAGAGTCATGGCTCCTGGTACCAAAACTGAAAATCCCTCAAAATCCTCCATGGGAATTCCTCTCTTGTGTACCAACTGTGCATCAATAAAATTATGAGTGGCTCCATTATCTATCAATACAGAAACTCTTTCCCCATGATGGTGCCTCTCACCCTCAAGTTCAGATACTTTGGGACCCCTCTTAATGCTACAACAACTCCTCCTCTTGGAGCAAAGTCTTCTATGGGTTGTACAACGCTGGCATCCTTCTTGGAGAAGGTCTTGATATGATTTTATTCCCTTGTAACACATTTCCCCTCCAAATTCTGAACAGGGATTGTCTCCCTTGGCCTTGAGTAGGCCTTCTGCTGTAAAAAGGTTCTTGCCCTGGGCAAGATGTGTTGTAGATCTCTAGCTTTCTCCATAGCTTCAAGGAGTGTAGTTGGTTTGGTAGACTTTACCAACCCTTGTAATGGTTCAACCATCCCATTCAAAAAAATGCATACCTTCTTGCTCATAGTGAGGTTGGATACCATCATTGAAAGCTGTAGATACTCAGCAATGTAATCCTTAAGATCCCCCTCCTGCTTGAGCTTGGTTATCTTGGCAAAGTGGGCTTTCGGATCCCTTGGATCAAACCTCTCCACTAGGTTATTAGTGAAATCCGAGTATGAGGTGATATGATGATGCCCAAGTGTGGTCAGTCCATGAAACCACCAATCTTGAGCTTCCCCTTCCAGGTGCAACGCAACTATCTTGATATCTTATATCTTAGAAACCTTGTGGAGCTGGAAGTATGTGTCTAGCTTCTCTACCCATGCTTTTTCTGTGCACTTAGGTGTCCCATAAAATGTGGGAAGGAAGAACCCTACCATACTGCATTATAGGGCTAATCCCTACATCAAGTTATCCTCCTTTTGATGAGGGTCATTCCTCCTTCCATCCTTGATTTGACAAAACTCCTGAAAGCTCAAGTGCTCCTTGAACCTTTGAGACTAGAGTTCATATTCTTCAAAATATTCCCCTAGATAACCCTCCTTATCTCCTTCAGTTAAAAATGAAGGCATGGTGGAGCGTTGTGATGCAGTTGAATGTCCCATGCCATTTGTAGTGTGGGTGCTTGCCTTAAGGAAAAACCCTAAAGAGTCCTCTTCATGCCTCATCTCCCTGAGATCCCTTGCAATGTTCTGCAGGGTTTGAAGTACGAGCCTTGAGATTTATTCCTTCTCCATGCTGAAGATAAATCTCCCCCCACAAATTGAGCCAAGAGCAGAGCTTTGATACCACTGTAATATTCCTTTTTACGAATTTCAGCAATATCTCCAATGAGGACGCTGTATAAGAAAACTAGTACAAGAATAATGTAGTCCAGGGCTTGGATCCTCTAAAATATGTTGTATGTAGCTTAAATATAGAATGGCATCAGAAACAAATAACTCTAGCTACATTAAACAGATCTCCCCATCTCAAATATGCTAAAAAGCATCACAACCCGAGTACATCATAAAATAGAAATGCCGGAGGCAACAACAACATTATTTTAATATGAAAACTACATCAATATATGGAATAGCATAGATCTTGAGCTTTCATTCATTATATAATCATAAATGAGAGGATTGACCTCTTTTACAAACACATTAGGACCCCCCCGGCAAGGGTTTCCGGTAAAATGGCAACACAAGATACAACACAACAGAAAATAATGTTGTACCCAGCAACTCTGTATTGAGAAATATCTGATATGATCTAAAAGGGACACACAATACAAAAATTGGCCCAAGGCCTCCCTCAATATATCTCCTAGAGTGGAAAACACCTCTTCCTCTTCTGAAATAAGTAAAAATGGATAGATACAACCCCAGCTACTGCAGCTACTGCAGAAATAACGCATTCACTGGAAGTGACTACACTGTCAAGGTCAGAGGATGGATTTCCTCAAGATAGATGATGATAATTGAACTCAAGACCTCCTCCTTAGCTCTCCCAATCAACTATATCAATGATGAAGCTAGAATCCTCGCATGAGAACTCTTGTACTAAACAATGTTGCAACTTCGGCTAAACAGATGAAGCTTGCAATCAGTCATAAGACTGAAACAAGAAGTATGAATCAATGAATCCTTTTGCTGCTATCCCTTCCTTTTTATCCTAGATGATCTTCTCCATCTCGGGCCCCACTCATTGGTGATGTAGCTTCCTTGAGAAGTTTCCTCCTTCAAAACTGCGCTGCCCTAGTGGCTTTCCCTCCCTTGTGACATCGCTGTTGACTTGGTCAACTATAACTAGCTCCTTGCTTTTGCTCCTCTTCACACTAAAGAGGCTTTATTTTATCCTCCTACCTCAATCCCTTTTCACACTGGGATAGATTTTATTGTGTTTCCTACCTCTTATTTCAAAAATGGAGCAATTATAATGTTCCAAGTAGCAGTGGCTAATTGGGAACATTACACAAGATTATTGTTATATTATAAGATCTTATACCCATTTTTGTGCTTGTGAGTCAAAACTTTGGATTTTATCTAAGTCTCTAGTTTGGCTCTTGCTTAAACACTTTGGATATACTTTGGCTCGGTTTTGGCCTCGACCTCATCTATAGCCTTTTGAAAATTGCGGTCTCAACATCGAAGTAGGAAAACTTCTGCAAATACCTTCATTGTCAAGGCCTTAATTATTTTTCTTGACTACTTTGGAAAGTTCACATCACAAAGTTGTACTCTTTTCTCCTTTTTCTTTTCTCATTCTGTTAATGTTTTCGTAAAACATCAGTGGAATGCCATTTGTGGTGTTTTCACATGTTGAGGCTTGATATGATAACAAAATAATCTTCCTGAAAACTCCTCCCATACATATATCATTACCATGGAAAATCGCAACTAGAACAAAGTTTCAAGAAGAAAGGAAATTGAGTTAATAAAGTAGTTTAATTTGATGCTCTATTAAGTCTGTACATTTATAGATTGATTTGAGTGGCCCAACACCAACTTAGATAGCATGGATCTTCATGTCAACCCATATTCAACCTTGCATTATGATTCCTCTTCTCGTTTCCCTATAGACCAATTCCACTGGAATTCACCTCTCTCCAACCACTTTAAGCTCCAACACTACAATGAACTGCATCAACTTATAACTTTGTATTTATATTTCAAGTGTTCAAATGCCATAGAGTTAAAGATAAACCATATTATGACCAAAATGAGCATCAAATAAGTTTAATCAAACAAAAATAATTGGAGCATCAACATGAGTTCCAATATAATCTCCTCGTCTCTCCTCCCTCGTCCTTCCATTGTTGGCAATACCCAAGTAGCCATGCCAACCCATCTGCTAAATCCACCTTAATCCAACCTTGAGGTGAGGAAATATGCATTTCTTGGGAAAGGTAAGTTGTTGCTTGTCATAATTAAGGTTGGGCTACTCTTACAGACCTTCCTCTTAAGCAATGATTTTCCTCAGTGGATATGTCATCCATATCTACCATGGATTTTATGGAAATCCCTAGAATATATTTGTACTCATTTTCTAATCCTATGCTACCCATCAATGGCCGTGTACCTCATGTGCCTTCTCCAGAAGACATTGTTAATCATGTTTAGGTGAAATTGTTGTGTGCTCTCCTCATCACAGGCTTTGCTCACACACGATAATTAACCAACCCCTAACTACTGCAATCTACACTTCTTTGCAATCCAGCTCAACAACTACATTAAACTCCTCAAAATTTTTATTTGCCTCGGTTCTTAACTCGCTTGACTTTAATATTTTCGTCTCCTTTTGCATCTTGACTAACCAATCACATTTGTGCATAAATTCATTCTCAGTAATTTTCTCAAATAAAAACATGCAAAGAGCCACTGAAGACTCAAAATGTAGAATAAATATGCATATAATATCTCTAAATCAATTAAAAATATACCAAAAAAATACTTCCTAACTTAAAAATCTACAACACATTTGTAAAGATCTAATTTGTTGAATTAACAGTGTCAACCATAACCATGATGGTCCCAAAACATATATCTTACCATTATGGATTTTACTCTAGGTGTCAATGTCCTTGAAATAACACTACCCAATTTCCCCTTGTCATACAAAACTTAACACTAAGGAGTTGGTTTTCCAATGACTGCCTTAAAATGCATGAAAACATGAGGCATGTACAAAACTTGTTTGTTGACTGGTATCTTGCTTGTAACGTGGAGAGAGGCGATATGTTATTGAGTCTTTTAAGTGAGTTCTCACATTGGCTTTATAAGACTCACCCAAACTTGAAGGTGACAGATATAATTTAAGGCAGCACTAGGGGATAAATTATTAAAATAAATTACTTTTACACTTAAAGTACTAAGTGTTAAAAAAATTATGAATAAAAATATTATATACGTTTGACCTGACCCTGCTTGGAAGTGACACCAAGGCCCAATTTTTTCCCCTTCCCTAATCACAAACAAAATGTCCAAAGATAGAATCATTTTGCAATTTCTTTGAATATATTTATGCAATAATAATAGAAAGTAAAACGTCCAACGCTTAGACCATGATTCGATTTCCCCACTGAACTTTTACATGGTGATCAAAGGAATCTTTCACTTATTAAAATTTATTTATTGTGATGAAATTCAATTTTGCAGGTTTTACCTTCGTTTTGTACATGGCATAGCCTATTTATGAGTATTTATTCTTCATAAAATCTGGTATAAGTTGTAATTGTTTTTGTTCAACATAGTTATTTTTGTTGGATGGAGGTTAAATTATATTTTAAATATAACATTTTATTCGACAGTTATTTGGGTTTTTTTAATATTATTTTGGTTGATAAATTTAAAATTATATTTTTTTTTATCATGTATTTGAAAATAAATTTATTGTATTATATTTATTTATTTTGTAGGTAAAATTATCTATACAATTTGAATGAATGACTTCTATTAAAAAGTGTCTTGATATTGCACTAAATCATAATTTATTCAAAGCACTATAAGAAATCTATTTAATATATTATTTGTACCAATATATTATAATTATTGCAAAAAAAGCATAATCATAATCTATTCAAAGAACTATAAGAAATCTATTTATTATGTTATTTGTATCAATATGTTATAATTATTGGAGGAAAACATAAACCACATAATTAAACTCCATCAAATCACTAAAAAAACCTATTTATTATGTTATTTGTATCAATATATTATAATTATTGCAAGAAAACATAAACCACTTAATCATAATCTATTCAAAACATTATAAGAAACATATTTATTATGTTATTTCTATCCATATATTATAATTATTACAAGAAAACATAAACAATATTTCTTAAAAATATTAACTGTTTTTGCATCCATTGCTCTTATTAATATAATAATTTTTTATAATATATATTAAAAAAATATTAACTTTATAATTATTATAAAATAAAACATTTTATAACTTTAAACAAATATCACCTTTACATTATTATAGATTAATATTTTTCAAATTTTTAATCCATTACCGGATCCCTAAAACTTTGTATTGTAAAATTTATATGTTTAAATATTTTACAATTAAGATATGCCTACTATTTAGGATTTGATTAATTGTTTTGAACTAGTCATCTTCATAGCATATATTTTTTTAATATTTAATTTAAAGAAAAATACAATATCATCAACTCATCAAATGAACTTAAATGTATATGATATTGTGTGTAATAATTTTTGGTGAAAATCACATAAACGAAATTTTTGTCCACGCGTTTCGAACCAGCCAGTGTGGTTCATCATCAGGACAAGATGAGAAATCTGATCAGGAGACCCGTTTAAGTAGATCAGGACAGCTACAACTAGCCGTTGGAAAAAACGGCTAGTTTCCAACGACTAGTTGTAGCTGTCCTGATCTACTTAAACGGGTCTCCTGATCAGATTTCTCATCTTGTCCTGATGATGAACCACACTTTTGATTTTCACCGAAAATTATTACACACAATTTATGGATCACAGAAGCCAAATTCCTAATGTATATGATATTATTTATTATTAGAAAAATTGGGATGCAATAATAATATACACCAATATAATATTGTTTTTAAATCATATTTAATTCAAAATTATTAATTATAAATTAATTCAAAAGGTAATTTTAAATACATTTTTTTTAAGAACTCAGAACTACACTAGTTTAGTCCCTCTTCAATAATATATAATTGATTTCAATTGTTATGATTATAATTTTTTTATATGAATCATGTTACTATTATAATATTTAGATGTATCATGTGGTCGAGACATGTACTCCATGGGTAAATTTGAAGATTTGAACCTCAAATTTCATAATACATACAATATCACTCTACCATTGCCAATTAAACACTTTGTAAGATTATTATAAATTAATTTAATTCATTAAATATTTTTAGTTTTATATAACATATTTTAAAATTGATTTTTTAAATTATGTATTATGGATTTTCAATTTTTTTAAATATTAAAAGAGAATAATTTTTAATTAATTTTATAATAATTTTAACATTTAAATTATTTTAAAATTAAATTATTTTAAACCTTAAATTATTTTAAAATTATATTCCCTTTACTTATCTTTTTAAAAACTTTCTATTATTAATAATTAGTAATAAAATGTTATAGATACTTTCACAAATAATTATTAATAATAAAATTATTTAATTAACTCACCTAATCACAACTCAACCATTTTTTTAATATAAAAATCTACAACAAATATTATCACATCTTCCATATTCTTAAAACTTATTTTCAAACTAGTTACATTCACCTAAATCCTAACTTAAAGCTAATCTAATTATCCAAATTCATGTAATTCACTATTGAATAGCATTCTCAGTGACACTAATTATCCTTTCTACAATGGATCAAATAACTTAAAAAACATTTGCAAACCACTAAACTGTGTAAGCTCTAGTGACTTGATCATAAAGTGTTTGAGCTCATTTGGTTTGATATATAAAAGAGGCCATCGAAAAATGGTTGTACACAAGGAAGGACACCTGTACTCGAAGGATCTCTAATAATGTTTTGAGACACTTTTTCATCAATGACAATGAATTAAGTTTGGGCAATGTAACTTACAAAATTAACCTAAATCATTTTAATTAATTTTTTTTATAGTTGTCTTTCTATAATCAAAAAGATAAATAGTCAACTTTAATTATAAAATTTCAAAAGAAATAGAATTAATGATTTTTATTTTGAAAAATATATCTTACATTTTACTTATTATTACTAAAATAAATTTTCACAATAATAAAAAAATATAAAATTAAAAACATTTTAATTTTTATTCAAGTTAATTAAAAGTATTTTAGTTTTTATTTTGTAAAACGTTTTAGAGATTGTAATGTTCTTTAGTGTGTTTATTATTTGTAGGAGTAGTATGTGGTTTAAGAAATCATAATAAAGAGTATATAAGGCATCAAAATCACTATTAAATCATAGTCAAGGCCAAATACAGTTTTTATATAGCTATATATTTTTAGTATTTTGAAGCATCTAAGTCATAGATCACACATAGTTTAAGCCATGCTAACCCTTAACATCTCTAGATATTTTTGGTATCTCCTCGTGACTCTGGTGAGTTTCAAATCGTGACCACCTTACAAAATGAAACTCTCAAAATCTAATCACACTAGTGAGACTTGACAAAATGGAAATGGACATTACTTTTCTATCTTTTAATAGTTTTTGTTATTTTTATTCATTGAAACTTTTAGTTATATATATTAAGAGGGTAGTCTAAATAATAGACAAAAAATATTTTTTCTAGGTATTTTTTCTAGTTAATTTTGAAATTTTTTAAGAAGCATAATTCATTGAAACTTTTAGTTATATTTATTAAGAGAGTAGTCTAAATAATAGAAAAAAATATTTTTTCTAGGTATTTTTTCTAGTTAATTTTGTCAAAATCAGATAGCGATTTTTAAGAAGCATAAGTTTAAGCTATTTAATTAAGAATTTCATCTGCCTCATATGTTGTTTAGGCAGTGAATTCATTTATACATTCAAAAATACATTTTAAATTGTAACATTTTTAGGCACTTAATCCATTTATGCATTCAAAAATAAATTTTAAAATATAACATAAAATCACAATCTGAAAAGAAAATGTATAGTCCAATTCCAAGAGAAAAACCATTTTTTTTGTTAATTAGATTGTGCCTATAGTAGGTATGTCAATATATATTAAAACTTTTGTGTATATATATTTATATTACAATTTTTTCATGGGGAGTATATTTTATGAACTTTCTATTAAAATATGGAAGAGAGTATCTATTATTCCATATCCATTTTAATCCCACATTTATCAAGTCTCAAGAGGGATCAAATGCCTCAAGGTGTAACTATTTTTTAAATCGTAAAATATGAAGAAGTGTTTATACCTTGATAAATTTGACTCCTCTCAATATTTGATAAATAAAAAATTGGATTAAGATAAATATACATTATTGACTATCTAAACAAAAAAATATTCTAAACATACTTTGTTTCGTAGAATCTTGTTTCATATAATATTATAACTTTATATTTAATCTTAAATAAAATGATAAAAAAATAAATATCTATCTTTAAATAATATTGCATTGTAGATAAATCCATAATTGACATTTTTTAAAGAATATTGCATTGTAGATAAATCCAGAGTTGACATTTTTTATCAACCCTAAAAACAAATTTTAAAACAAAACAATAAATACAAGGAGACGAAGGGGGAAGGAGAAACATAAAAAATACACAAAAATAATAATAGATAGAATAAAATAAAGGAAGAAAGGAAAACCTTAAAAAAATAAAAAACAAAGCAAATAAACGAAGGAAACAAGAAGATAAATTAATGAGAGATAAGAGAAGGAAAATAAGGGAAGGGAAAAGAGAGACAAAAGGAAGAAAGAAGGAAGAGAGGAATGAGAAATGGGGAGATAGGGAAAAAAAAGGAAAATTAAAGGAGGAAATCTGAGAGGAAAGAAATAAAGAAGGGAAGAAAAAAGAAAGTGAAGGTTAATTGTATGAGAGTAAATGGATTCAACTTTTACTCACTTTAACTCCCCCATATCTATTGAGATTGTTGGGTTATTTTGTGATTTCCAATGTTTATATAAGCTTGTGTTTGAAGCAATGATCTTCCTTAATGACAATATTAGTGTATTTAAGGCATAAATAATGTTGTGCCTTGGAAGAATGTTCTACAAAAGGATGAGTGTATTATTTTTTTTTTTTATGTTAGCTTATGCTCTTTGATTTTTATCTTGAACGATAGACTAGTCTCTCCAATGTAGCACATTCCATGGGAGCAATTGATCTTATAAACCCCATTGAGCTACAAATTGTCAATATTATCTTTAGTAGGTCTCATTTTATGTCGGATGGTCTCAAAGAGTTTGAATGATGTTATAATTCCATTTCTTTTAAGGACCTTAGCGATCTTGTCAATTGTACTACAAATGTATGGGAGGAATGCTTTCCTATTGGAGGCTAGAGAATTAGGAGAAGTGATTTGAATATGGGAAAACTAGTTTTGTTGTGCTAGCTCCCTCATCAGTTTAAAATAAATGTGTTTAGGATCATCTCAAATTAGCCAGTTATGTGCAGGTTTATGTGTCAAGTTTTGTGTTTTTTATGAGAAATTCATGAGTTAATTAGCTTAAAACACATGTATAACAAATAAATTGCAGAGAAATAAGACGCAACAAATTCATTACGCAATAGATGATAACAGAGTTCGCCCCTTCTAGGTGACATATCAATGGACATGTTTCAACTGGCTAGGCCCTCTTTGGATTAATGGTAAATTCTCTGATTACATGCACCTACAATGCTCCAATGGCTTTTCCACCTTCTCAATTGGATTCAGAAGACCCAAAAACCTCAAAATAGACTCTTCAAGCTTTGAAAATGGTCTTTAAGTGGACTAGGTAGGACCTCCTCTCCTAGTGTCCCTATCCTTCTTTAATCTTCAAAGTGGAATGATCACTTACAAAAGTGATCCATTGTCTATATAACCTGGACCATAATGTTCATAGCATCCAAATCATCTGTGAATGACTCTTTATGAGCCCAATTTGGTCAAATTTTGTAAAATTTATGGCCTGAAATGTTTGGTCTTGGAAATCTCCACTAAAATTGTGGAAAATCCAATTAAGTCCGCCAATTTTGGGGGCAGCACTGAATTTGGCGGACTCCGCCATCTTCTCCACTAAATCAAACTCAGGTTAATTAATTTAAGTGGAGTTTAAATAATAGATAATTCTGTTTTAATGCTAATCGAGCGTGTTAAAATAATTCACATTAAAATGCAATTAGCGCAAATTAAAGCTTGTTTAAGGGTTAAATAACCAATTTTTAAAATTAACCTACACAATTAGCAATAAGTTCCACTCGTTCTTCGCATATGGTCCTGTGGTGAGGGGGTTGGCCCGTGGCACTGGCCCCCTCCTTACCCCCACCAGTCCAATGACATGAATATAAATATAAACGTTGAGCATATAGAGTTAAGAACCGAAGTTGTGGTATGGTTGGTAGTTGGTTGCATTCGCTTGGGGGAGGTCGTGGGGTCGAGCCCCGACCTCCACCCTTCCACTCGTATAAATTTTGCAGTGAAATATATTATATCCAACCTTGATATATGAAATTTGGACTATGGTATTACACCATACTTTATTATATCCCAACCTTTGATAATTAAAATTCAAACTTTGACCATATTTCGGCCTTGGAGAGGGGGGGGGGGGGTGGGCGGGCACGTGGCGGCCTTCAGGATTACCACGTGTCCTCTTCCCATTCGCTCCTCCCAACTCCAATTAAAACGGAACAAATCACCCACTTAACCATCATCCACAATTGACACTTGTCATAGTGTCATTGGGCGAAATGAAGGAATATTCCCAGAATATTTTCTTTTTTCCTTCCATGTCACCTTTCTGTCCTTTTCTGCAATTTTTTTAGTTGTTTAGGAAAATGAAAAACATGCTCTATTTTCCTTATACAAACCTTTTTTTGAGTGAAATGAAGTGTGCCAGATTCCTGGCAATGAGACCTATCTGGTCATTCAAGTTTGGTGTGATTCTGAGCAGATTTTTAGCAAATTTTTGCCCCCAATCGAGATTCCGATAAGAAGGGATATTATTTTAGCTCTTTTGATGGATATACAAGTTTATTTCTAACTGTAGCCAATATCAAGGAAGACTTTAGTAAGGTGGTCAATTTCTTGTTGGACATGTTCCTTGTTTGATCATCATGAGGCTCTAGTGATTAGTGCATTACGGATCCCCATCGTCTGTGATGGATGTTTGTGAGAATTAATATGGAGATAGTTTTCATTGTGTATATTTTTTATGTATACCTGATTCCCAATGCTTCCATCCTCATTTATGGTAAGTAGCACATCATAGAAGGTGATTGTAGTGTAATTTTCAAGTTCCATGGTGAATTAAATGTCATGAAAATTTCCATTTAGATGTTCCAAAAACATGTTTAGTTCCAATTTACCATATGGTAATTTTATGTCTCTTTCATCAACATACCTCTTCCATCATTTTTGTTTCATGGAGTAATTGTTGATGGCCTTATTCTCAAAAATATCCATAAAAATATTGGTGATAATGGGTGATAAAGGAGATCCCATTGATACTTAAGTGGTTTGTTCACAGAATTCACCTTGTAAATTGAAAAAGGTATATCTAAGGTAGATCCACGTATGTCTAGTAGTTTTAGGCCTCAATAACACTTATAAAATCCTCTAATGCTTCATTGAGAGGATTTTTGGTAAATAATGAGACCACATTGAATCTCATGATGAAATATTCAGGGTCACATTTTTCATCTTTAATTAGATTGACGAAGTAATTGGAATCCATAATAAAGGAATATGTGTTTCCAACAAGGGCGTTGAAAATGGCAGCTGCATATTTAGCCAACATATATGTGGGAGAGGCAACGGTGATTACAATAGGCCTCATTGGAACTCCTTCCCTATGTATTTTTTGGATAGATTGGTTGGTCATTTAAGATAAGACTTAAGGAGTGTGGGGCTGACATAAAGAAAGAAATAATACACTCCTCTAATCTTGCAGGACATTCTTCGAAGACAAAACACCACTTATGCCTTCAAGAAACTAAGATCATCACTAAGAAGGATCACTATTTCAAATGCAAGCTTAGAGAATCATTGGAAATCATAAACCATCCCAAAAATCTCAATAGGGATGGGGGAGTTGAAGTGAGTGGAAGTTGCATCCCTTTATTCTCACACAATTAACCCCCGCTTTTCTTTCTCTTCCCTTATTTGTTTCTTTCCTCTTTTCTTCCTTCCTTTACTTATTCTTTTTTCTCTTTATATTTTCCCATTTCTTATTCCTCTCTTTATTTTTTCTTCCTTTGGTCTCTCTTTTCCCTTCCCTGATTTTCCTTCTAGTCTCTCTCGTTACTTTATCTTACTGTTTCATTAGTTTATTTATTTTGTACCTTTTTGTATTTTTTTTTTAGGATTTTCCTTCCTTTATTTTATTTTATTTATTATTTCTTTGGGTTTATTTTTTTTCTCCTTCCTGCCTTGGAATATTTGTTTCCTCCCTCTTTATTTCGATTTCTATTTTTCATTTTAATTTTTGTTTCCACTGTTCTTTCCTCTCTTTTGATTACTCTTTATTATTTCCTTATTTTATTTTATTTGATTTTGATTTTTCTTATTGGGTCAACCTATTCTGACCTCTCCTCCCTATCTTCTTTTATTTATTTATTTTTCTTCCGACCTTACCTTCTCGTAACAACTTTTCTTGATAATGGGTCTTTTTTGTGACTTGAAACTATGAATTTATTTCCGATAGAATTTGGGATTTACCTCTTCCTTATATTCGCAAGAACCAAGGAAGAGGTACATAGTCATCATAGTCAACATAAACATTACACAGGCATCTCCCAATGTACAAAGGTGACTAAAAAATAGGCATCATGCATCATGTAAATGAGACTTGAACTTGGGTGGGGAGGTTATCACTAAGCCACTTGGATGGGGAGGTTATTAGGAAACAATTTCAACCAGTCGGGCTACATTCAATTAACTAACTGATTCATACCTAAATTATTCAGTTGTAGATACTTCAAAAATACTATACAAATATTGAAGGGCATATTTTTCTCTTCATATATGGACACAAGTTTTATAATGAACCTATGGACATTGTTGAAAAATTAGATCCAACCACCCATTAAAAGGAAAAGAAAATGCCACCAAATTCATATACATGATAGGGAAAATGCCAATACATTTATTTTCATGGAAGGTTTAATTGAATTAAAGCATTACCATAAAAAAAATAGTGTTTCATTTTTATAATAATAGACAATTTCTCCCTCGTGATGGGTGTCGATTCTAGAAGCCTATCACAGTCATAATGAGAAAAACTAGATTCTTCAGCCACTTGGCCCTTCGAAAGTTCTCTTATATGTAATTGTACATACCAATAAATTCCCATGCCATAGCTCATTTAACCCATCTTAGTTGGATGTACACCTTAGCTCATTTGGCTCACAGGGTAATGATTTCAGTTCATAATTATATGGAGGGGCTCCTGGTGTTTAGAGCAGAGGGTGGTGTCATGAGGTGGTGGCAACATTCTTCAGACACGCCTTTGTTCCTAGCGGTTTGTACTACATCGATTTTCTCGTATTTAGTTATGGTTTTGCCTGCTAACCATGCCAATGGTCCTTATAGTTGCAATGTATGCTTTGGTAGGTCCAAATTTCAGTGTATACTTCTTCTCACAAAGGTAGTGAATTTGTATTTCCCTACATTTCTCAATGAGTGTTGGCTTACTCATGGGTGGGTAAGGTGAGGGTGGAATTAATCAAAATTTAAAATGAATTGAAATTAATTAATTAATTAATATAAATAATATATATATATATATATATATATATATATATATATATATATATATATATATATATATATATATATATATATATATATATATATATATATATATATATATATATATATATATATAAACTAATAGAGGAAATGACTTTTTCCAGGTATTTTTAATCAAAACTAGGAAATGATTTTTAAAAACTTGGGTTTTTTCCAAGGTGTTGAATTATATATGAATTTAAAAATGTATTTTAAACAAAAATAAATAAAAATATTTCTTGAAATTGTATTGTCGAATTTCGATGGAAAAATTCCATTTCTTCCATAGCTTACATTGGGTCATTTATTTTAGCCCCGATAGGGAACTCAATTGGCAATGGTTGTGAAAATGATTTGTTATGTTTGAGGAGGTTCAATGATCCAGATTTATGCAGGAACACAACAAAATACACATATAGCCATAAATATAAAAATGCAGCAAAAATAAAACTTCATTTCATTAATATCAAAGAACTAAAATTTGTTTACAGATAGAATGGAAATAATTAACTAGCTAAGGCACTGGTAGATTATCTCTGAGAAGAGATGTGGTCACTACAGGCAGCTAAAATCTATATTACAATGAGGCTCGAAGGCCTATATATTATTGAGAAAAAATGGAAAACCCTAAACATCCACAAGCCTAACCCTATGAGATGAAATGCCAAAATATGGGCCCCGTCGGGGTAAATTGGTACATCAATTTCCTGGGGTCGTAACTATGGCATACAATCTCTGTTTGATACACATGATACATCTTAGAAAGATCTATCTAAGGACTATAATTTCTGACTATGGATTTTTAGTTCGAAATGGACACATATGCGTCGAAGGTTTGATGCCCAAAAACCGTTGTTTAGGGCGTCAAAATGGCTCCGGAAGTTCAAGACCTGAAAAACTGCTAAAAATAGTAAAAAGTGTGCTATAGTTAAGGAAACTGAAAAGTTGAAAGAAACAATGGTGGGGCCCCAAAAAGAATCGGTGGGTGGCCACCAATATCCACTTGGATCATTCCTCCCCCATTAGGAAGAAATGGTCCCCATTTCATTGAGTTCCTCCATGAGATGAGGAAACTTCTGCTGAACTTGGTCCCTGGTGAACCACTTTCCTTGTTGTAGGAGTTGGCCAGCTTTGACAACCCGATACAGTTGGATATTCTTCTAGCGAGTGTTCTTTATTTACATTTCCGTGATACAATATGTGGTGGCCCGTTACATGCAGTTTGGGTTTAAATCTATTGGTGTGAGTTGTTTTGCAATGTTAGAGGTGTCCAATAGAGGTGGGAAATAGGGCCGAAGGCAGTCCACATTGAATACTAGGTGAAAACCAAGGAATGGTGGAATATTGAGCTCGAAGGCATTATTCCTGACAGCCTTGGTGATGGTGTATGGCCCATATCAGAGCGGTCAAAGCTTGCGGTGGGGTCTAGTGAGGAGCTCCTTTTGAAAATGTAGCCACACTTTGTCACCCACCTATAAGTGGTGTAGCACCTGATGTTGATCATGTCGTTGCTTGTACTTATCATTTGCTTTTTCCTATATTTCATGAACCTACTAGAGGATGTGTTGAATGTGCTCAATGAAGTTTTTTTCTTTGTTAGCTTAAGACTGGACATGAGCCGAATTGGTTTGAGTAGCCACAAATTGCATGGCTACGTCAATGGGACATAGTGGCTGGAACTCCATGCCCACCTAAAAGGGGTTGTGGTCGATTGAGTTGTGGAGAGCCCAGTTATAGTTGTGGTGTACATAGAGAAGGCTCTCATCCCATGTGCGTGGATGCTTTGAATTGTACATGTGCAGAATGTGTACAATCATCATGTTGACGGCCTTTGTTTGTCCATCAGTTTTGGGATGGAAAGCTGTGGAATTGGCGAGCTTTGTGTCTATCATTGACTAGAGGCTAGACCAAAATGTGTTGAGGAACTTGCTCTTGCGATATGAGATGATAGATTGTGGGATCCCAAAGTGCACCCACACTTGTTCAAATAAGAGTTTAGCAGTTCATTCTGCCGTGATATTATTTTTGCAGGCCGACATAATGTCCATCTTCGAGAATCTGTCGACGACCACGAAAACACAGTCATTTCCATACTTAGTATAAGGAAAGCCCAACATGTAATCCATGGAGATGAATTCCCAAGGTCAACTAGGGGTAGGTAGCAGAGTATAGGGTCCTTGCTTCTTGATGGTCGATTTGGAAATGGAGCAAGCACTGTAGGATTTGATGTACTTCCAAACATCTTTTCGAAGGTTCGACCAATAGAAATACCTTTGCAGTACGACCACTCTTTTCTCGACCCCAAAATGCCTAGTGACTCAACTGTAGTGTGCTTCCCTAATCATCTTGGCACGCTCGCTTGAAGGAACACAAAGGTTTCCTAGGTGACATAGTAGTGCATCCTAGAGGTGAAAATTTGGAACTTGCGTACCCTACAAGAGTGTCTTGTATGTGTGGCCAAATTTTGGATCGCTCTTGTAGAGAAGCATCCAATCAAAAGTCTTGTGTCCACAAGATTTGAGAATGGTGGTTAGCACCATGATCAGTGATCGGCTGAGGCCGTCTGCAACATTATTGGTTCTACCCTTCTTATACTTGATGTTCAAATGAAATTGTTGCAGATATGTGGACCACTTCTGATGGCAATCATTCTACAACTTCCCTTGTATCTGTATGAACTGCAGGGGTCAGTGGTCTGTGTGGATGACCGTTTCCTTCCCCAAAATGTATTTCTTCCATTGGCGGCATGTCTGCACAATGGAATACATTTCTTTGTCATATGCGGGATACTTGCGGACTGTGTCAGACAATGTCTCACTGTGATATGCCACTATATGCCCTTTTTGAGTAAGAACTACCCCAATAGCATAGTCAGAGGCATCTGTATTGATCTCAAATGGTTGTTGCAAGTATGGTAAAGAAATCATTGGGTCAGAGCAGAGGCGATGTTTCAATTCTATGAATGCCTTCTGTTGAGATTTCGACCAAAATAATTTTTCTTTTGCTCCTCCCTTGGTGACTTGAATCGAGGGCCAAGTGATATGAGAGAATCCCAACATGAACCTATGGTAGAAATGAGCAAGATCCAGAAAGCTGTGAAGCTCTAGTAGAGTGGTTGGGGCCGACCAATCCTGAATTACTTGGATATTGGTTGGATCCACATGCAACCCCTTGTTCATCAATAATGTATCCAAAATACTGAACCTGGGTCATGCCAAAAGTGCACTTCTCCAAATTGGCACACAACTTTTGTTGTCGCAGTGTTTGGAGGACCTGTCGGATGTGGCGGAGGGACTCTTCCTAAGTCTGGTTGAAGATTAGGATGTCATCCAAGTACACTACTACTGATGAGTTGGTGAATGGCCGCAAGATGTCGTCCATCGGCCTCATGAATGTTTTGGGAGCACTCGTCAACCCGAAATGCATGACCAGCCATTTGAAAAGGCCCTCCTTGGCTTTTAAGGTAGTATTCCACACATCAGAGGGTTCGATTGGTACCTGGTGAAACCCATACTTCAAGTCTATATTGCTAAAATATTTCTCCCCTTTGATTTGATCTAGAAGGTCATCAATCCATGTGATCAAGTACCTATTCCGGATATTCATCTTGTTCAGTGCCCAATAGTCAATATAGAGTCTCCAAGTCCCATCCTTCTTCTACACCAACAAGATCGGGCTCCCACAGGACAATGAACTCATCTGGATGTGACCATTCTGTAGTAGCTCCCGAACCTGCCTCTTGATTTCATTGTTCTCCAGAACAGAGTGTCGATAGACTGGTCCATTGGGCAGTGACGCACCTGGGTTCAGATCAATGGGGTGCTTGACCTGACAGTGTAGAGGCACCCCCTATGGGTGAGGTGAATATGTCCCTGTACTCCTCCATGACCTTGTCCATTTTTTATTGTCGTGTGGAGGAGTCTTGTCTAGAGGTCATGGCCACACTCTTCTTCTTTCCCTGGGGGCGGATCATCAAGAAAAAAAATCCCAGTTTTGGAAATGAGCTTACTACATTGTTTTTTAGTAACCAAAGAGATTGCCACAAGTGGTGGTACCTCTAGCATCCTGTACAAATTATTGCCCAAAGTAACAACAACAATGTGAGGATGAGACTCATACACAACATGTCGCTTCCACAAGTATGGTTGGCCTAATAATACATAACAAACATCAAGAGGAGAAATTTAACATAATACCTCATATGTGAAGGGCTTGATGATGTAGGGAGGGTAGCATTGCTGGCTAACACAGAGATATTGTCCTTAGTGAAGCCACCTGATGGTGTACGAATGTAGGTGTGTTGTGGTCGGCAAGCCAAAACACTTGATGACCTCTACTTAAATGAGGTTCTTTTGGCTCCCTCTGTCGACAATGAACTGTAGCAAGGAACACTTTACCCACATCTAAGAGTGGAAGAGACGCTCCTCCTCCTCTGGATCTTCCGGTCCTCCTTATGGATATTTACAGTGGCAACAGTGGCATTAGGCTCCACATCAATAATATACTTCCCTTTGACATTCCCCTTGTTGGGTTCCGATTCAAATTTGAAGCATGCATCCAATTTAGAAACCCTCATCTCAGCCACCAATGATTGCTTGGCCCGACACTCACTTGTGTTATGAGTGGAGATATTATGGAACTCACACCACTTTCCTATGTCCTTCTTCGGCTTCGTGGGGTTGTTATTTTCTTGCGGCTTTAGTAGGTTATCTTGGGCCGCCATGCCTTGGCTTTTTCCTTTTTTCTGCAGTTTGGGGGCACCTTTCCCTTGCTTTTGATCACAGATCCAAAGTCTCGCTTCTTCTATTTGAATTTCTACTCAATCTTGGCAGCATACTTGTATGTCATACCAAGGGAGGAGTTGTCGAGGAACTCCATTTCCTCCGGAATGTATTTGTGCAGAAAACTGCAATACATCAGCACCAAATGTTTCTCCAAATATTTGATACCAAAATTTGTGCGCAGGGTATGGAACAGATTCTTCAGCCCATGCACATCTTGATCCCTTTCCTGCCGCAGCGTTGTCCATTGTATGTACTTGTCCTCATAGCTCCCCACAGGATAATACTGTTCCTTGATGTCATCTCAGAAAGAATTCCAAGTGGGTACGATCGAGAAAAGAGAGGGTTTCCCCTCATCCTTTTTCTCACAGTAGGTTTCCCACCAGTCCTTAACATGGGGGTATCTTTGAGGAGTGAAAAAATAATCTTCTCCCGGTTGGAAAATTCATGAACTGAGAAATATCCTTCTAATAGATTTAACCATCTATCTATGGCGTATGCATCTATTTGGCCCTCAGATATGGAAATTTCAAATTTTACCTATACCTTAAAAGGATTTATGCCTCCAGAGTGGCTGTTGGATGCAAATACACTGCCAGTGGGCAGTCATTGGAGGATCTGGGCAAAGTTATCCATCATTGCGTTCCTTTGTTTTTTGAGGTCCTCCTCGAGAAATATTTTGATAGGATCTCCTACTCCATCATATTTCTTTTCATCCGTCATGGGTGGTCGTCAGGGTTTGCGAGGTTGATCTTGCAAAGGTTCAACCAGATTGAGCCCTAACTCCTTATACCCCGACCTCATTGGGGACATGCAAAGAAGGATCAAGAAAGAGCATACTGCTCTGATACCACTAATCCAGATTTATGCAGGAACGCAACATAACACACATATAACCATAAATATAAAAATGCAATGGAAATAACACTTCATTTCATTAATATCAAAGAATTGAAATTTGTTTACAGACATAATGGAAATAAACTAACTAGGACACTGGTAATTTATCTCAGAGAAGAGATGTGGTGGCTACAGGCCTCTGAACTCTATGTTACAATGAGGCTTGAAGTCCTATTATTTAGAAAAAATGGAAAACCCTAAAAATCCAAAAGCCTAACCCTAGGATATGGAACGCCATAATATGGGCCTCATCGGGGTAAATTGGTACATCAATTTCCTGGGGTCATAATTTTAACATACTATATCTGTTTGACGCACATGATACATTGTTAGAAATATCTATCCGAGGACTACAACTGTTGACTGTGAATGTAGGGTCCGAAATGGAATCATAGGGCCTCAAAATGGCTTCGAAAGTTTGGGACCCAAAAAAATGCTAAAAATAGTAAATTGTGCTATAATTAAGGAAACTGAAAAACTAAAAGAAACAATGGTGGGGCCCCAGGTAGAATAGGCTAGTGACCACCAATATCTACCTGGATCATTCAATGTTCAAATTCTTCCAATTCACATGTTCTTATGGAAGGGGAATGTGTAGGCACCTCGAGGTTATAGCGGTATCGGCTGCAGTTGACCCATTATACATTGTTGCATAAAAATCTGGAGTACTCTAACCAACATCCCCAACTATATTTTCCTCTTGAAAATTGTGAATCTGAGGCATGGCACCCTGGTGGGATGGAAAACCTCTCTTTTGATGCTCTACACCACAAGTCAAACATTGCAAAGGTTTCATGTCATCACCCTTTTTATGATCCTCAGGGCCGAAATCCATGTTTCCTATCAATTGCATTGAACTTATTATGAGGTTTTATGCTCTCCTTATCACCTGCATCCCGAGGTCTTCCTTTCTTCTTATCCCACTTGTCTTTAGTCTTCCCATTACCTTTCCAATATCACTTATGCTCAGACTTGCACTTACACCTATCATAAAAATCACTACAAGGAAAATACCCTCTAGCGGATGTTTCTGAGGAACCCCTTATAAAAATACCACAACCATCCATTTGTAGTGGAGGTTAATAGAGGAAGCTAGCAGGTGGAGGTTTTTGTGGATGTTTTTCTTCTGGTGTGTTTATCATCCTAAACCGCACCAGTGTGCTCAACTAGAGAAAGCACCAGTGCGCATAAAAAATTGACACACCAGGACACTGTGCACTCAGTAAAAACCCACTCGGTGCATCTTGTTACTGTAGGGCACTAGTGATTTACAAATATTCCGCATCGGTGCATCCTAAACCCTGCACCAAAACTGAAACAGCCTGGTGTGGTTTTAACAAACCGCACCGGTGCGCCTATAAAAACGACGCAGTGGAACATGGTTAAATAAAAAAAAAATTATGGAAAAAAATCCGCATTTTTCACTTCTCAATGCTCCAGATCTCTCAGGCACTAGTGCAAATTTACCTTGATTGAGGCACCCTATCATCGGTGCTCCCATTGCACGCACTGATGATGTTCATTGCCCAACGTCTCCATTTTGAATTTTGCAAAACGATGGGAAAATTTAGTTTTGCAAATTCTACAGCCAATATGCCTCCTCGATGGCTAGATGTACATGTATTTTCCTTTTTTTTTCCATAATTAAACCTTTTATCGGATTAGTTTTTTAAAATAGCTTAAAATTCCCCTTATTTAAAAAAACAAAAATTGCCGCGCGGTGCACTGAACTCGTACGGCTCGCACTGGTTCACGGTGCTTCCTGTAAATTTACAAACTGCACCGCTACCGGCACTAGCGGTATCTTCACTGGTTCTAGGGTGGTACTAAAACAACGCACGGTGATTTTTTAAAATTAAAAAAAAGTGCGGTGCGGTCGGTTACTTGGCTGCATCGTTGACCTTGTCGAATAGCGGGAATGCGGTGCGTTGACAGAAATATATGCCCTGGAGTGAGTAATTTTGTCAACGAACCACATTCCGGCAATTCGACATGGTTAATGGTCCAGCTGGGTAAACTACTGTACCATTGACTATGTAGTGATCTCAGGAGTGCGGTGTGCTTCGTAAACTATACGCCCTGGGGCATATAGTTTGGTTAGCACACCACCCTCCCGACACTGGTCTATATTCAACAGTGTGGTATGTTATACCATCGCACCATTGACCTTGGAGCAATTCCATTACGACACTGCATTCAAAATTTGCAGGTGCAATGCCTCCGGTGCACTGCAAATTTTCTGGTATACCGCCTCTAGTGTGCGAAAAAAAAAAGATGCACTGTTATCTGTGCATGCTTGTTTTTGTGGTGCATCGACTGTTTTTTTTTTGTAATTTTTTCTATGTATGTATATTCCTAAATAGATGTCTCATTTAACAAAAAAATTGTATTTAATATGTCAATCATTCAGCGACATGGAAGGAGAGAAGAGAGGGAACAACAACAACAATAGGTGGACCAATATAACATGGTTCGCCTATGGGAGGCATGAGAGATGGAGAGAGATACGCACCCTCGCCCTATTACAATAGCTACCTAGGGGCTCCTAAGGCAGGTAGGCCTCCTCAAGTTCTATGAAAAGGCTACATCCGTAAAGGTCCATGGTGTGTTTTTGCGACATCTTATGCGTAGGTGGAATGCCCACCTACAAGCTTTTCGGGTTGGTCCTAACCAGTGGTACGTACCCACCGAGGAGGACATATATTTCATTACTGGCCTATTGAGGAGAGGGGTGGATTCTCCCTCATTCCTAGAGGTCCCAGTTGGCTATGCAGTAGGGAGTCAGTTGTCAGTTACGTATTGCTTCATTTGGTAGAGAGGAGGTGAGGTGCCTCTCATTACTGATTTTGACCATTTCACACAAAACCAATGACGGGCAACGCATTAGTTGCCCGCTTTTATTTTATGTTTATTCTTTAGTATAGGAGCCATGAATTGTGAGGCGGTTTACCATTTTTTGCGACAGTTATGTACAACTTTAGATAGATGTCATGCTCATGAACAAGGGAGCATGAACTTCCCTTCTTCTTTAGAGCTATTTTGTTTATTTTTTAAGAGGTTTCCAAAGGCGAGGCCTACTTTTGTTCAACAGCCTCGTAGGGAAATGCTGCATGTACAGATGCATATGTGGGGAAAAATGATTCCCAAGAGGGGATATTATGAGTTTTCCGCAAGGATACCGCATGATGCACTGGTGTTGCTAGCCAGTGTTGATGAGAATCCCTTCCTTATGTTCCCCTGTCCTTATGCTAGTTTGGATTGGCGAGGTTGTGCCAACATCCTCTTCACAAATGATGAGACGCCGGATGATAAAGGTAATATTACTGTTTTATTTAAATGTATTCTAACATGTTCTTTAACTTGTTTTTATTAAACTATGTAATGAAATTATCTAATTATTGTTGTGTACTTATATATATTTTGAAAACATTGGGCCATTTGATGGCAATGAGATGCTAGCGCCATCAAATGATTTAGGTGTGGATCCTGATGACGATCAAGATATGGAAGATGCCGAGGATCATGAGACCAGCGGAGACATACCTAGTCCTCATGGTGCACCAGTATCGCCTTTTGCTAGGCGTAGGCTTTGACAGTGGAATGATGATGGATTTGGGTGGCCAACTCTATGAATTGTTTATGGAGGTGGGAGTTAGGCCCGCCACTATGAGAGATATACAGGCCGATGCTAGGCTGATACATATGTGGAGAGTCATGTCACATGACATGTTCAGCCTGATGCGGCATGTTGTAGGAGCTACAAGCTTAGTTACGCAGTTGAGGAGGGCCTTTCAACATTATAGGCATGGTCGAGACATAGTACGTCGATAGTCCGCGAGCAACGATGCATCATCTGATGATCACGATCAAGGGAGTGATCATCGTTCACCTCGTGTCACACCAGATGAGAATTTTGCAGCATCAACCAGCAGTCATGATGGAGAGAAGGTTGGACCATCAGCCACGTTGAGTCAGAGTGATCATCATTCAACTCGTGTCACACCAGATGAGAAGTCTGCAGCATCAACCAACAGTCATTATGGAGAGCAGGCTGGACCATCGGCCATGTTGAGTTAGAAACCTACAACATCTAGCAGTACTCAAGATCATGAGTAGGCTGGACCATCGACCATGTCGAGTCATCACGATGAACAACTGACAGTTCGTCCTGATCAGCATGAGGCACCAGTACTAGGTCAGCAGGCACGTGATGATCGGCATGTATCTGAGCTTGTCGAGGTTGCATCATTGATTAAGAAGGCTCCGACTAGTACTACTATTGATGATGTACTACTAGCTGATATTTGACATTTATATTAAATTTGTATATTTTTGAAATTATATATATATATATATGGTCCATGTATTTTATGTTCATGTTGAAGTTGTACTTAATTTACATGTTGGTGATCATCATGATGTGTATATTGTTAGGTCATGTTAGATATGTTCATTTAATGTACAACTTGCAGATATATGTTTATGTGATAGCAATTATTTGACATGAGATGTATATTTGATGTTGTGATGATGTTATACAATGCTAAATGTGTTTTGTTAGATGATCATGATTAAGATGATTAGACGATGTTAGCGAATCTAAATGTGTTTTTTAGTCGAATATGATGTTCGTACAATGGTTATCATGATTATGATGTTTATTTAATTTAATATTAAGTGATCATGGTATTTATTAAATTTTTTGTTGTGATTGTAATTTAAATGATAATTTTAATTGTATGTAAAATTGTAAAATTCTATTTGTATATGTAATTGTAATTGTATGTAAAATATTTGTAAACATTTAATCATATTTGTAATATTTAATTTATTGTGGAATGATTGTAATTGTAATTTTTTATTTTTGCAAGTTCGGTAGTACCTTTCATTTTTCTCTTTTTTTTTCGTTTTTTTTTTTTTTTTAATTCCATCTTCATCAACATGTCCACATACATCACCCCAATCAGGGAAGGGAATTGAACTTGTGATGAGTGCTATAACAGCCCACCTCATCACCATTTAACCAAGACCCCACGGACAATTGTAATTGTATATATGTAAAATTGTAAAATTGTAATTGTAATTGTAATATCTAATTTATTGTGAAATGATTGTAATTGTAATATTAATTGTAATTTTATATATGACAAATTGTAAAATTGTAATTGTAATTGTAATTGTATGTAAAATTCTAAAATTGTAATTGTAAATGTATGTAAAATATTTGTAAAATTTTAATTTTAATTGTAATATTTAATTTATTGTGAAATGATTGTAATTTTAATTATAATTATAATTGTATATATGAAAAATTGTAAAATTGTAATTGTAATTCTAATTGTATGTAAAATTCTAAAATTGTAATTGTATTTGTAATTCTATTTTTAATTGTGATTATATGTAAAATATTTGTAAAATTTTATTTGTAATTGTAATATTTAATTTATTGTGAAATGATTGTAATTGTAATTTTAATTGTAATTTTATATATGTAAAATTGTAAAATTGTAATTGTAATTCTAGTTGTATGTAAAATTCTAGAATTTTAATTGTAATGGTATATGTGTAAAATTGTAAAATTGTAATTGTAATTGTAATTATAATTCTAATTGTATGTAAAATATTTGTAAAATTGAAATTGTATTACTGTGAAATGATTGTAATTGTAATTGTATGTGAAGTTGTAAAATTGTAATTGTAATTGTATTAATGTGAAACGATTTTATTAAAATTTGTAAATTTGTAAATTTGTAAAATTTTAAATAATTGTAAAATAATAAATCTAAAATAATATGAATTTTTGTAACATAATAAAGTTTAGAAAATAATGCAAATAAATTCATGTACTTTAGAATTATCATTATTTTATTATGATTGTACATACCAAAAAAAAGAACTTTATACAGTACGCCATTGTTTTTGAGATCAACATAATTGCAAATTATCAAGTGAAATACTCTTCTTTATAAAAACCCATCTTAAAAAGTATAAATATTGATGAAATAAAACATGTACCATATCACTCTCGGTTCTCATGATCACCCTCATTATCTTCCAGTTGGCATGGCATGATAACACTGTTGTTCTCAAAAATATGTTTTGATCTAGGGTCATGTCTCAATACGAACCACCAATCCCTATCTAACAGATCTAGGTAAAAAAACACCTAGTTGTAGTGTTTGGGGAAAACATAGGGCTCCTTATCTTCATCCCACATCTTTCAAGAGTTGATACATATCATACTACTATTGTGATATTCCTTTACATTATTCTGATCAAAGGTGTCCCACCACTTGCACCTAAAAATAACACATTGGAAAGAAGAGAAATCCACTTCAATGATTTATTGTATCTTTCCGATGTAACCTAACACCCCTCATACTAGGATTTGATCACAGTGGCTAGATTGAATAGATTTATCGAACTCGACTTCCACTCCACAGTCTTGTGTGATGTGTCTATCATCTACATTTTCTGTGCGAAAATGGTGTCTATATGCCCACATAGATGGGAACCAATTCACCTACAAAAAAAGTTAAAAAAATATAGTTTCATGTGTCTTATAATAACCCAACAGTTAAAATATGAAATATAGATGTAATTACATTTGAAAGGTGCATTATTAAGTTTAAAATGTACATATAAATTAAATATATTATTACCTAGTTGTTGCACCCAATCCCTACATTTAGCGCCTCGTCTTCAGCATGCGGGTAACGACCGGTTGCACCATATTTCTCACTCACTTGGTCAGCAACCCAACTGTTGGGACATATTTTTGGCATATTTTATTTTAAATGATCGAGATAAGGCACACTTTTGTTGGACTCATGATTGTCGTTAGACCAAAACCCACAGGCATTAGTCTCCGCTACAATTTCTTGAGTTAGGATCCACAAGAGGCAGTTAGTCCATGTCACGAAACACACAGGGAGCATTGAACCCAATTTCCAAAAATATCCCCCCCGTCACGAGATGGGTGAGTTTTGAACTCAAGACCTGTCACTCTGATACCAATTTTTGGACTCATGATTGTCGTTAGACGAAAAACCGCAGGCATTAGTCTCTGCTACAATCACCATAGTTAGGATCCACGAGAGGCAGTTAGTCCATGTCGCAAAACACATGGGGAGCATTGAATCCAATGTCCAACAAATTCTACCATTCAACCGTTTGAATTATTTCTTGTCACTATCCCATTTCATCTTCTTTTGTTCGTATAATGCGACCCATGATTGTGTCGCTTCAGAATTGTAAAGAATCAATTTATTGATTTCTTCAATTTCTGCATTCGTTGATGAAATCAAATCGATATTATATAGTACACAGAGATAAAAATATACATTATATAAAAGTTCAACATGAATATTTACTTTGTGTAAATTTGAAAAATTATAAGTCGCTTACTCTTTATCAAGCGCTTTTTTCCATTCGTTTGGAGCAACTCTCCTTCTCTTTTGTCTTCATCCCTTTCATCATCCCAAATCACTGCACCTGGTCTGTTGTTGATCTACTTGATGTACTCACTAGCATAATATAAATACTCATACGATATGTACTCCTCTGCCATAGACCCCTCGATTTTGGCCCTTTTTCGAACAAAACCTTTCAATTTCTTCATATACCTCTCTAAGAAGAACATCCAAACACAGGAAACCACCCCAACTAATTCAACCTCATCTACTAGGTGGATTAGAAGATGAAAATGCAAGGCCATGAAACTCATCGGTAGTTCCTTCTCAAACGTAAAAACAATATCAACTATCTCTTGACGCCACCGTGGAATGCTAGCCATATGAATCTCCTTTGACGTGATCTAGCGTACAAATGCAGATAATTTAGATATGGCACGTCCTAGGTCTTGAGGGAATTCATGTTTCACACACTCATGCATGAAAAAAGGATAATGACATTGCAAAATCATAACAGGTGCAATAATATACAAAATTAGTTATGTTTTATGATCCCTAGATGGGATAAAATTTATTAATATAAAAAATAATAAAATCTTTTTTTTTACATTATATGTACTCTTAGAAGATTCAAATGGTCATGCGATTTCAACCTCGACAAATGGTCATCCACGGTGAAGCAGCGCCATAGTGAAGACTTGTATGAAGACGACACCCTCACACCCATTATAACTTCCTTTTCAAAAGAAATATAATTTTTTTTAAAAATCCATGGGACATCACCTTCTTTGAAATACCATGAATTAGAGGGACCAACGCTTGCCTTTGATGTTGTACTTTCTAATCGTCTTGGCCAATGTTTCTTTTTAGATTTTGAAGACTAATAATATCTTTCCTAACAACCAATGTGTCACTTTGTTTCGATGATATGTGCCTTCATAAATATGATGAAACATTTTTAAATATATGCATGGGATCTAATAAGTGTGTAATCTTAAGATGTTCCCAATATGGGAGGTTATAAAAGATAGATTTCCTTTTCATCCCAATGGGAAATTTCTCAACATAGGTGTCGAATAATTTTGGATCATCGAACATAGGCTTCCCATTTGAATCGAACATTTCTATGAACTCCTTCCCCTTCTCTCTCTCATATGCTCTAAGCCATTCAGTTGGTGTCGTTATTGGGGGCCTTTGGGTCCTCTCTCATTCACCATTGAAAGTAGATGCTGCTCTTCTGTAAGGGTGTTCTATTGGAAGGAATACCATGGAATAATCATACACTGGCTTTTGTAGGTCCTTCAATCATATAGCTTTCAAAGAAGGTCCACAACATTTACATCCAAAATACCCTTTTGTTAAAAGACTTGCAAGATTATTGTATGCAATTTATATGCATGGCACGTTAAATAATATCAGAAAGATCAGAACAATTACAACGAATTAAATAACTAATTTGCGAAAGAATATTGTTACGTATAAAACAAATCAATAAACATGTAATTTACCAGAGAAAACTCCTAAGCCTGGATAATCATGTCTCGTGTAAGCACATATTCCATACAACGTAAAACTCCTCTCTATTGTGATGGGTCTTAATACATCATATACATTTATCCCATCCCATAATTCTTTGAATTCATCTATGAGTGGTTGTAAGTATACATACATATTCTTCACTTGTCTTCTACCAGGGACTATGAGAGCCAACATAAGATGTTCATTCTTCACGGAAAACCATGGGGGGATATTGTTATTGATCACTACTATAGGCCAAACAGAATAGTTGGTGTTCTGGAGGGAATATGGGTTGACACCATCCATGGCTATGCTGAGTCGTATACTTTTTACTTCATCCTTGAATTTTTCGGGCCATGTATCCTCTATATGCTTCATGGCTATTGAATCAGTTGGGATTCACATAACTCCCAATTCACTTCTGTGTGAGGCATTCCATCCCTGCAACATAGCTAATTATTCTGAATGAAAGAGCCTTTGAATCCTTGGGATTATAGGCATGTGCCTCAATATCTTAAAAGGAGGACCACTTGATTTACCATTATTTTTTTATCATACCTCTCATGCCCACATTTCAGACATATCTCTTTGTCTGCATATTCTCCTCTATATCTAATATAGTCATTTGGACATGCATGATATGATATGTACTCAACACCCAACATTTTCAACAATGTATTTGCCTCTTCGCAGCTACTGGGCAAGACATTATCACTCGGAAGAACCTTATCTTTGAATTGTTCGAAATATTGTCATTGATGGCAAAGGAGCACAAAGGAGCAGCACCAGAACCAAAAATAAGACAAATAAGAAGAGGTAGAAAAGGCATTAAAGGAAAAAAATGAAGGCTCGAGATGGAGTAATGGTTATATGAATAAATAGAAGAAAAAGCTCAGGAAAGATTTACAGAAGTAGAAAAGAAGCAGAGGCAGCAGAGGCAGTGGAAGCAACACAGGCAACAGAGAAGCAATAAGGGCATGCAACAAGCATAATAATTTCAAGTCAGAGTCAATAATGAATAGAAGAACAACCTCAAGAGAGATCAGCACATTGAGAAACTGAATAAAGCTTAGGAAGGACAACAGAGATGCAAAGGAGTGGCGACAACTGAAAGAAGGAAAATAAACTAAGGCAAAGAACTCTTAGAAGAATTCCAAGGGAGGCGATTAGACGACAAAGATCGAATCACAAAATTAAAGTATTAAGAATTAATGGTAGACATTAGAGTGGGTGGAAGAGATGAAGAAGAGTCGCGTGAAGAATGAGCGAACAGTTAGGATTAGATTGCAGAAGTGAAGGTGAGATATGAACGGCGGAGATCGAATTGCACTAGGAGAGATTTCACAAATCGCAACTTTTAAGAGATTAGTGTTAAGGCATTGCAAGGTAAGTTAAGTTGGTTGTGATGCAAAGTGAAGAAGCCACATGTCAGCACCACGCACGAGTGCGCATCGCAAATATTAGAGGATATCGTTAAGAGTTCTCACGGTATAGTAAATTTTAATATTTCCAATTAGTTGTGAGCTAATTGGAATATTCATTTTTGTTTTATTACTTTGTTTAAAGGATAAAAGAGAAAAGGAGGTTCATAATACTCCTTAATAATGAATAAATCAATTCCAAATATGAAAGGCTGAATCTTGGTTGTTAAATCAAGCACCCTTAGGTGTGAAAGGGGTTGGAACATTTTGACTGGGTCAACCTTGACCAAATCTATGACATTGTCATGGAGGAGTGGCCATCAATGAAGTACAACGCAGTTTTAGATGGAGGTGCCTTGTGTGAAAGAAGTGATCTCATTGGAAGTGGTTTAGGGTTTGAAAGATCTTGACTTATAAAAGGAAGAGGATGGCATCATTAGAAGGTGGTTGATGTTTATCATATTTTTTGAATATATGGTTTGTTTAGACATATATCTTTCTCTTGCTGTTTAGCTGAGATTGAATGTTGTTTAGCATAGGGTGTTCCTGATCTAGAATATCACCTCTTCCCATTGAGTAGCTCTTGGGAGAGTTTGTATTGCATTTTCCACTATCTGGCTTAGGGCCAAGCTTCTTCTTTCAACTACAACGTAGATCCTATTGAAGAGATACTTCTTTCAGATCTAGGCAATTTCAGTGCTCCTTTTCAGTGGAGGAGGATTCTACTTCATTGGGAGGACATTATTGAAGGTATTGAGCCTCATTTTCAGATCTTGGCATTAGTCCAACCATGTTTTGATCCCTACAGCGCATTTTAGGTCCAAATCTGCATTTTTCTTGTAGGTGCATTTGCAGGGTGGTTCAACACACCATTTGGAGAGTGATTTTCTAAGTGTTTGGGATCTACTCTTCACTTTGGAGATCTATTGGAGGAGGATATTCTATTGCCTGTATTAGTTCAGCCACACTTTCTAGATCTGTAATTTTCAGTAGATCTTCAATCTTAGATCTCAGATCTACATCTTGTACTTGGTGTTTTGCTGAAAACCCCAAGGGGGTTCTATAGAGGAGATTGTATAGTGCATGGATCTGATATAGATCTAAATTTTTATGCACTTATTTTCTCTAGATCTGATCTGTAATATACAGCTATGCAGAGCCAATAAAAAAACGTTGTAAGTCTTTTTCCAGTCTTTATATATGGTTGTAGCACCTCATTTTGAGGGATTTATTTCATTGGAGGATTTCTTTTCTTGTTATGCATCATATGGGCCATTTCATACACATGTTTTTCTGCTATAATAACAAATTAAAGTTCCCCATATTGGCATGTTGCTATATAGAAGATGATCTGCATTATTTTCCTATCTTTCTGAATTGTATTGCTGCATTCCCCATTTGGGAATATTATAGTGGAATTAGAGCATCATCTTGGCACAGCCTGTGCATTCTAAGAGAAATATGTCATATGAAGAAGGAGAGCCTCTCACTGATAGAGAGAATAGGTATCAAAGAAGAAGCCACAAAATATTTGATTATACAAATGACAAAGAAGACAAGGGTAAAACCCCATTATCGGGAGGAATGAAAGGGAAGGGGTTCTCAAGACTTCTTCTCCAAACTATGCATGAGCTTAAAAGAGAAATCAAGGGAATGAGGAGGGAAAAAAATGAACATACCTCAAGAATATTTTCACATGAAGAGAGCCCCAATTCTTCATATTATATGTGTAAGAATTTAGCCACACAATCATATCTACAACGTTATACTATGCCCAGATTTACTGCAAGAGAGATGGAGGAAGAAAATGCACCAAAGGAGGAGACTTTGAGTGACTATCTTCAGGAGCATGAGTCTCAACCTTAGAGATTCAAGGAGCACTTGAACTTCCAAGAGTTTTGCTGACTCAAGCAGGAGAGAAGACCCAAAAATCACAACAGAAGTAGAAGAGGTAGATTCTTTCTTGATGGGTCATCCAAATGCATAGCCAAGGATTGGATATATTAGCTAGACTATATTTTCATCTACATCAAGTTTCAGAAGAGGAAGCCCTTAGGGTAGCAACGCTGAATCTTGAAGGTAAGGCTCATACTTGGTGGTTTTATGAATATTCTTCATTTAATCATCTAAATATAGCTTCTTATGCAAGATTCACTAAGATATTATTGAAGATATTTGATGTAAAACAATCTGAAACATCTTTGATTGAGCTAGAAAAACATAATCATTCCAAACCTTTGCATGAGTTGGAAAGATCCAAATGCACCAAATCCACTTCAAATTTCTATTAAGGGGGATAAAAACCTATATGGTACCTTGCCAAGAGCAAGATCCCGATTACAAAAAGAGATTTCTTCTCAAAAGGAAGACATGGAGATTCCTCCTTCAAGGGAAGGCGAAGATATAGGGTATCTCATTGTTGATGAGGTATTCTCAAATATTGATGAGAAGGAAGAGCAGAAAAAAATTAACAACTCTTTCACTCCAGGAGAAGAACCATCACCCCATGGGGATGGACATGAAGTTATTGCTTCAATTAGAGGCACTTTTGCATCTTTGCAAAAAGTTCCCAAGGAGAAACATGTGACAGTAGTACTGGCAGCAACACCTTGATCAAGGGAGGATAGGGAAAGGTGGATCGACATCGAAGGATGAGGAGCATGCACCCTTTTTCATTTGAAAGGTTTATAGACAAAAGAATGAGACTGATTTATGCAATAAAGGAAGGGACAAGTCAGTCCACTCACTTGTGCGGTCTACTTCAGATTTTGATGTCTCTTTACATGGAAGCATTCCACTAGGGAGTCCCCCTGATTGGAAGATGAATAAAGAGTTCTCTCAACATGGTGCAACATCGATACATTTGGCTAATGAAGGAGCCTTGGAAGGAGCTAGCACACTGCAGAGAACCTTTGATGGGTTCAAAGGAGAGGTGAGCAATTTTTTGATATGGACATTGCTATCTCCCACTCAACTATTTGCGCTAAAAAATGATGATTCATAAATCTATGTTGACATGAGCATGGTGTCAAAAGGCTATTCAATAACCTTGGAACAATAAATGATACCTCCATACATGAGGAATATTTTTGAATATGACAAGAGGCTAGTATCACTCTTGTATGGATTGGCCAAACTATGGAAGTTTTGGAGAGGAAATGCCTTGCAAGAGGAGGTTGACTTCCATGTACTTTAGTCTTGTCTTGAGCAAGATCAGCTGCAAAGGAGGCAACAAAAGTGGGGTAGTAATACTCCAACATGTGGATTTTACATTAGGCATGTCAAAGAGGAGAATTATGATATGACAGGTGCTTCATTTCATATTTCTACAATGATGTCATTGTTGGGAAGCCTAGATCCATATTGGAAATCCCAGCTATTGGTGGATTATTCAAAGGATATTTTCACATGCATGATACTTGATGACCAGCTACATGAAGAAGGATATTCAGTCCAAGATGAATTCATCTATTATCATGATAATATATTCTTATCTAGAGCTTCCAAGCTCAAGGAGAAGTTGCTACAAAGGGCACATGAAGAATTCCTTTTCAACCATACTTATTCTATGAAGGCTTTCAACACTATCATGGAGTACTACACTTGGGAAGGCTTTGAAGAGGAATTATACCAGCATTTTCAAATATGCTTGAACAATGTGAATATGGGAGAGATACATGACTCCATGAAGGAGTTAATTCAGCCAACTCTTTCCTCTTTTGGGATAAGAGGAGATAGATCTATGCAGTACTCCATTTGTATAAGTAGAAATTTTGGTGAAGGATATGCTTGTGTATCTAATGATTCAATTAATTATTACTTGCATTATTTTACCATGTATATGCAAGCCATAGCTCCAAGAAGGAGTATTATTCCATATAAACTTCATGGCCAATGTTGGGCCACAAACATTTCTGAACATGTCCACTCCCTTGGAGGGCATAGGGAGATATTATATCATTGTGGGTGCATTCCAAAGGCACCAAAAATATCTCACACTTTCAGCCATGGTGAGAAGACTTGGGCAGCAACTAAGTGGTGTGGAAATCACTTACCATATCACTATCTGATGTAGTCAGGAGATATACTATGCTGGTTCCACATGTGGGACTATGATCCACCTCCATTATTGCATTTGATTGTTCATGTATCACTGGTTTTGATCCCATATGTTGATGATGTTCTTATTATTGTTGGGAACATGATTGGAGGGATGACACATTGGTTGGATGTGTCCATTGGGATGAAACTTCCCACATTTCTTCATGCTTCAAGGGGAGCATGGGACATTATATGGCTACTGCATTACATCACTTGTTTCCTTATGAAGGGAGCCTTATGATTGACTTATGTCTTTGGGAGAAGACTCTCACATGGGAGGAGTTTTGCTATGAATTACCAATCTGGAGGGTGATTCATTTTGTATGGATGATAGCTTGGAGATTGGAGCTCCATATGGGAATAAAGGTTCCCCACATTTTCAGTTATGTCCTTGCAGTTGCTTGGGGACAAGCAACACTTGGGAGGGGAGGATTTTAATATTCCCAATTAGTCGTGAGCTAATTGGAATATTAATTTTTGTTTTATTACTTTATTTAAAGAATAAAAGAGAAAAGGAGGTCCATAATACTCCTTAATAATGAATAAATCAATGCCACATATGAAAAGGCTAAATCTTGGTTGTTAAATCAAACACCCTTAGCTGTGAAAGGGGCTGGAACATTTTGATTGGGTCAACCTTGACCAAATCTACAGCGCTGTCATGGAGGAGTGGCCATTAATGAGGTACAATGTAGTTTTAGATGGAGGTGCCTTCTGTGAAAGGAGTGATCTCATTGGAAGTGGTTTAGGGTTTGCAAGATCTTGACTTATAAAAGGAAGAGGATGGCAGCATTTTAAGGTGGTTGATGTTTATCATATTTTCTGAATATATGGTCTGTTTAGACATATACCTTTCTCTTGCTATTTATCTGAGATTGAATGTTGTTTAGGATTGGGTGTTCCTGATTGGGAACCCCACCTCTTCCCATTGAGTAGCTCTTGGGAGAGTTTGTATTGCATTGTCCACTATCTCACTTAGGGCCAAGCTTCTTCTTTCAACTACAGTGCAGATTGTATTGAGGGTTCAGTTGTTTTTGCAAGTTGCAGCAAGTGGAGACTAGATATTTCAGATCTATGCCATTTCAATGCTCCTTTTCAGTGGAGGAGGTTTCTACTTCATTGGTTGAAGGCATCGAGCCTCATTTTCAGATCTTGGCATCAAGCCAACCATGTTTTGATCCCTACAACATAGTTTAGATCTGGATCTACATTATTCCTGTAGGTGCAGTTGCAGTGTGGTTCAACACACCATTTGGAGAGTGATTTTATAAGTGTTAGGGACCTTCCCTTCACATCGGAGATCTATTGGAGGAGGCTATTCTATTGCCTATATAATTTCAGCCATAATTTCTAGATCTATAATTTTCATTAGATCCTCAATCTTAGATCTCAGATCTACATCTTGTACTTGGTTTTTTGTTGAAAACCCCAAGGGGGTTCTATAGAGGAGCTTGTATAGTGCATGGATCTAATATAGATCTAACTTTTTATGCACTTATTTCTCTAGATCTGATGTGTAATCTACAACTGTGCAGAGCCAATAAAACAACATTGTGAGGCTTTTTCTAGTCTTTATATATGGTTGCAGCACCATATTTTGAGGGATTTCTTTCATTGGAGGCTTTCTTTTCTTGTTATAAAACTTATGGGCCAATTATTACACATGTTTTGCTGTTGCAATAACAAATGAAAGGTCTCCATATTCTCCTCTTGCTATGTAAAATATGATCTATGTTATTTTTCCTATCTTTCTGCATCATATTGCTGCATTCCCCATTTGGGAATATTACATAAATTGTATGCGATGAGATGAGGGAAGAGACACGTGTCATCATTTTGCACGAGTGCACATTGCAAATCTTAGAGGATATTGTTAAGAGTTTTCACGAGTGTGGTAAATTGGTTTCAATGCGATGAAGGAGGAGCCACGTGTCGTCTTTGCGCAATAGCGCACATCGCAAATTATATGGGTTAGCGATATCAATAAGAGTTAAACTTGCAGGCTAGTATTTGCAATGAAGGGAGTCCACGTGTCAGCACTGCACACCAGTGCACTTCACATGGTTTATGGTTTATCATTATCGATAGAGTGGAAAAATTGTGGGCAAGTATTTGGGATGAGATGTGACTGGAGGAAAGTGTTGTGGGACCCTTCAGTAAAGAATTTTTTCTTGTATGTAACTGCTTTGGATTTTATGTTTAATCGGGCTTAAAGTAACAATTTGTGATTTTGCTGCGTATTTTGATATTTGTGCAAAACATTAAAAGGTGCAGGCAAGAAATGTGCGACGTATTGTGATTGGTCAAGTAGAGTGGGACCCAATAACCCCTATTTTGTGTATGTTAATATGCGATGTTTGATCGGTAATGTATGTATGTGGAATAAACATAGATATTGGACTCCGCTGCATTAAAAGGGATTTTTGTGGGCCATCACCCACAGGTAACAATGTTATGCAGTTGTAGTTGTGTAATAAAGGAAAAATTTTGAAGATAGCAAATAAAGGTTCGGGCAAGTGAAAGGACCCGACCTTGTGCAGAATAGTGTAACGGCATGGGTCAAGTCAGGAAAAAAGGGAAGTTATGCAGCACAGTTGAAACATAACTGTAGAAACATAAAAGACAAAATAAAAACAAGTAGAAGAGGAAAAATGCATAGGAAAGCTAAGAAGCTGAAAGGGCTGAATTGTAATATTTTGATTGTAACTATAAATGTATTAATTATTTTATATTGTTTGTGATGAAAATTCAAGTCTCTGTAGGTAAAGTAAAACTCAAATTTAATACTGAAATGAGTGCATTTAATGTTGTAACATCTTGAATATGCTGAGTGAGGAAATGAATGGGTGGAAGGCAAGAATCATGCCTGTTGACTTCATATTCCCATATAGAATACAATCAACCATGAAGTAATCTCTATAAATGATGTTATTGTTATATGAATAGATAGGTTAAAGAGTGAAAGAATAAGAAAGAGTAGTTAGAGAAGCTGTGAAGATCGAGAGCTGATATAAGAAGATTTGAAGACTGGAAGGACAACAATGAAGAAGGAGAAAAACTGAGCTGATATCCAGGTAAATCAACATATGATTTTATGGTAGTGTGTGGAAGTTGGTGCTTTCATACCAAGTTGTAGCTTGATATATTTCCAGTTGTATTTGGTTGAGGTAGGAGCCTGTAATATTCCCAATTAGCTTTTAGCTAGTTGGAATATTATATGTTGTTTCTATTTTCAGTCTAGAGGAATAAATGGGGTAGGGAGACCCTTAAATCTCTTTAGTAGGAATAAAACACTTCTAGTGTGAATGTCGATCAGTTTAGATTGTCAAAATCAAGCCACCTTGGGTGTGAAAGGGAGCAATGCATGTAGACTAGATCAAGGTTGACCAAATAAATAGCGTTGCCAAAGAAGAGAGTGGAGCTAGTGGGGACAACACAGTTTTGAAGGAGTAGTCTTTGCATGGAAGTAAATTTATAAGTGAGTGGGGCCAAGGGTGAGGAAGCTCACCAAGAATATAAGGGAAGGGATGGAAGCCATGAGAGGCATTCAGAATATTTTTTGTGATTGATTCTTATGACTTATTTCATTCTTCAGTTGTTTAGCTGGGTTTGCTGTACTATTTAGTAGAAGGGCATTTCCATGCGGGAATTCCCAACTCTTTCTTGGGGGAATTGGGAAGGAAATTTGAGAGGAGTATTTTGAGCTTCATTTCCACCATAGAGCATTGGGCCAAGTAGTCACCTATATCCACAGTGCATTATCCTTGAGGAACTGCATTATTTTTCATGGTGTTGCAGTGGAGGGGTCAAAAACCCTGTTTATGAGATAGTTTCCTAGTCAAAGGATCAACCTTTCATCCAGAAAGATAGTAAGGCGAAGTTACAGCCATTTATTTTTATTTTTAGCTATATTTATGTATATCTTTAGTAAGACAACGTGATTCAACCATATATTTTCATTTTATACTCTTTATATCTCATGCCTTTCAAGAAACCCTTGCCGGGTTATCTTGGGATCATGTAGAAGAGACTAGTTCTCCGTTTTTCAGCTATCTTTAGTAATATATCAGAAGATCCATTTGTTTTTATATTTCTATAGTAGTAACCCTCATTGGACTACGTTGTCATATGCTTCATAATTTGTTTGTTGCATAATTCATGGGATTGTATTGTTTCTGGGCTTGGGAGGTCTCTTTAACTAAGTGGGAGTGATTTTTTTCTCATCACATTGTGTATTTGGTTGCTATGATACATAAAATAATGGATCTATGGGTTGTTAATGACTTCTATAACATAATTTTATGAATAATTCATTTTTGGTGCTTATATTGCTGTATTTCCTAATTAGGAATATTACAGTGGTATCAGAGCTCTAATCTTGGCTTAGCTTGTGGGGAAATACATCTATAGCCATGGAGGAGAGAGAGATTCCAAAACTTCTTCTTCAAACCATGTCGGACATTGTAAAAGATATCAAGGAGATGAGATTTGAAAGACAGAAGGAATCACCTAGAGGGTTTCACCATAGAGAAAGCTCTTGCACCTCACATTTGTGGTGGGAGGAAAAAGTAGCGCAACCTTCTTCACAATGCTCCACTATTCCCACATTCCTATATTTGGAAGGTGAGGAAGGAGGGCCCTTGAGGAAGGAAACCCTTGGTGACTATTTTATGGAATATAAATGTCAATCCCGAAGATTCAAGGAACATTTGAACTTTCATGAGTTCTGCCGGATCAATGATGGTAGGAGATCCTTCAATCACCATAAAAAGGGAGGGTACATGCAGAACTAAGATCTACAATGCATTTTTGGCATATTATTTTTTCCCTCTTATGATGGATCACCCAAGTGCACATCCAAGGCTTGGGTAGAGAAGTTGGATACTTATTTCCAACTCAACAGAGTTTCAGAATTGGAGGCTATCAAAATAATAGCACTGCACCTAGAAGGTGAGGCACATGAGTGGTGGTTTCATGGGTTATCTACACTTGGGCATGCTAGTATCACTTCATATTCAGAATTCACCAGGAGGTTGGTGGAGATATTTTATCCCAGGGATCTGGAGGCACACTTTGTTGGGCTAACCAAGCTCGAGCAATTGGGAGATTTAGAAACCTATATCTCTAAGTTTCTAAAGATTTCATTCATGGTATCTGACCTCAATATGACCTCAATATTATGCATGTTTATTGATAGGACGGTTGAAAAATTGCATGGGTTTACCAACTATGCTTCAAGAAGCTATGGATAAGGCGAGGGATTTGTAGCATGATTTACCCAAGGCCAAAGCCCCATCCCAGCAAAAGATCTCCTCTTGCACAAAGGAGAATCAGGAGAATACATCTCTTGATAATGATCGGAGAGATCTAAGGAAGAAAAAACTTTGTTTCACTTGTCAGGAGCCATGTGTACCAATCCACCAATTTGTTGCAAGGAAATTACATTTCATTGAGATATTTTCTGATGAGGAGAAGGATACTAGCACTGTAGCAACAAGAAGGAGGTGCACCACTCACACGAGATGTAGTGAAGGCATTTGCTCCAATGGGAGGGACTCTTGCAGCTTTAAGAGGAGTTCTCGAGTATCTAACTTTGAGAGTTAGAGGCACTATTATGGGACAAAGAGTATCAGTATTTGTAGACAGTGGAGCTACCCATAACTTTATTGATACACACTTGGCTCAAAGGAGGGGAATTCACATAGAAGATTTTTAGGGTTTCTCAGTTTTGGTTCTAGGAGCTAGAACCATGCAGTGTGCCAAATATGTTCCGGCATTAACCATCACTATGGGAACATACACATTGAGATACCACTTCTTTGTGGTTGATATTCTAGACACCATTGTGATATTGGGTGTCCAGTGGTTAATCACCTTAGGGAAGGTTAACACTGATTGGGAAACCTTAGAGATGGAATGGACAGAAAAGAGGAGGGGTAAACATTAGAAAATCAAAGGCATACACACTTATCCACACCAGATTGTCTCAGCACATAGGATGGAAGAATATTTTCACATAGGGGACATAGAATGGGCAGTAGAATTGCATTTTTCAGAAACAGGTAGCAAGGATTCATCAGTACATCCAGATGTACAATCTATTTTAGACCGATATTCTATAGTGTTTGGAGATATTCCACCTGGGAGACCTCCTGACTGAGGTTTTGAGCACATTATTGAGTTTGAGCAAGGGCTCCAAGAAGTGATCACCACACCCTATAGGCATCCCAAAGCCTATAGAGATGAGATTTAAAATTCCATTCAGGAGCTTTTGCCCTTGGGACACATTCTTCCTAGCACCAGTCCTTTTGCCTCTTCAGTGGTCTTGGTGAAGAAGAAGGATGGCACATTGAGGATGTGCATTGATTATAGAGCTTTGAACAAGAAGACCATGAAGAAAAGATACCCAATTCCCAAGATCGATGAATTAATGGATGAACTAAGAGGGTTGAATTATTTTTCCAATATTGATTTGAGATCGAGGTATCATCAAATCAAGGTGAGGGATTAAGACATCCCCAAGACAACATTCCGATGTCACTATGGATATTTTGAGTTCTTAGTGATGCCTTTTGGGCTAACCAATGCTCCAGCAAGATTCCAATCTTGCATGAATCACATCTTCTGTGGTCACTTAATGAAGTTTGTATTGGTTTTTTTTTATGACATTCTTATTTATAGCTGCATATGGGAGGAGCATTTACAACATATTGAGGTAGTATTGCGCATTCTTACGAAGTAGCAGTTCTATGCTAAGCTCTCTAAGTGTGAGTTTGGGCTCACATAGATGCTTTATTTGGGCCACATCATTGGATTGGATGGGGTGAGAGTCCATGAAGAGAAGATCCATGTATTAGAGATTGGCCTGAACCAAAGAATTTCACATAACTTCAGGGGTTTTTAGGCATCTGTACCTATTACTGGAAGTTTGTAAAAGGGTTCTCTAAAATAGCAGCACCACTTATAGATCTAACCAAGAAGGGAGCTTTTAATTGGACAACCACAATGTAGAGATCTTTTGATAAGCTCAAGGAGGTGATGAGTAGCTGCCCAGTATTGGTCCTACCTGATTTTACCCAACCCTTTGTGTTGGAATGTGATGCTTTAGGAGAAGGCATTGGAGTAGTATTGATACAAGGGGGACACTCCATAGCTTTTGAAAGACGGGCTTTTGAAAGATGGAAGTTGCTGCCACATGAGAGGCTATACCACATATATGATAAGGAGATGCTGGCTATTATGCATGCTTTAGCCAAGTTCCCACAATATTTGGTGGGAAATATATTCTGAGTGAAGACTGATCATAATAGTCCCCGATTCTTTCTTGAGGAGAAGAAACTTCAAGAGAGGCAGCATAAATGGGTGAGTAATTTCCAAGCCTATGAATTTGACATAGAATATGTCAAAGGGAAGAGTAATTTAGTGGTAGATTCTCTATCTCGGAGGCCAGCAACACTGTCCTTGATGAGCATGGATGCAGATTTGAAGGCTCAGTTGTTAGTGGAATACTCCAAAGACCACTTTGCATGTGAGATCCTAGATAGATTTGTGACTGATGAGAGGTATAGAGTGATGGATGAGGTCATCTATTATCGAGATTAGGTCTTCTTAGCTAAAGATTCTAAGCTGAAGAAGAATATTTTGTAGGCATCACATGATTCTCCACATGCAGGGAATCAAGGATTCACCAAGACATATCAGGCTATTCGGGAGAGATTCTCATGGAACGGTCTCAAGGAAGATGTACTCCAACACATCAAGGAGTGCGTAATTTTCCAGTAGAACAAAGGAGAGCATAAACATCCTGCTAGATTATTGCAGCCACTCCCTATTCCAGATGGGAAATCGGAGAGTATTTCCATGGACCTCACCACCGATCTACCTATATTTCAGGGTAAGGATTGTATCTTTGTAGTTGTTGATCGGCTAACAAAGTATTCACATTTCTTTATTATTTCTTTGTGAGATACTGCTTCATAGGTAGCTGAGATTTTCTTCAGGGATGTGTTTAGACTCCATGGTTTTCCAAAGACCATAGTCAGTGATCGGGATAGCCACTTCATCGGTGGCTTTTGGCAAGAGATTTTTCGGTTAGTGGGTAATGAGTTGACACTAAGTACCAGATATCACCCACAAACTGATGGACAGACTGAAATAGTGAACAAGTGGTTGGAAGGATACTTGCGGAACTATGTTTCGGGGCAGCAGAGAGCATGGTTGTGTTGGCTCCATTGGGGGGAGTATTGTTACAACACAACTTTTCATATGTCCATTGGCATGACCCCATTTCAAGCCGTTTATGGGTATGATGCACTATCATTTTCTGATGTGATGTTTGGGGCAAGAAAAGCTCCTAGAGAAAAGGAGTGGATTCAAGAGAGTCAAGATATACTCCGGGCCTTGAAGGACAACATTTCTACAGCCCAAAACCAACAGAAAATGTATGCAAACCGTGGTTGGATAGAGAGGCAGTTTGAGGTAGATGATTTGGTCTATCTTCGTCTTCAGCCATATAGACAATATACACTCAAGGAGAAAGGAGTTTAGAAGCTTAAACCTCGGTTCTATGGACCATACAAGGTGATCCATCATGTTGGAGAAGTAGCATATCAGCGAGAGCTTCCTGTTGGGAGAAAGATCCATAACATTTTTCATGTCTCATGCCTCAAGAAGGCCACTAGACAACATGTGGTTGCCACTATGGATCTCCCACCTATTGATGATGAGGGCCATATAGTTTTTCAACCAGAGGCTATCTTGGATACTTAAGAGAGGTAGCTAAGGAGCAGGGTGATTAAATAATATCTGATTTGATGGAAGAACCTTCCTGATGAGGATGCCACTTGGGAGGGAGAGAAGATTTTGCAGAATCCTTCTTTACTGTTGCTCGAGGAAAAGAAAATTTTGGGAGGGGAGGACTATAATATTCCCAATTAGATTTTATCTAGTTGGAATATTATATGTTGCTTCTATTTTCAGTCTAGAGGAATAAATGAGGTAGGGAGACCCTTAAATCTCTTTAGTAAGAATAAAACACTTCCAATGTGAATGTGGATCAGTTTAGATAGTAAAAATAAAGCCACCTTGGGTGTGAAAGGGATAAATCCATGTAGACTAGATCAAGGTTGATCAAATCAACAACGCTACCAAAGAAGAGAGTGGAGCTAGTGGAGACATTGCAATTTTGGAGGAGGAGTATTTGCATGGAAGTAACCTCATAAATGAGTGGGGCCAAGGGTGAAGACGCTCACCAAGAATATAAGGGAAAGGATGGAAGCCATGAGAGGCATTCATAATATTTTTTGTGTTTGATTCTTATGACTTATTGCATGCTTCATCTGTTTACTTGGGTTTGTTGTACTGTTTAGTACAAGGGCATTTCCATGCAGGAATTCCCCACCCTTTCTTGGAGGACTTGGGAAGGAAATGTAAGAGGGTTATTCTGAGCTTCATTTACACCATTCAGCATTGGACCAAGCAATCACCTACAGCCACAATGTATTCTCCTTCAGGAACTACGGTATTTTTCATGGTGTTGCAATGGAGGGGTCAAAACCCATATTTATGAGCTAGTTTCCTAGTGAAAGGATCAACCTTTCACCCAAAAAGATAGTAAGGAGAATTTATAGCCATTTCATTGTATTTTCAACTATATTTATGTAGAGCCTCAATAAGACAGCGTGATTCAGCCACAAGTCTGCAGTTTATACTTTTTATATCTCATGCCTTTCAAGAAACCCTTGCCAGGTTATCTTGGGATCGTTTAGAAGAGACTAGTTCTCCATTTTTCAGCCCTCTTGAGTAATATATTAGAAGATCCATTTTTTTTTCTATTTCTGTAGCAGTAACCCTCATTGTACTGCGCTATCATATGACTCATAATTTATGTGTTGTAGTAATCATGGGATTGTAGTGTTTCTAGGCTTGGGAGGCATGTTTAACTAAGTGGGAATGATTTTTTTCTCATCACATTGTGTATTTGTTTGCCATGATACATAAAATAATGGATCCATGGGTTGTTCATGACTTTTATAACATAATTTTCTGAATAATTCATTTTTGGTGCTTATATTGTTTCCTTTCCTAATTAGGAATATTACAGAGCCTCCCTGGGTTGTAGCCTGTAGAAAATAGATGGGAGTTGGATCTTACTTGTAAGTAGTAGCTTGCATAATTTGAGGTAATAGCCTCCAGTTGGTTGGAGCCTACAGAAAATCAGTGGTGAGAGGGAGTTGGAGCTTGCCTTTGCATCACAAGAATAATAAGATGTGGTTTTCTCCCTTATGGGTTTCCTCTTACATCTATTGTCTATATGCATGATGATTCTATGTTGAAGTTTTGTATTTAATCTGCTTAATACTTTTTGCTCACATATTAAGATTTTAATTTCATTATACATTAATTTAATCATGAAATGAAGTTGTAAATAAGTTTAAAAGAAAGTTTTAAAAGTCCATAAATGTATTAAATTGATTCACCCTCCCTCTCAGTTTAACTAAAGGCTCAAAAATTGGTATCGGAGACAAGTTACTTCTGTACCAATTTAAAAACTGGAAGGAGATACCAAGTCCCCAGGATGGCTAGCCTAGAAGGATTCTCAACAAATAAATCCCCTTTGTTTATTGGTAGAAACTATGCCTTCTAGAAAATAAGAATGAGGACATACATAATGTTTCGAGGAATAGAAGTTTGGGCTGTTGTGGAAATAGGATATTCTCCAAAGGATATTGACACAGAGAATGAAGCCAAACACGATTTCATAGCTACTCCAAAGCAATGAATTCACTCTTGAGTGGTTTGTGTGAGTTAGAATTGTTTGTGCTCAACCTAGTCTCCTAAATTGAGTTCATTTAATTGTCAACCAGTGTTGGTAAACTGCTGAAGTGAGGTGCACTGTATGTGCCTAGGTGTTTGTTTCTTACTGCGTTGTGTTTAGTGTTTTATGATGTTTTTGGTCTTTTTATGGTTTTATGCTCACAAGGGAAAGAACTAAATGCTGGTGGAAAGAAGCTACTAGTTAAAAACAGAGTGAAGCCTAATTTGTTGATGACAAATGACAAATGAAAATACTGAGACAAAACCAAACCTAACTATGACTTAGAAAAATACAAAGCTTGATAATGACTTCAAGAAAATAAATCACAACATGAACTTAACTTGTCCAATTCTTTCATTAAAGATATTTTGGAAGAGCTTGAGAAATGGGCAGCTAAGTGTAAAAATTCTCCTAACTAAGCAATTAAACAATCAACTTATAATGATACAACATTTTATCCATGATTAAAGATTTGTTGAAACATATTTGGAAAACAACATTTGTAACATCATAAGATCTCTACTCTAAAACTAACTCCTAATTTTGTTCTGCAATTCAGTTTAACACCACTAAATCTCACTCAAAAGTTATAGATTTCCTTTTAGAATAGTCTTTTGAGGAAAGGCTTGTTTGTGAAATGGTAGTAAGGTTGCAAAAGTACTTCAGGCCTTATACTGATACTATCTTCTGTCTAGATGATTATGAGTTTAATATAGGTTTAGAACAAAAGAAATTTTGTAAATAATGAAGGCCGTGGTATTTAAGTTTAACAACTAATGCAATTTAATATGAAATGGATGGCAACCAAACGTGGAATGTAAATACAATGAGCTAAGCTAGAACTGAACTAGAGTGCTACTAGTCTATAGTAAACAGTGCTAAACTAACAAGCCATTATCAAACTTGAAATGAAATAACAGAGCATGAATTAAATGCAATTTGCCTCCGGAGTGCCCTAACTAAGTTATCATGCAATTAATCTATGGGATTCTACAGCCTATTTTTTTCATCATGAATGGTATTTTGGAAGAGCTTGCTAGAACAATCCTGGCTGTACAATTCAATGCATTTGAATACAAACATGAAAACTGAAAACAAGTACAATTAAAAACTAAGACATCACAGCTATTTTCTACTCGTTATTATGATGTTTTGGAAGATATTTTTAAGAGTAAGATCAGCTATGCTACTTAGTGAAAACAAGCAACTAAATCCTACAGTATCACAGTCATGCCTTAGTCATCATAATTATTTCTTAGAGGAGTTTACTAGAGTAAGTTCAACTATGATAATGAATGAAAGGAATTGCGAATAAAATCTATAACACTATAGCCATTTCTCATTCATTATAATGATTTTTTGGAAGAGTTTCTTAGAACAAGTATAGCTACAATGATTAATGAAATTAGCTATGAACGCAAACTTCAAATACTTGAAAACGAACTAAGATACTTATCTAAATTGCAAAAGTAAAGCCGCTCAGGAGGCAGGGGCCCTCTACCACCAGAGTAGCACAAAATCTAACTCAAGATCAACTCAACGCGTTCAGAGAAATGCTGTCTTCTTCATTAAAGGAAAATAACTTAAAACATAGTATTCTCGGTCTTCAGAAATATAGCAGTCAATCCACAAAATCTAATCAAAATCTAGAGCTTGTCTCTCGGTTTCCCAAGTACATTTATAACAAATCTTCATAACAGAACTTGCAACAATACGGGGATCATTGTCTTTTCATATCAAAATCGTACTAGAACTCTAAATATGGCAGCGTAAAGGGACAAAGGAAACCTGGACTGTCCTTTCCTATTAGGAGTCTGCCTCCTTGTGTGAGTTCCCACATACAAAACCACGTCCAGAATTCCGTTCATTCTTCATGGTGAGCAACAAACGTTGAGGACATGATGTGGAATATACCCATGTGTGGCTTTTCCTGAGAGGACACCTGGAACATGCTTGAACGTGAAGACAACTGCATAATTGGTGGTTAGCTATGGAATGTCTGCATTCTGTAGCTAGTTTCAGTTCAAAATGCATTACAATGACAAAATCATAAAACTTAGCAAGTTAGCTATGATACTCATTCTTAAAGTAATTTTAACTAATTTCATTGATCATTTGAGCCTGGGATAACAATGGAAAAAAGAAAAATGGAGTGAAGTTTGATGGAAGAAAGAACAATCTTGGGGCTCAACAAGAATTTATCAAAGTAATGCATAGTAAGACAACCAAAGAAATATAATATACATTAGAAAATATCCATGAGGGAGATAAAAAGGTGAAGATGGCCAAACTGCAAGCCTATAGAGCTCAGTTTGAAAATATAAAAATGAATGAAGATGAAGACATAGCCAGTTTCTTCTTAAAGGTTGTTGAAATTGTGAATAACATGAAAGATCTAGGAGAAACCATTAAGGAATGTGTAAATGTACCAAAGATATTGAGTGTTAGGTAAAATTGACTCGGGATAGAGTCAATGTTGAATAGGGTAAATATTAGTGGTTTTGGGGCACATGGTATTGTGTACCCATGGTTTTTAGCCCATGGTATTGCATGTAATGGAGCCTATAAAAGGCTGGGAAGACTTCATTGTAAGGTAGGCTTGGAGGTGAGCGGTGAAAGTTCACTTGGCCGGATTGGCTAGGTTTTTGGCCAATGCATAATGAAATTTCATTGGTTGGGTTTTTCCCTGGAGTTTTTGGTTTTCCTGGAGAAACATCTGTTCTTATGTTTATGATTTGTTGCTGGCCTTTTATTTTTATTTCTCTTAGTAAGTTGTTTATTATTTCTGCCGTAATTTCTAACAGCAATTGTTAGAAAATTATATATTACATAGAAATGCAACACATAAAATATGCGGAAAACAAAAGCACATTAAACACATAAAATCAAAGAGACACGGATATATGCGGTTCACCTAGTATGGGCTACGTCCACCTTGAACAGCCAGTCCTTCCTTTCTATTATCCAGCAAAATGAAGAGACACAACCTATAGTAGATCTGATGTAATATCCTCTGTTCTCTTTCATAGTCTCCTTATCTGTTTCTCTCTCTTAGAATACACATACGATCACAGCCGCAATACAATACCCTCATAAAAGCAAGGGGTATCCTTCTAGGGAAGAAAACCCTAAACTAAACATAACTTCTACCATCAGATCATCCACATAATGAATGACCCAGATTGACTAGAAATTAATATACTTTTACAAGGAAATTTTACATCTTGGCTCATGCTAATCTGGGGCGGCGCGACAGCCCCTGAGGGGGCTCCATAAAGTCGCAGCCACCCCCCCCCCCCCCCCCGTGGACCCCCCAAGCAGTGTTTAATTATGAGTGGCATTGCCGCCCCATTAAGGTATAGGGGTTCATTGCTATGATACAAAATGAACAAGATAATCAGGCTCCACACCCAACAATTGAGATCTTTACCATCCACGTTTAACCCTAAGGTTTCTACCATAGAATAAACAATAAACTGGGAAACATTTACCATGAAACAATTGCTTGGAAACTTGATGGCCTATGAGATGAGACTTCCAAAAGGCAAGTCTATTGTGAGGGAGGAAGCTTTTAAGGCTGATATGTGTAGAGAAGAGAAGGAAGGTACATGCTCCTACTCTGTTGAAGAAGAGGCCAAATTTGTCATAATATTTGAGAGAGTCATAGGTAGGTATAAAGGTAAATCACCATTTGAGTGCTTTGACAGTGGAAGAGTGGGACACTATACATCTAAATGTCCTCACAAGAAAATGGAGAATAAGTCAAGAGGGAAAGAGAAAACCAATGTCAGTAATAGGCCAAAAGGGAACATATTTAATCGAAGCTCATTCTATGTTCAACAAGACAAAAGTTTATCGAGAGCTCAGATGAATCCCCCAATGAAGAAGGAACATCAGAATTTATTTTGATGGTCAAGGAAGAGCTTGAGGAAGATCTCCTGGAATTTGAATATGAAGGTGAGATAGGTCTTCAGGGGGAGCTAATTAGTGCCCTGGAGGAAATAAGCATACATAAACTTAAGAGTAATAAACATAAAGTGATTCTTCTAAAATATGCAAAGACAGAACTAGGCTCAGAAGATATTATTAAAATGAAGATTGATCTATAAGAATCAATGAAAATAGAGGATATTTTGAAAGAGAAATAAAGGAGAAAAATCAGGAGCGAGAAAAGCTAGAAGAGGAAGTGGTAAGCCTGAGGAAGAAATTAGAAAAGGTCCAAATTGAATTAACTATGAATATTTCTCAAATGAAAAGCTCTGGTCATTTGGAAAAAAATATTAATGCTCAAATATCTCCTCATATAAAGGCTGGGATAGGATATGAAGGAGAAACCAACAAATCCAAGGTAGAAGATAACAAGAATATCATTTTTGTAAAAGTTGTAAAGGATAATGAAGTAGAAAAAAGGGAATCCACAGAATTAGAAACTAGAAAGACCATGATATATAACGAAACAATTAGAAACAAGTAGCAACCTCAAGTGACAAATAAAGAAATGAAGAAACATTCAACTGCAAAAGACTTATGTGCTCCTAAGGATGAATTGAACAAATTCGGAAGATGTCAAAGGAGGTTCCTTCCTCCTGTGAGAAGTATCACTTGCTTCATCTGCCACAAACGTAGACATATTATGGCATACTTTAAGATAAAGAAAATCCAGTCCAATCAGCAAAAGATGCAACAAATGAAAAGATTACCTCAAACAACTCTCTCTGCTAGAGACATATACTACTTCCACGGGTATTGTTTTTATTGTAAAGGGTTCATTCATAAAGAAATGGAGTGCAGAATGTACATACAGTTTCTGGCATATGGAAACTCAAGGGGAATTAATAACAATGGTGGATTCACTTGTATACATAATCCATTCAGAAATACAATCAAATTTTTTTGCTACCATAAAATTTGGCACAAGTCTCAAGAATGTCCTCTCAAAGACTATGATCCATCTCCTCAGGAAATTTACCAAACAAACAGCTGCATACAATGGAAAAAGAAGCTAAATAAGTGTGATCTGGTTCTAATATCTCAAGATCATAAAAGTTAATGGTATGTGGATAGTGGGTGCTAAAAGAATATGACTGGAGACCAATGCAAGTTTATAACCTTTGATGAAAAGAAATATGGAAATGTAGCATTCGACAATGATTGAGCAGGGAAAATGAAGGGAAAAGGCTCAGTCAGCCTGAATAATGGAAGATGAGAGGCTTAGGATGTACCATTTATGGATGTTCTGAAAGCCAATCTGCTAATTGCTAGTCAAAGGTGTGATAAAGGCTGTGAGGTCCTTTTCAGAGCCCAAGATTGTGAACTAAGGTTTACCACCACAAGAAATACCCTAATCAAAGGTGTTTGAACATAGATTAACATCTATATAGTAGAAGAAGAGAATGAATAATTCCACATTAGAAAACTTGATGAATCTTGGCTATGGCATAGAAGATTGGGACATCTAAACTTTGACCACATTATTAGACTGAGAAAGAATTAAGTTGTTAGATATTTTCCTACGATAAAGAAGCCTCTAAATACCATATGTAATTCCTGTCAACTGGGAAAAAAAAATCACACATCATTCAAAGCTAAAGACCAACTATCTACAAGTAAGCCTCTTCAACTTGTACACATGGACCTGTGTGGACCTTCAAGAATTAATGCACTAGGTGGAGAATCATATTTCATGCTGATAGATGAATTTTCCAGATTGACGTGGGTGGCATTCCTCAAATATAAATCTGAATCCTTTCAGAAATTCAAGACATTCAAGGCAGTGGCCGAAAATAAAAATGGATGTAAGCTAAAATGCATCAGATCAGACAGAGGAGGTGAATTCACTGACGATAATTTTTCAGACATGTGCAATGAATGTGGGATAAAGAAACAGTTCACAATTGCAAGAACACCTCAATAGGATGGAGTGGCAGAATGGAAAAATAGGTCAGTACAACAAATTTCCAGAGACATGATGCAAGAAAGTAACATTCCCCAAACCTACTGGGCAGAAGAAATACACACAGTTGTTCATATTCTTAACAAAGCTCATCTTAGACCAAATTGTGACAAGACTCCACATGAATTGTGGCATGGGAAACCGACATCAATCAAGAACTTTAGAGTCTTTGGAAACAAATGTTTCATAAATAATAATGATGAAAAATTGGGGTAGTATGATTCAAGAGCTTATGAAGGAATATTTTTGGGATATGCATCCAAGAGTAAGGGATATAGGTGCTACAAAAAAATACTACATAAAATTGTGGAAAGCATTGATGTGAGATTCGACGAAGATTTTCCAAACAAAACCAAAAGAACAAACTGCACCAATCCTCCAGATGATCATGAATATGAAAATCAAGAAAATTAAGAATAGAGTAAGGCAACAAAAGGCACTGAATTAAACTCAAAAGGACCCTTGAGACACACTCAGAAGAACCATCCAAAAGACGAAATCATTGGAGATAAGATTTAAGGAGTCCAAAATAGAAGACAACTAACTAAACAGACTGAGGAAGTGTACATATCCATGTTGTCATCTGTCTTTATATCTACAACAGAAGAGGAATACATAGTAGCAACATATTATTGCACACAAGTAATGTGGATGAAACAAACTCTCCAAGACATGAAGGTAAGCATCAATGAACCCATTTCTATCAAATGTGACAATACAAGTGCAATAAGTATATCAAAAAATCTAGTACTTCATTCAAAAACCAAGAAAATCCCAATAAAGTACCACTTCCTCAGAGAAAAAGTAGTAGAGAAAATAGTAAAGATGGAGTATGTACCAAGAAAGGAACAAACAACAGACATATTCCCAAAACCTGTTACTAGAGAACCATTCGAATATCTAAGATACAAACTAGGAGTAGTTCCTATAGATGATACTCTTTAATACGATACAAAAAAAATGATGATAGACCAACAAAGAATGCCATATAAGGAACATAAGTAGTGAAGTAGATTAAGTTAGTATTAGACAAGAAGAATCATTCCAGGGGGAGAGCATCCCATAAAAGTTGTCACAAAAAAACTAGAGCTATGGAGCAGTGGTATGGTACAGGTCCTCAAGATCGGAGTATCATGACAGAAGTACATCAAAAGTTCAACACATATCACCTCTATCAAGCAGTAAGGGACATAAGTACATAAAATTCTATGGTGACAAGCCTTCCATGCAATCTCAATAATTTTCAAAAGTGTTCTCCCAACAACTCTGGTACACCAGTCTGGAGCAACAAGGTATGAAGTAAGAAGAAGAAGGAATAAGCATAGCTCAGAGATAAATAGTGCAAAGATAGATGCTATGCTGGGAAATGTGCAACCCCTTGCCATTGATGCCAAAGGGGGAGGAAAAGCAAGCATAAAAGAAAATAGAGGAAGAAAGAAACTTCTCATAATGCAAGGGGGAGGAAGTCCTGGAGGAAGTATTGGAGTATTGGTGGATGTGTTTCCATCACTGCAAAAGGGGGGGATTGTTGGAAATATTTTCTTTGATGGCAAAGAAACACAAAGGAGCAGCACCAAAACCACCAATAAGACAAATAAGCAGAGATAGCAGAGGCAGCAAAGGCAACAAATGAAGGCTCGAGACGGTGTAATGGTTATATGAATGACCAGAAGAACAATCTTAGGAGAGATTCGTAGAAGCAAAAAAGAAGTAAAGGGAGTAGAGGCAGCAGAGGCAGTGAAGGCAGCAGAGGCAACAAAGGCAGCAGAGAAGCAACAAAGGTGTGCAGCAAGTGTAAGAATCCCAAGTTGGAGTGAATAACAAATAGAAGAAGAAGCTCAGGAGAGATCAGTGCATTTAGAAAGGCAATAAAGCTCAGGAAGGATAGCGAAGATGTAGAGGAGCGACGACAGCTGAAAGCAGGAAAATAGACTAAGGCAGGGAACTCTTAGAAGAATTCCAATGGAGGCAATCAAATAACAAAGATCGAATCGCAGAATCAAAGTATTAAGAATTAACGGCAGAGATTAGATTGGGTGTAAGAGATGAAGAAGATTCACGTGAAGGATGAGTGGATGGTTAGGATTAGATTGCAAAAGTGAAGGTGAGAGATGAACAACGGAGATCGAGTCGCACCAGGAGAGATTTTGCAAATCACAAATTTTAAGAGATTAGTGATTAGGAGTCGCATGGTAAGTTAAGTTGGTTGCGATGAGAAGTGAAGGAGCCATGTCTGAGCACTACACATGAGCACACATTGCAAATCTTAGAACATACCGTTAAGAGTTTGTACGATATGGTAAATTTTATAGGATGCGATGAGGGAAGAGACACGTGTCAGCATTGCACATGAGCGCATATCGAAAATCTTAGAAGGTACCATTAAGAGTTCGCATGGTGTGGTAAATTGGTTGCGATGCGATGAGGGAAGAGCCATGTGTTAGCTCTACACAATAGCACACATTGCAGATTATATGGGTTAGCGATATCAATAAGAGCTAAACTTGTGGGCAATTATTTGCAATGAAGGGAGTCCACGTATCAGCACTAGGCAATAATGAACTTCACATGGTTTATGGTTTATTGTTATTGATAAAGTGGGAAACTTGCGGCAAAGTATTTGCGATGAGATGTGATTGGTGGAAAGTGTTGTGGGACCCTCCCATAAAGAAGTTCTGCTTGTATGTAATTTCTTTGGGTTTTATGTTTAATTGGGTTTAAAGTAACAGTTTGTGATTCTACTGTGTATTCTGATATTCGTGCAAAATGTTAAAAGGTGCGGGCAAGAAATGTGCGATGTACTGTGATTGGATAAGTAGAGTGGGACCCGATAACCCCTGTTCCATGTATGTTAATATGCATTGTTTGATCACTAACGTATGTATGTGGAATAAATGCCAATATTGGACTCTGTTGCATTAAAAGCGATTTATGTGGGCCATAACCCAAAGGTAACAGTGTTATGCAGTTGCGGCTCCGTAATAAAGGGAAAAGTCTAAACACAACAAGTAAAGGCTTGGGCAAGTAAGAGGACCTAACCTCGTGCAGAACAATGCAACATCATGGGTCGAGTCCGGAAAAACGGGAAATTATGTAATATAGTTGAAACATAACTGTAGAAACATAAAATACAAAGGAATAGAAAGAAGAAGAGGACAAATGCACAGGAAAGCTAAGAAGCTAAAAGGGATGAATTGGAATATTTTGATTGTAACTGTAACTGCATTAATTATTTTATATATTTTTTTTATGTAAAGGAAAGTCTCCGTAGGCAAAGAAAAAATCCAATTTAATACTGAAATGAGTGTATTTAGTGTTCTAACATCCTGAATATGTTGAGTGAGGAAATGAATGGGTGGAAGGCAATAATCATGCCCGTTCACTTCATATTCCCATATAGAATACAAATAGCCATGAAGCAATCTCTATAAATGATGTTATTTTTATATGCATAGATATGTTAGAGAGTGGAAGAGTAAGACAGAGAATATAGAGAAGCTGTGAAGATCCAGAGCTTATATAAAGAAGATTTAAATATTGGAAGGACAATAGTGAAGAAGGAGAAAAACTAAGCTGATATCCAGGTAAATCAGCATATGATTTTATGGTAGTGTGAGGATGTTCGTGCTTCCATATCAAGTTGTATCTTGATAGATGTCCAGTTGTAGCTAGTTGAGGTAGGAGCCTCCTATGGGTTGTATCCTACAGAAAATAGATGGGATTTAGAGCTTCCTTGTAAGTATTAGCTTGGAAAATTTGAACTAGTAGCCTCCTGTAGGTTGGAACCTATAGAAAATTAGTGGTGAGAGGGAGTTGGATCTTGCCTTTGCATCATAAGAATAATAAGATGTGATTTTCTCCCTTATGGGTTTCCACTTATATATTTTGTCTATATGCATAATGATTCTATGTTGAAGTTTTGTATTTAATCTACTTAATACTTGTTGCTCACATATTAAGATTGATGTTTCATTATACATTAAGTTGATCATGAAATGAAGGTGTAAACAAGTTTAAAAGAAAGTTTTAAAAGTCCATAAATGTATTAAACTGATTCACCCCCCCTCTCAGTTTAACTAAGGGTTCAACATGAATAACCTGTAGTTGGTGATCATGGAAAATATTAAATGTACATTAATGCCGATATAATTATTAACGTTCATAAAATTGACCATTTGTAATGTTCATTATGTGATTATATTTCTCAAATTTATATAAGGGGGGGATTTTGGGTAACTTACCTCAAAATTTCTGAGAAACATGAATTTGACAAGCCAAACTTTGCTTTCAAGTTGTATATTAACATCGTTGTCCCCAATTGGGTAGACTTTGACTGACCGCTAGGTCCAAAGAGAGGGGTAGTGGAAGCAAATTCAAGGAAGAAAAATGTGTCAGCGATATGAGTATCATCCCCTAGCTGATCATCATTTTGGAATGCATCTAACAACATTGTCTCCATGACAGTCGTATCCCTTAAGTAATCATCCATACCAACCTCTATTGGATTTCCTCCATTGCCAGCTTGTGAAGAACTACTATTGCTATAGTCATTCCTAATTGGTGAATATGGACGTAGCAGGAATTGAATCGGTGGTTGATTAAACCATTCTTGGTATCGTTCCTCTCCAATTTTTTCTCTTAATTCAACCTTCTCTCGATTTGACATTGTCATGGGGTGCAACAGAAGATGGTAGGTAGGTCGCTCATTATCATAGAATCCTAATAATTCCAAAAAATATATTTTTACATGATTAGTACAAAATATATGATATCAATTTGTAAGAACGTTGACTATGCATGATTAATTTTTTTGACGTTGAAATAATTACATTAATATACCAAACAATTATTATTATCGTCATTGTCCCAGGATTGTGGCTAGAAGATGCAATATTGTTACAATTGGCAGGGTGAAGCAACTGTCCATTTTCATCTACCAAATGCGCCTTGCGATATGATGTTCCTAATAAGAGCTTCCGATATTTTGGATTTGTTTGATTATTTTATGCGTCTGAACTCGATTCTAAATTTGGATGAACCTACAAATTTATATACATTATAAATTTCATTAAGTTGATTGACATGGATAAAAAAATAAATTCAATTAATGAAAATATAAATAAAATATGTAGTAAATATTACGTCTCGAGATGGATAGGGAGAATTCTGTGATGGACTTTGAGAAATATTATGGAACGAGATGAATTTTGAATAATTGTCCATTCGATATAATTATGATATTTTATCCTTGCATTTGAGCAAAATCAATAATAAATTTTAGTGCACACACCTAAAAGTAATTTCGGTGCCTTAAAAATGGACTTATTGTTATCGGTGCTTATGTACAGATAACCGCACCAGTTTTGTTTTAGTTACTATGCATTGGTGTCATGTTATTAACTGACGCATCGATGCAGTGTTATTAATTGACGCACCGGTGACAAAAATTTGCAAATAAAAAAGTGCAACTTTATTTTTTTTAAGTGAAAAAAAGAGGTAAATTGAAAAATGGGTGGCAAAATGTTTTTCGAAAATCTTGTTTTATAAAGCAATTCTTTTAATACTAAACACTTTTCATTATTTCACTATTTTTGCAAAAAAAATCAGCTAGAGATTTGCGCAAGACATACCTGGAGTAAGAGATCACGAGAGCACTGTGGAGCAGTGAAATACTTTCGAACATAACTATTCAGATAATCGGAATTTCAAACCTCTAGTGATTCAAACCCTGTAGCATAGAATTTCAAATGATCTCATGATTAAATTTAATTGTTTTTTTTTTACATTTTCTGCAGTTCTTTTTACGTAGTAAGTAAAAAATTTCAATTTTTTGTTCATTTTCAGAAGAAAAAAATAAAATATAAAAAATAAATAAAATAAAATAAAAAATAAATAAAAATAAAATAAATTAATTAAAAATTAAAATTAAAAAAAAAAAAATCCATTTTCACCCTAAACCCTTCATTCTTTTTGTTCTTGCCCTTACTTCGTCCTGTTTCTGTGATTTTAGAATTATGGCTTTTCATTTTTTATTTATAGGTTTTGTATTGTTATATATATATATATATATATATATATATATATATATATATATATATATATATATATATATATATATATATATATATAGGCCTATGGCATCCAACCCATGGGACAACTTGCATAGTCGGATGCCAATCCATGTTGGCCCTTGTGTGAATTAAAAAAAAATAGATTTTTTTTTATCGGTGAACCCTACATAACCTAGTGCACCAGTGCGCTGGCTTGTCCCAGTGCACCGCACATGTAGTGCTTGATAAAAAAATTAAAAACAATTTTTTTTTAATCCATGCGACATATGTAAAATAAGGCATAGGTGCTCTATTTCATTATAGCGCATTGCTCATGTATTGTTTGGAATATATATATATATATATATATATATATATATATGTATATATTGTATTAATTGGTGCACCATGTAACATATAACGCACTGGGTCTCCTAGTTGACAGAGGGCACCGTATGGTGGTCCCTTGTTTGTGCGGGGCATTTATAAGAATAGGATGCACCACCCCCTCCATGACACCATATGCTACAAAAACTAACACTAGACAATTTTTATAGTTTTGTCTGTGTTAATCGGTGCGGTGTTTAACATGTAATGCACCGGTGCTCCTTGTTGAAATAGAGAACCGTACGATGTTTTATACTGTTTGGGCGGAGCGTTTATAAGAAAACGACACACTGACGTTGGTGCATACACCATGAAAAGCGCACTGGTTTATTTATATATATTTTTACCTTAAAAGTTGATAATTTATTTATAAAATATATTAATGAATGATATGGTACAAGTTTCATATTGATAAAGAAATGGATGACAAGAGATCAAGTAAAAAAAATGTTGATAACACATCAAGAAAAGAAGAAAAGGAAATTTCTTTGTAAATTCTTTACAAAAAATATTATTTTTGAACTATATGTAAGTTTAACTAATATGTATTGTTTATTTTGTATCATGCAGAGCCACAAAATAACGAAGCTCGATAAGATTATTTTCGATCTAGTACTGGAAGAGCATAAAAGCTTGATGGAAAAATTGCAACAAGATGAATCAGGTGAATGAAAAAATACTATCGATCCAATATGAGTTTCTTTTTTTAATTTTCATTCTTAAAATTATTAAATAACATGTTTCAAACAATCTATTAATTCACATATGTTTAATGTTCTACAGGGACCAACGACTGAGAAAAGGAATGTTGTTCTAAGAAATGAAAAAAATAGAACATGCAAATGAAAATGAATTTCTCCTCAGCTCATCTGGAGTGGTGTTGGAGGTTAATGAAAGGGGGAAAAACTTTTACAAAAGTTTGAGGGATCTAGTGGAACGAATCTATAGATGTTCTTTCCGCTTACAATACAAATATCAATCCAAATATTCCAAGAACCAAAGTTTTTCTAAACTACAGGAAGAGCTTCTAGGGAATTGGTCAATGCGACATGTCAGAATTTTAATAGCAAAAATGTACAACAACAAAAAAGAAGGAATGCAAAATAATATTCCTTTAAATGTTTTTCTAGAATTATTTATAAATATCACTTTTGTTATATTTACTTTTCATATATCAATATAAAAATTAAATACTTTATTGTCATGTTACATTTTCACGAAGATTATGAAAAACTCAAAAGTTGAACGAGCTAATATCAGAAATATGCCAGTAGGAATGTCCAAAAAGGTGTAGAAGGAGATGGTCAAAGAAATGGATAAAATTACATCACAGGAGGAGACATCTCAACAACAACGTGCTTCATTTGTAATATGTAATCATTGAAATTTTCTATTATTAGGTATAATAAATAAATAATTTAGCATTAAATATTAATTTTCAAGTATTTTCTTGCAGAAAATAAAATAAAATGGAACCTATTCAGCACATAAAATAGGATGACAATGAAGAAAAGGATTGATATGTAAGTTTGTGAGTAATTGTTACTTACTTATAACAACTTAACTAGATTTCATTTTTGTATATTTGAGTTGTTTTACAAAAATGATCATTGAATGTCTTCAAACAAGTGCTAACATACAAAGAAGAACCATTAGACGAATTTATTGACATTGGGTTAAATATGGGTGGTGTGTATATGTTGGCATATCAGAAATTAATTGTTGAATTTTTAAGCATCTATCGATCTTGTTTTACTTAGCTCCATCTCCAATTAATAGAACAAAAAAATATTTTATATTAAATATATGATTTGTTATGGGGTATAAAGCTTGCAGGAAACAAAGTATGGAACTGTGCCAACAGATGAAATCATGAAAAATGGCATAGTACATGGTTTTGAAAGAATGTGTATAGTTCATGAGTCAATTGTTGATATGATACATCATTTATTTTCAATTTACATTGATGTATATTATTTAATATTGCAATTTTCATTATTCTCACCAATGTATATACACTCATTACAGTTTGTTTTTATGTTTGTAGATGGAAGGTGAAGAAGAAGAAAATAGTGAACACTGTGAACAAAAAATTCCTGAAAATAAACCAAGTGATGGAAGTAGCTCAAGCAGTGATAGCAGTTAAAGCAAAGAATGATGATCATTATGTTTGGATATCGAAGCAAGGCGTTGTATTTTTTGAAATATTTTTCTGTGAAATCATACATTTTGTTTAATGTAATAGACATAGTGTCCCAATTGAAAGACAAAGGGATTCCAATAACTATCCCATTTTGTATGACAAAGACTCTTATATATATATATATAATAATAATAATAAAATATGTTTTAATTTATTCTATTGCGTTCTCCATTGTCGCGGTGAAATGAAATGTAGCACCACTGATTAAATTTATGGATGATTAAATATTATAATGAAGAGATGTGAAATCGGATGATATGATATGACAAATTAATACAAACATCACATTCAAATGCACTAATAAAAATTTAATTAATATGAATATTGTTATAAGATATGTGTCATCTTTTGATGAATAATAAATTTAAAAAAATCACAATAATTATGATATGATATAACAAATTAATCCAAGCATCACATTCAAATGCATTAATAAAAATCTAATTAATATGAATGATGTTATAAGATGTGTCGACTTTTGATGAATAATGAATTTTAAAAAATCACAATAATTTCACTGTCACAGGTCGATGTTTCTAATAAATAAAAAATGAAAACCGATGCATGTCAATTACTGTACACCGGTGCATTTGTATGATACATCACATTGGTGCATTTCTATGACCTATGGGCATCGCACAAATACCAATACCAATTATAAATCTCAGTGCGTTTGTGTGATACTACGCACCGGTGTGTTTATGTGATACTACGCACTAGTGCATTTGTACGTACTATGGGCACCAGACAAATACCAATACGAATTAGAACAGTCAGTGTGTTTTTATGATACTATGCACCAGTGCATTGATATGGCCTATGGGAACCACACAAATCCAAATACCAATTAGAATGGCCCCGTGCGTTGTATCATCCATAGTGTGCCCAGTGCATTTTTAGACCTTTACGGCCTGGTGCATGCACCTTCGACCGCCCTGGATCTACCGTCTAGATGACACGCACCGGTGCGTTGACACCTTAGTAGCGAACTCACGAAAAAAACATCTGTAATAACCTCTGGCCACCCAGTTTTTTAGTTTTGTTGAAATTCCATTAAAAGCTCCACCAAAACCTCCATTACCAAAATAGATGTTGTAAAAATTATTTTTTTGACAATTTTTTCCAATTTTATAACACTAAAAACCTCCTTTATAACCTCCACTAAAATGTATTTTCCTTCTAGTCGATGCTTCAACTTCCCAATGAATTCCTCTAGTGACTAAGACTTGTCATACTCTATCTGATCTTTAAATGCTAAAGGAAATCCATTGATGAACCTTTGGACTTATTTCTTCTCATCCTTAAGGTGGGGCACGTACCTCAACAACTCCAGAAACTTAGTTGTGTGCTCTTCATCTATCATGGAACGCATCTCCAACTCATAGAACTCCTTGGCCTTTATGTCATAATATATATCGGACAAGTACTTCTTCCTAAAGAGTCTTTTAAACTCATGCCAAGTAAGCTCCTCTACCCTCATGCCTCTAACATGCTTCATATCTTCCCACCAGATATTTTCTCTTCTCTTGAGACTGAAGATAATTATCTTGGATTTCATATTCTATGAATAATCATGCAATCCAAAGAAATTATTCATGTCAAGAGGCAAAGCTTCTACATATTTTGGTTTCTTCATATCCCCATAAAAACTAGGATACTCAGCTTTCTTTAACTCTTCTGGAAAATATTTCTCTCACTCCTCCTATAAGGATGTTGTTGGTAATGATGATGGCGTCTCTCTTAACTGATTCTAAAATAAAATCCATGAGTGCTAGCCCTCATGTGAGGTGTACCCAAATATATTCCACCTCTAATTGTATCATCTTTTTCAAACCTATATCCTAATCAAGACTAGCTTCCATTGCCTCATTTGTATTTTTCTCATGTCCATGACTGATCCTTAGTTTTCCATGCTTGTGCAAATCTAAAATAATCTGAAAGATGATTGCATTAACCTCTTCTTTCTTTTCATAATCTCTGGAAAGCCTTTCCTATTCCTTAATAAACCTGATATTATCTACCTTACAAATTTTGATTTCAGCCTTCAAACTTCTCAATGTATCTTCTATAGTAGGAGAGTACTCTTCTCCTTACTACTCAACGGACCTATCCCACTCTGTTGAATTCACATCCGGCTTGTAAGAGGAGTCATGTGAACTATATTCCACCATTATTCTCTTCATCTCTCATATTGTATCTCCTGCAAACATTTCATGTTAGATAAACCAAATAGAAACATAATCAAAATCATATCTTAGTGTATTCCATGGAAGGCTATTTCGTCTACACAATTAGTCCATATTAGCAAAATATAGATACATAATGACAACAACATATCAAAATAATGCATAAATAAGGTCATATATCATTAACAGCAATTATCTAACATGTTTACATAATAAACTCATAATCAAATGACATGCCAATCACATCTACCCTGAGGTTGAATTTTGCAACCTTGCTCTGATACCAATTTTCAATTCCAGTATCAGAGGAAAGGTTGCAGGGAACATAACTTCTTTGATACCAATTTGTAACCAACCTTCCCACATTTAACCACTTTTATAAGCTCTCTAATGCAAACATGAGTTGATTTTCAGTATGATATGAACCAACCTCCAAGTTTCAATTATGGAAGTGGGGCTAACAAACCAACAACAAACTAACATCCCTCAGGAACTACATACCACTCAAGAGCTTGTAAATAACACCACTTGTTCAATCCCTAAGTTGTAACTATTTTTCACAAATTTTACCCTCCAAACGCACCCACAATACTCCATGTATGCGGTTTGGATGCTATAAGAACACTCACAGGCTTTCCTACATGCGGCTAGGACCCAATTTCCTTAGTTCAATGCATGTATTTGTGAGATCTATGCCACTTTTTCAGGAAAGCCTCCATATTACTGCTAAAAACTACCTAAAATTTTTCATAATCATATCAATAATGATAACGATGCAACAAAATAAAAAATTAAGGAATATCTTGACCTAGACATTCCTAATGAAAGATATGCATTTCGTCAAACATATCTCAAAATATAGAAGTTACAGGTCAAGAATGCATATATGATCATAAATTTCAAATGTCATCTGGAAATAACCAAGAAAGCTTAATTCCTCTCTATCTAGTTGCAACAACACTTGTTAGCCCATGCATTCATTAACCATTCAATAACTTATCAATTATTGAAAGACATCCATAGCTATAGCACATCATAAAACTGGGTATATAAGCAACATATAACCATAATAGAAACTATGAAAAATAAGTCATAAGATCACCATAATAACAAGTATAAGTGCCCATAGATCAAAATAAGAAAATAGCTCATATTAACATATGCAAAATCCATCCAAGTTAGGGACTTCCACATACTACCTAACCATAAATTGGGTTGAAACAAATCTCCTTGTAATATTCCTAAATTAGCATGCAGCTAGTGGGAATATTAATTTTTCTCTTAACATCTAGTTAGATGAATAAATGGGTAAGGAGGCCCATAAGTCTCTTAGGTAGGCAGAAAATCCCTCTTAATGTGAAAAGGGAACATGTTAATAACTATATCAAGCACCCTCATGTGTGAACAAGGGCTAATTTAGGTGGACAAGGTCAAGTTTGACCAATTCAACATCACTAATATGGGAGGAGTGGATCATCAATAAAGATAGCTCAAAGTGAATGTGGATCAGTTTAGCTAGTCAGAATAAAGACACCTTGAGTGTGAAATAATACAATGCATGGAGACTAAGTCATGGTTGACCAAATCAAATAATGTTGTAAATAGAAGAGCGGAACTAATGAAGACAGTGTAATTTTGAAGGAGGAGCCTTTGCATACCTCATGAATGGGTGGGACCCATGATGAGGAAGCTCATCAACTATATAATGAAGGTAATGGTATCCATATGGGGCATGATAGAAGAATATGATTTTATGATTGAGTCTCTTTAGACTTATTTCATGCTTCAGCTATTTAGCTAAGTTTGTTGTACTATTTATTACAAGGGTTTTCTCATGCAGGAATTCCCCACTATACCTTGGAGATCTTGTTTAAGAAATCTGAGAGGAGCTTTCTGGACTTCATTTCCACTATTCAGAACTTGGCCAAGAAATCACCTATAACTACAACATAGTCCCTTGGAGAAACTGTGTTATTTTACATGGTGTTGTAGTGGAAGGGTTTAAACCCCTGTTTTTTGAGCTAGTTTCCGTGAAGAAGGATCAACCTTTTTCCCATAAAGCTATTAGGAGGAGATGCAACCATTTATTTGTATTATCAGCCATATTTATGTAGGTATTTACCTATACAGTGTGATTCAGCCATAGATCTGCAGCATATGCTTCTTGTACTTTATGTTTATCAAGAAACCCTTGCTGAGTCATCTTAGATTTGTGTAAAGGAGACTAGATCTCAGTTTTTGTGCTCTATTGATTAATATATTATAATATCTATTTTGTCTCTCTATTTCTGAGTAGAAACCCTCAATAAAATGTGTTCTTACTTCCTTCAGTATTTCTGTGCTGCATTAGTCATGGAGTTGCAGTGTTTTTGAGCTGTATTTGGGCTTGGGAGGCCTGTTTAGCTAGTCTATAGTGATTTTTTTATGATCTCCTTTTAGATTTGATTTTCATAATGCATAATATAAAGGATCCATGGGCTAATTTTGACTGTTATAACACATATCTCTGAAAAATGAGTTTTATGTGCTTATATTGCTGATTTTCCCATTTGGGAATATTGTAGTGGTATCAGAGCTCTAATATTGGTTCAGTGATGTAGGGGCATTAGGGTCAAAACAAATTTTTTCCATAAATAAATGTAAAAGGGGGTATCATGTTTTGTTTCCCCATGTAAATATTCATAATTGAGTAAATTTAGTTAATTAGAAAGGGAAATGTAACTGCCCGGATGATTAGTGGGCATAGGAAGAGACAGTTCGTCTCTGTCTATCAGAGGGTTAGTCTCAGAGTTAGAGATATGAAGAGTTTTGAGCGTTAGAGGAGTTGAGTTGATTCAAGGTTTTGTATAAAAATAAGCCTTACAGGCATAATAGGGGGGACCTGCGTAGAGAGCTGCATAGAATTGCATAGGATGGTAGGAGGCCGACAGATTTAAGATCTGGCCAAGCGGAAAGTTTTTTAAGTAACCCATGTCTATGTTATGAAAGAAACTATTCAGTACTGCTTGTGCATTCGTGATTTAGTTATGTATGATAATGCTTGAATCCCCTAGATTTCTATATGAATGTGCCGGAACTTCATAATGAGAATATAAGTATGTATAATTGTGTACTTTGCAAATTGGGATTAATTGTGCTCTGTATATATTTAGAGGAATCGATGTTAATACCGTCGACAATGTTTATAGACGAGCGGAAGTCCTTGTGGAAGGGAAGGACCCTTTTGAGTGATACCTCTGTTGAATGCAACTGTGAACGAGAAGATAAAAGAAGCCCTTGGAACCAAGGGATCGAACGTATCGATATCATAAGTAGCTGTGGGAGTATGGGTTAACTTGTATTTATACCTTATATAGTTGTTGAGGCTTTAATCACCAATATGCACGTGTGGATTTTAATATGTCATACAATTTTGTGAACACCGGCGGCATTTGGACAGGAACCACAGCCTCATAGCGGTGGAGATGGATTTTAAGAGAACGCACAGTGAAGGATCTTGCATCGAATCGGGACTATAAGAAAAAGGGCGAAATTAAATATAATAGAGGAGGCAGAATCTTGAGGCAAGAAGAAGGCCGAACCGTGAGCACAATCGGTAAAGGTGGTTTTGAGCCATTAATTCGGTGATATCATGCAAGTTTGGAGGTGGTAAGTAGAATTGGTGAAAAGAACGTGATATAACCTGACGATGGACACGTGTATTTGAATGGTTTTGTAATACCATTTACATCGCGAATTAACCCTCGCGCATGTTGGTCACGTGATATCCATTGATGATCACTCATCTGATGCTTGGAACATGACATGACGTGGATCGTTGGATCCGTTCTACAGATAAACAAGGTAAGTTCCATATGTAGTGGGACCGAGGGTTAAATTAAACCATAAGATGGTTGAGGTTTAGTCCAAGGTCGAAAGGTGTGTTGAATGGTCGGTTTTAATATGAAATGAATGGTTGCGGTAGTAATTATTTGTTAAATAATTGATATGAGGGATGAATCTATGACAATGAGGTTCAATTGCTAACTAGTCAGAGGCATTATATTAATTTTTATAATTCCGGTCTTGGAGGTCGTGGATACACATTCGGTTGGATATTTAATAATGGAACGGGAGCATAGGTATGCAAGGTAAGCAGAATATGTATTGTGTGGATTCACTGAACGGTGCAAGGTATCGTATAATAGGTGAATGAAAAGCACGTTGGGGTTGATATATGTACAGTAAATATAATTTACCATTCAGATGTAATTGCCAAGGAGCATTTTATCGAAGGTTGGTGTGTGAAGCAAACCAAAGAAAGGACCTTGGGATACAAGGGTGCGACTATGGGTTTATAACCATATGTTAAGGCAAAGAAATCTCATGGTGAAAGGGTTTAAATTCAAGGTTTGGACAACTGTTCAATTAAGTATAAAGTGGGTTGTAACCTCATAGGCATTCAAAGGAGCTTTCGAAATTAAGTGGTGTATCTTATAAACATAAGAGGGATGTAATTTAATATCTCAATCTTAGATTGCTATATTAAACATACAGATCTATTTGTTAAAATTTCCAGCTTAAAAGAAAAGTGTGAGATTGCCCAGATTGGGGATTGGTTGGGAAATGAAAACTGGAATGTAATTGTACACACAACTTTAACGAGATTTTGAGAAAACCCGGGACTGTGGGTCCTACCCGACACCAAGTGGTATCAGAGCCTGAATTAAAACAGCTCTTTGAAATTTGATTTTGAAATGCACATGTACTGAAATAGGAAAAAATAGTTGATGTTTAAATATGTTTGACAGAATTGCAGATTTGATTAAGTATGCAGTGAAGGTTGAGAGCCCAGATGTGTAGAATATGGATTTGAAGAAAAGGAGTCTTGAATATTACAACAGATAGAGTGCAGTGTAGGTGAAGGGAAAAGCAAGATCAGTCAGGGATCTTGAGAGGTAAGATGATGAGCCTTATTTGAACTTTGGTTGGAAGGTATTATTTGCAGATTTCAGGGTGCAAGCAATTGAGGAGGGATATTAGCAGAAGCGGATCACAAGCTTGAAAGAAGTGATAAGAAGAGTCCAGCAAGGGATGATGAGTGAAGAAAGAGTGTGGCAAAACCTAGAAGATTCCTAACTGAGGTTGGATGACAGAAGAAAAGAGGTGTTCTTGAGAGAAGTTGCAGAGTGAAGCCTAGAGATCAGAAGAGAGTGCTCAGAAGGTTCCAGAGAGAGTGAACCAGTACTTGCCAAAAGCCGAATCCAGAGGAAGGGATTGTTGAGGTAAGTTGCAGCAAGAGAGCATGTTGTTGTAGAGGATTATTGTAGCTTGTGAGTGAATAACTCCTAGAGAAGAAAATGGCTACTAAGAGCCATAGCAAAGATTGCAGAGATTGCAAAGGTTCTAAGAGAGGCCAAAACAGAAGAGTGACGGAAGATGCCAACGTAGTTGGCATGAGGAAGAGACTCACTGATGAATAATGGTGGAAAGAAATAGCTGAGATTACAGAGCAGGTTTATAAACTGGAAAGAAGGATAGAAGAAAGCCAGAGAGTTGGTTGGCTCATGAAAAAGAGAGTAAATTGGAAACCATTACAGTTGAGATTGAGGCAAAGGAAGATTGCCTTATTTAGAGAAGAACTCAAAGCAGCTGAGTTGAAAGAAGAAATTTCTGCTTGTGAAGCAGAACAAAGCACAAATTAAGAGTGAAGATCTGCAAGAGACCTTGTAGGACATGATGAAGACTTGAGGTAGCAAGAAGCTTGTCTTGCTGAGGAGGAAATCATTGAGGATTTCCTGAGTTATTGGACAAGTCCAGATGATGTAAGGGCTTGTGTTCTTGATTCTGAAAAATGTGAAGTGATGACAGACTCCACAGAGGAGGAAGAACCCCGAGTTCCTGAGGCAAGGATGGAAATCGAAGATTCCATGTGCAGGCCTGTTCAAGAAGAAGTGCTTGAGGAAGAAACCAAGACCGAAAGGTCTTCTAATTTGAAAACTAAAAATTTGTGTGTGTTTTCAGGAACAATAGGTGAGAGAGAACAAACTGCTGATGTTTTCACTGAGGAAGAAAATGGAGCAGCTACATGTTTTGAAGATGTCCATGTACAGTTGGAGAAATATTCTGCTTTCCCACATATTGGAAGTAGAGGAGATTTAGTTTATGATATTGGCTAGAAGCTGGAAGTTGGACAGCTTGAAGAAATTGGAGAACCTCTGAAGAGCATGGAAGACTTGGAACAAAAAGAAGATTTGATGATCAAATCATTGAATGGGGCCATGAGGTCTTATGTTTTTAAAATTGACAAGTTGTGTATGAATGCAGGTACTGATGGAGACAGTTCACATGATGGAAATGTGACAAATGAAGCTAACTATTGCCAAGTAAAGTACGATGAGCATCTTTCAGATGAAGAACAAATTGAAATATTTCAGCAGAAGGAATTCATTAATTCCTTGTTTTATAGAAGGGATTGCCTCAAGGAGGACATGACAGTTGTGTTTGATGATAATGAGTTTGTCATTAATGATGATAATGACAATTTGCTTCTATTAAATTTCCAAGTAAGGAGTGATGGACATATAGCTGAAGTTTTTGCAGAGATGAGAAATCAAGATTCTGTTCTGATGAAAGTTGAAGAGATAGTGACAGCAGAATATAGTGAAGAGGAGATGCCAAGATTGTGGCATGAATTAAGTGTTCTGGAACAGAGGAAATAACCACAGAAGGAAGGTTTTCATATGGTAAGGACATAGATGATTGAAGATGAGAGAGTTCATTTTTATGAACTAGAGCAAAGAGGAATCCTTGAAGAGGATGGTGCAGAGGAGAGACTAACTAACAGTCTCAAGAAATGTTTGCAGATTTGGAATCATCATTCTGATGTGCTGATGGGGAAGAAAATAATTGTAGGACAACATACTGAAATGCTGGCAGAGCAAAGAAAGGTCCCGAGGCCTTGTGAGTTTGATTCTGACAATTGTTTGATGAATGCAGATCCTGTTGATGATGGAGATAAGTTGAGAGCATGGGGTAGTCCATTCAAAGAGAAGAAGAATTATGTGGAAGATTTTAAACCATGGAATATATAAATTGAGCTGCTAGAGAGTATGCCGAATCAGCAGGATTCAATACGAGAGAGAAAACCTCAATTTTAGAATTGGGGATTGCAGAATGTGAAGACATAATGGGGTGAAGATAGAAAATAATTGATGATTGAATCATCAGTTGGGACCGTTGGGTCTTGGGGTTTTGGAACTGATGAATTATCTATGTTTACAGGAATGACAGAAGACAATCCATCACTTGGAGTTGTCTTAGAAGAAGAAGAATTGTTGCAGAACGAATATGAGCAACTGAAAGAAGATGAGACAGTCATGTCTCATGTGCAGAAAATTGTTGTTGTTGGTAGCAGAGAAGAATTGGCTTGTTCGAATAGCCAAGAGAAGATTGGAGAGAAGGTTGTAGAACATACTTTTGGGGCTGCTACAACAATGGAAAATCAGAGTTTTACTCTGATAGAAGATGAAATCTCAGTGGTCGAAAGACTTGAGGTGATTATCAGAATCATTCAAGAAGAAGGGAGGCAATTGTTGAAGATTGTCAAGACAGAAGAAGAAGATGTTGAAACTGAGTTGCAACATAGTGAAGATTTGTTTGGCCAAAGGAGATGGCGAGAAAATTTGCACAAAACATCCAGGGAAGAGAGTGAAATGCCAGTGCAACAACTGATTGAAGTGTTGCTGGGAGAGATGCTGGAGCAACAAGCGGAAGGTTTGCCAGCAGAGGAGCAAAAGTTTTACTATTGCAGAGAGGGTATGGATGATTGGGTGGAAAATAGGGCAGCAGTAAGGACTAAAGAAATGAGAGTGCAGCAAATAGAAGTAAGAGTCCAGTAGTCAGAGGAAATATTAGACAAAGAGGTTGAATTTATAAGAAAAATGATGCAGAAGATGCCTCAGAAAAGGATAGCAACAAGGAAGCAGAGAATCAGTAGCAGCAAGAAGAATATAGTCACATACTGTGAGGGCATAGCAAGTGCAAAGATGCAGACCAAGATATGGAAGCCAGGAGGAATGCGAAAGAAGAACGCTGCAACAAATAACCAGTTGTAGAATAAAGTGTGGGATCTAGGAAGACAAAGATGAAAACCATGATTAGGAGATCATGAACTATTTTAACCTGGGGAGTTTCATGCAGGGGCATTACGGTCAAAATAACCTTTGTCCATAAATAAATGTAAAAGGGGGTCTCATGCTTTGTTTCCCCATGTAAATATTCATAATTGAGTAAATTTAGTTAATTAGAAAGGGAAATGTAACTGCCCGGATGATGAGTGGGCATAGGAAGAGACAGTCCGTCTTTGTCTATCAGAGGGTTAGTCTTAGAGTTAGAGATATGAAGAGTTTTGAGAGTTAAAGGAGTTGAGTCGATTCAAGGTTTTGTATAAAAATAAGCCTTACAGGCATAATAGGGGGGACCTGTGTAGAGAGCTACATAGAATTGCATAGGATGGTAGGAGGTCAGCAGATTGAAGATCTGGCCGAGCGGAAAGTTTTGTAAGTAACCCATGTCTATGTTATGAAAGAATATATTCATTACTGCCTGTGCATTCATGATTTAGTTCTGTATGAGAATGCTTGAATCCCCTCGATTTCTATGTGAATGTGCTGGAACTTCATAATGAGAATATAAGAATGTATAATTGTGTACTCTGAAAATTGGGATTAATTGTGCTCTGTATATAGTTAGAGGAATCGATGCTAATACTATCGAAAATGTTTATAGACGAGCAGAAGTCCTTGTGGAAGGGAAGGATCCTTTTGAGTGATACCTCTATTGAATGAAACCGTGAACGAGAAGATAAAAGAAGCCCCTGGAACCAAGGGATCGAACGTATCGATCTCATAAGTAGATGTGGAAGTATGGGTTAACTTGTATTTATACCTTATATAGTTGTTGAGTCTCTAATAACCAATATGCGCGTGTGGATTTTAATACGTCATACAGTGTTGTGAACACCAGCGACATTTGGACAGGAACCACAGCCTCATAGCGGTGGAGATGGATTTTAAGAGAACACATAGTGAAGGATCTTGCATCGAATCAGGAGTGTAAGCGAAAGGGTGAAATTAAATATAACAGAGGAGGCGGAATCTTGAGGCAAGAAGAAGGCGGAACCGTGAGCACAATCGGTAAAGGTGGTTTTGAGCCATTAAATCGGTGATATCGTGCAAGTTTGGAGGTGGTAAGTAGAATTGGTGAAAAGAACACGATATAACCCGATGATGGACACGTGTATTTGAATGGTTTTGTAATACCATTTACATCGCGGATTAACCCTCGCGCATGTTGGTCATGCGATATCCATTGATGATCGCTCATCTGATGCTTGGAACACGATGTGACGTGGATCGTTGGATCCGTTCTGCAGATAAACAAGGTAAATTCCATATGTAGTGGGACCGATGGTTCAATTAAACCATACGATGGCTGAGGTTTAGTCCAAGGTCGAAAGGTGTGTTGAATGGTCGGTTTTAATATGAAATGAACGGTTGCGCTAGTAAGTATTTGTTAAATAATTGATATGAGGGATGAATCTATGGCAATGAGGTTCAATTGCTAACTGGTCAGAAGCATCATATTAACATTTATAATCCCGGTCTTGGAGGTTGTCGATACACATTCGGTTGGATATTTAATAATGGAACGGGAGCATAGGTACGCAAGGTAAGCAGAATATGTATTGTGTTGATTCACTGAATGGTGCAAGGTATCGTATAATGGGTGAATGACAAGTACATTGGGGTTGATATATGTACATTAAGTATAATTTACCATTCAGATCTAATTGCCAAGGAGCGTTTTATTGAAGTTTGGTGTGTGAAACAAACCAAAGAATGACCTTGGGATACAAGGGTGCGACTATGGGTTTATAACCATATGTTAAGGCGAAGAAATCTCATGGTGAAAGGGTTTAAATCCAAGGTTTGGACAGTTGTTCAATTAAGTATAAAGTGGGTTGTAACCTCAGAGGCATTCAAAGGAGCTTTCGAAGTTAAGTGGTGTATCTTATAAACATAAGAGGGATGTAATTTAATATCTCAATCTCAGATTGAGATATTAAACATACAGATCTATTTGTTAAAATTTGATGCAGGGGCATTAGACACTAGCCAGCAATGTAGGAGGTTTTGTCCACATGTTGTGGCTAGGAGGGTTTTAACCGTCGAGTTGTCATAGCTAGGTGTCACTACCTTAGCTGATTATGTTATTAGATCAGTTAGAGTCATAAGAAGTCGAATAGCTTAGTTTACTAGCTGTCATATTTTAGTTAATTGAATTATTATGGTTAGACTGTTGGTTTCTAGAATGGTCCTCTCAGAGGAACCGAAGAGTCATCAATCTATGTATGTAATTGTAAGACCTCAAATGTATGAGGGGGATAGACGAGAAGAGAAAGAATAGAGGAATTCTTCAGTAACTCTGTGTATTTCAAATCGCTTCCAATTAAATAGTTCTGAGCGTTATCTCAGTATCTTGCCAATTTCTTAAGTGTGAAAAGATTGTCTAATTGAGAAGTGATGAACTCCTGCATGATTTCCCCTATCTCTATTGATTGATTTCCAAATCCATTTGAATAATCCCTGCGCATTTAAAAAGAACCCTCGTGGCGTGCTTTGTATAGAAAATCATGGTTAATATTGGTGACTTTTCCCGTATAAAAGAATAACCCTAATTTGTTGCATAGTTGCATCAAATTCTATCGAATAGACCGTATTTAAACCTGGAGTTAATCGATACAACGGAGCTCGAACCCCGACGGAACCTTGGTTTATTACTGTAGCAGGAAAACTAGAACGGATTTGAAAAGGCGGGTTTCCCCGTTCCACACCACCTTTGGCATGGAGGCAGTATTACCGGAGTGTGGAGCGATTCCATATAGGAATCGACACGTAGCAGATTTGACGTCCAACGAAACCACCCTTTTCGTATATTTCGTGCGTTAACGACAGGATCAAAGTCGCCGAGCGGAATGAGTTTGAGCCGTTGATTCGAGAGGAGGTCATCGGATGGTCCTAGTTCGACGGAGATGCACGATATTTAGTCAGGTACAACGCCCACGTTGATTGGTCCACAGGATATAGGTGGGGCCGGATCTACGTGTTATTCCAAAGCCAGTTGTTTAAAATTTTTGAACTATTTATTCAGGTTATAAATCAAATATCAAAGGTTTATTATAAAGTACAAAAAGTTGAAATAGTCATAAAAAGTCCGGGAACAGTTATATAAGGCCGAAGGAATAACCATTGATTATAGGGTTTAGATATATATATATATATATATATATACATGTATAATCCAGAAGATACAATTGGAAATTTGTTGTGAAATTATTTATTCGTCAATTTCTGTGAAATTGACAAATAAAAAAACAAAGGAAAAATAACAGAGCCACGCGGGATAAAGAAAGGGGAATGCGACAGAGCCACGTCTCAGTGAACAAACTCTCCTTGGAAACTTCCAGTTTTGTGTGATTGCGTCATTTGTGGTATCAGAGCGGGAAGTTTGAGCTGTTTGCTGACATGGCAATCCGACTTGGTAGAGGTGCTGGCAGGAGGAGACCTGTAGCCAACGCCGAGGTGTTGGAGGTGTTGCAGAGGGTCGAGGCCAGAATGGATGCCGTGGAGCGAAGACAGACCAGAGATCCTGAAGACATTAGTGAACCTGAAACAGAAGCAACAGAAGAAATTGAAATTCCTCCTGACCTGAGGCTCCTCAGAACTGTTCTGGGGTCTGTAGTTAAGCCCAGGATAAAAGTATCAAGCTATGCAGGAGGACTGAATCCAAAGGAGCAGGTGGACTGGATAAATGAACTAAAAAAGTGTTTTGATTATGAAGAAATAAGTGAAGATAAAAGGGTCAAGTTTGCAGTGACAAAGCTGAAAGGACATGCTGCACTTTGGTGGGATGGAGTGCAGGCAGAAAGGAGGAGAGTTGGCAAGAAACCTATCAAGAGCTGGACCAAAATGATGGCTAAACTAAAAGGTAAATTCTTACCCAGTGATTATCAGTTGACATTATATAGACAAATGCAGAACCTGAGACAGAGGTTGCTGACAGTAAAAGAATACACAGAGGAATTCTACAGAGTGAGCATAAGAGCTGGGAAATTCCAAGATACACTAGAGAAGACTGCCAGATATGTGAATGGTCTCAGACTGGAGATCCAAGATGAGATTGGTATCTTGTCTCCTAAGACAGTGGAAGAGGCATACCAGATGGCCTTGAAAGTAGAGGAGAAACTCCTGAGGAAACAATCTAACAAGAAGAGAGGTACTTTCCGTGGGAAGGGAAGTCAGGGTGGTAGAGGAAAGCCTACACCCAGGGATGGAGCTAACAGTAGCTCACCTTAGAATGCATCTACAGAGGAGGATGCAAATGGCAGAAGGGGTTCTTACAGAGGAAGAGGAAGAGGAGGCAGAGACAGAGGCAGAGGCAGAGAGCTGAGGTGTTATAGGTGTCAAGGAGTGGGACACAAGCATTATGAATGCCCAGAGAATGTGGGTGCTAGTCCAAGGAATGTTGTTGTTGCCCAGGTTGAAGAATAAGTATAAATTGAAGAAAGAGTTCTTCCAGAGAGGGGAGAGTCCTTGGTGGTTAATAAGGTCCTGTTGAAACAAACCAAAGAAGTCACTGAACCTGCACAAAGGAAGACTTTGTTTAGGAGCATATGCAAAGTCCAAGGGAAATGCTGCCAGCTAATCATTGATAGTGGCAGCACAGATAATTTGGTTTCCACTGAGGTGATAGGAAAACTAAAGCTGAAGACTAGGGAGCACCCCACTCCCTACAGGGTGTCCTGGCTGCATAAGGGGCACCAGCTGGTTGTAAAAGAACAGTGTGAAATAGAGCTGCAAATGGGAAATTACAAGGACAAGGTTTTGTGTGATGTAATGCCCATGGATGTGTGTCATATACTGCTGGGTAGACCTTGGCAGTTTGATAGAGCAGCAGTGCATTATGGCAAGAAGAACACTTACAAGTTCTTCAAAGATGGGGTACATCATATATTGATTCCCATGGAAGAAGGAGAGCCATCCAGCAGAGTAATTGATCCAAAGACCTTGTTGCTGAGCGGGAAGGAATATCTGCAGCAGATAGAAGAGGAAGAGGTAATCTTTGATTTAGTTTGCAAACCAAAAGTAGTTCTTACTTCTACAAATATTTCTGATTTACCAGTAGAGATACAAGAGATGTTAGACGATTACTGTGACATTGTTGTGGATGATCTACTTGATGAGCTGCCACATGTGAGAAAGATCAGCCATCAGATAGATTTTATCCCTGGTTCAAATTTTCCAAATAAGGCAGCCTACAGAATGAATCCCAAGGAAAATGAAGAAATCAGGAGACAAGTACAGGAACTGGTGGACAAAGGACTGATCAGAGAAAGTCTGAGTCCATGTGTAGTACCAGCAGTTTTGAGCCCAAAAAAGGATGGAGGCTGGAGGATGTGTACTGATGCCAGAGAAATTAACAAGATCACAATCAGGTAAAGATTCCCTTTACCCAGAATTGAGGATTTGATGGACTGTTTGAGTGGTGCTAAATATTTTTCAAAGATAGATTTGAAAAGTGGATACCATCAGATTAGAATAAGAGAGGGTGATGAGTGGAAAACTGCCTTTAAAACAAATGAAGGACTGTATGAATGGATGGTAATGCCTTTTGTGTTGTCTAATGCACCTAGCACTTTTATGAGACTTATGAATGAAGTATTGAAAGAGTTCATTGGTAAATTTTTGATAGTGTATTTGGATGATATATTAGTTTTCAGAAGAACTAAAGAGGAACATTTGAGGCATCTTAATCATGTCTTGAAGAAGCTGCACCAAGAGAAACTACTGATAAATTTAAAGAAGTGCTCATTCATGAAGGAAGAGCTGGTGTATTTGGGTTTCGTTGTTTCTGCAGAAGGATTGAAGATGGAACCAGAAAAGGTTAAGGCAATTTTGGAGTGGCCTTCACCCAGGAATGTTTTTGGGGTAAGGAGTTTCCATGGACTTGCTAGCTTTTACAGGAAGTTTATAAGGAACTTCAGTAAGATTAATGCACCCATAATTGAGACAATAAAGAAGAGCAAACAGACATTTAGGTGGACTGCTGAAGCAGAGAGAAATTTTAAAATTTTGAAGCAAAAGATAACAGAGAAGCCTGTTTTAATTCTTCCTGATTTCACCAAACCATTTCAAGTAAAATGTGATGCCAGTGGGGAGGCCATTGGAGCTGTTTTGAGTAAGGATGATAGGCCTGTAGCCTATTTCAGTGAGAAGTTGAATGATACCAGGAGAAATTATTCCTCTTATGAGAAGGAATTCTATGCAATTGTCCAAGCAATGAAAAAGTGGAGACATTATTTGATGTCCAGAGAGTTTGTATTGTATTCTGAAAATCATGCTTTACAGTATATTGTACAGCAGCCCAAGTTGAAACATAAGCATGTTAAATGGGTTGAGTATCTCCAAAGTTTTAATTTTGTCTTGAAACATATAAGTGGCCAAGCCAATAAAGTAGCTGATGCTTTGAGTAGGAGACATTTTCTTGTTCAAGAGACTAATTTTGAAGTTGCAGGATTCGATTTTCTCAAAGAATTATATAAAACAGATCCAGATTTTAGAGAAGCATTTGAGGCATGTAGTAGCCCTGTTTTGACAGATAGAAGTTAGTGGCTGGATTTTTTTCTGCAGGAAGACTTGTTATTTAGAAAGAACCAACTGTGTATACCAAAATGTTCCATGAGAGAAAATTTGATCAAAGAAAAGCATAGTGGTGGACTTGCTGTACACTTTGGTACTGATAAGACTTATGAACATCTGAGTCACTTTTATTTTTGGCCTAGGATGAGAACAAAAGTGGATAAGTTTGTGAAGAATTGCAAGATCTGTCAATATGCAAAAGGAAGGAGCCAAAATGCAGGATTGTATACTCCCTTTCCTATTCCAGACAGCCCTTGGGACATGGTGAGTATGGATTTTGTCCTAGGGTTACCCAAGACTCAGAGAGGGAATGATACAATCTTTGTTGTGGTGGATAGATTCTCCAAAATGGCACATTTTATTCCATGTTACAAAACTAGTGATGCCACCCATGTTGCTAACTTGTTTTTCAAAGAAGTTGTTAGATTGCATGGGTTGCCCAAGAGTATTGTTTTAGACAGAGACACCAGATTTGTGGGTCATTTTTGGAAGAAACTATGGAAGAAACTTGGCACTAAACTGAGTTTCAGATCAGCTTATCATCCCCAGACTGATGGACAGACTGAGGTTGTGAATAGAAGTCTGGGAAATTTGTTGAGGAGTCTTGCAGGAGAGCATCCCAAGCAGTGGGACCATATTTTTCCCCAAGAAGAATATGCATATAATGATTCACCAAACAGGAGCACAGGGCAGAGTCCATTTCATATTGTTTATGGAATGCATCCCAGAGGAATATCAGAGTTAAGAAATCTGGGAAGGGCAGAGCTGAGAAGTGTAGATGGTGAAGAATTTGCTTCAGAGATCCAGGCCATACATGAACAAGTGAAACAACAACTACAAGGAAGCAGCATCAACTACAAGAATAGAGCAGACTTGAGTAGAAAAGAAGTTCACTTTGAAGTAGGAGACTTGGTTTTGGCACACTTGAGAAAGGAGAGATTCCCAAAGAAGCAGTATAACAAATTGAAGTTCAAAAATATTGGGCCATGCAAGATACTTAGGAAGTTTTCTGCAAATGCTTATGAGATTGAATTACCACCTGATGTTGGAATATCTCCCATTTTTAATGTTGCAGATTTGTACAAGTATGAGGATGATGGTGCAGAGGACAAGTCAGCAGACAGGGAACAGATTGAGTGGAAAGGACAACTACCCACATCACAACCATTGCAACCAGAGAAGATATTGGATAAAAGACCATTCAGAAGGACCGGAGGACAAGAATACTATCAGTATTTAATCAAATGGAGGGATAAACCAGAGGAAGATGCCACTTGGATGACTGAAGAAATGCTGCAGAAGATAGGCAGATCAATGGAGGAGCTCATGGACAGGAGCCCATAAAGAAAATTTCCCTCGGGAGTCTGATGCAGGGGCATTAGAAACTAGCCAGCAATGTAGGAGGTTTTGTCCACATGTTGTGGCTAGGAGGGTTTTAACCGTCGAGTTGTCACAGCTAGGTGTCACTACCTTAGCTGATTATGTTATTAGATCAGTTAGAGTCATAAGAAGTCGAATAGCTTAGTTTAATAGCTGTCATATTTCAGTTAATTGAATTATTATGGTTAGACTGTTGGTTTCTAGAACGGTCCTCTCAGAGGAACCGAAGAGTCATCAATCTATGTATGTAATTGTAAAACCTCGAATGTATGAGGGGGGTAGACGAGAAGAGAAAGAATAGAGGAATTCTGCAGTAACTCTGTGTATTTCAAATCGCTTCCAATTAAATAGTTCTGAGCATTATCTCAGTATCGTGCCAATTTATTAAGTGTGAAAAGATTGTCTAATTGAGAAGTGATGAAATCCTGCATGATTTCCCCTATCTCTGTTGATTGATTTCCAAATCCATTTGAATAATCCCTGCGCATTTAAAAAGAACCCTCGTGGCGTGCTTAGTATAGAAAATCATGGTTAATATTGGTGACTTTTCCCGTATAAAAGAATAACCATGTTTTGTTGCATAGTTGCATCAAATTCTATCGAATAGACCGTATTGAAACCCGGAGTTAATCGATACAACGGAGCTCGAACCCCGACAGAACTGCGGTTTATTACTGTAGCAGGAAAACCGGAACGGATTTGAAAAGGCGGGTTTCTCCGTTCTGCACCACCTTTGGCACAGAGGTAGTATTACCGGAGTGTGGAGCGATTCCATACAGGAATCGACACATAGCAGATTTGACGTCCGACAAAACCACCCTTTTCGTATATTTCGCGCGTTAACGACAGGATCGAAGTCGCTGAGCGGAATGAGTTTGAGCCGTTGATTCGAGAGGAGGTCATCGGACGATCCTAGTTTGACGGAGATGCATGATATTTAGTCAGGTACAACGCCCACGTTGATTGGTCCACAGGATATAGGTAGGGCTAGATCTACGTGTTATTCCAAAGCCAGTTGTTTAAAATTGTTGAACTATTTATTCGGGTTATAAATCAAATATCAAAGGTTTATTATAAAGTACAAAAGGTTGAAATAGTCATAAAAAGTCTGGGAACAGTTATATAAGGCCGAAGGCATAACCATTGATTATAGGGTTTAGATATATATATATATATATATATATATACATGTATAATCCAGAAGATACAATTGGAAATTTGTTGTGAAATTATTTATTCGTCAATTTCTGTGAAATTGACAAATAAAAAAACAAAGGAAAAATAACAGAGCCACGCGGGATAAAGAAAGGGGAATGTGACAGAGCCACGTCTTAGTGAACAAAATCTCCTTGGCGACTTCCAGTTTTGTGTGATTGCGTCAAAATTTCCAGCTTAAAAGAAAAGTGTGAGATTACTTGAACTGGGGATTGGTTGGGAAATGAAAACTGGAATGTAATTGTACGCACAGCTTTGACGAGATATTGAGAAAACCCGGGACTGTGGGTCCTACCTGACACCACTCAGCCTATGTAATTCAACCATTATGGAGTCTTCTCATGGGAAGGAGAGGATTTTCAAAAGAGATCAAGGCAAACCCTTATTTTCTGGAGGGAAGGAGTTCACAAAACTTCTTCTTCAAACTTTGCAGTGTATCAGCAAAGAGATCAAAGTAATGAGGAGGGAAAAACATGGACATCCCTCAACAAGTATTGTACATGAGGAAAGCTCTAGTTCCTCATATTATGGGTGTGAGCATTCAGCCACACCATCATATTTTCAATGCTCTACCAGCCATATGTTCATGACAAGTGAGATGGAGAAAGGAGATGTGCCAAAGAAGGAGACTCTTGGTGATTATTTGCAAGAATATGAATCTCAATCTAAGAGGTTCAAAGATCACTTAAAATTCCAAGGATTTTACAAGATCAAGGAGGAAAGAGGCACAAGGGGTAAGAAGCATGGTGTGGGTATATTATTTCTATCTACTTTTGATGGCTCACCTAAATGTCCAGCTAGGGTTTGGGTGGAGGAGCTAGACACCTATGTGCAGCAACATCAAGTTTCAGAAGATGAAGCAATTAAAGTAGCAGCACTGCATTTTGAAGGCTTATGCGTGGTGGTTGTTTGAATCCTTTTCATTAAAAAATGAAAATACATCTACTTATGAAAATTTCACTAGGAGAGTAGTGGAGAGGTTTGATGAAAAATTGTATGAAACACCTTTTGTGGAGCTAATCAAACCAAAACAAACAAGACCTTTGCATGGGATGGAAGGATCTATAAACCCAAATCCATTTGAGAAGACCATTGAAGGGGATGAAAATTTCTATGATACCTTGCCAAGTGCAAGATCCCCATTGCATGGAGAGATTCCTCGTTCAAAGGAAGACCGAGATATAAGGTCTCTCATTGTTGATGATGTATTCTCAAATATTGATGAGGAGAAAGAGAAGGCTGGAGGTAACATCGTTGTCATATCGAGAGCATATCTAGCACCTCATGAAGAGGAAGATGGAGCACTTGCTCCAACAAGAGGAATTCTTGTATGTTCATAATGAGTTCCAAAGAATCTCACATGTAAAGGTTAAGGCACATTCCATGAGCAGCATGTGCCACCATTGATAGATGGTGAGATTGTGAAGATAGAATAAGAATATGGGGAGGATGATCAGTATCATATGATTGAAAGCACACACCCCTCTATATTTCATAAGATTGATGTACAGAAGAAGAAGGAGGATTTGTGCAGTAAGGGTAAGGATAAATTAGTCCACACACATATACATCCTGCTCTATGCCTTGATGTCTCTTTGCATGGAGGCATTCCACCAGGGAGACCCCTTGATTGGAAGATGAATAAAGTGTTCTCTCAACTTATTGCAACAATGACATATTTGGCTAAGGAAGGAGCCTTGGGAGGAACTACCATAGTGTTAAGAAACTTTGATGGGTTCCAAGGAGAGATGATCGATTTTCTGAGTTGGACACTGCCATATCCCACTCAGCTGTCTACACTGGAAAATGATTAAAAAATCTATAATGACATGAGCATGGTGTCAAATGGCCACTCCATAGTCTTGGAGTAGAAAATTATACTTCCACACATAAGAAATATTTCTGAATATGACAAGAGGGTATTAACACTCTTGCATGCATGGGCCAAAATATGGAAGTTTTGGAAGAGAGAGACCTTTCAAGAGGAGGTTGACTTCCATGTACTTCAATCTTGTATTGGGCAAGATCAGCTGAAAGGGAGGCAGTGAAAATGGAGTAACAACACTCCAACATGTGACTTTGGCATTAAGCATGTCAAAGAGGAGAACCATCATATGGCAAATACTTCATTCAATATTTCTACAACGTTTTCATTGTTGGGGAGCTTAGATCCATATTGGGATTCCCAACTATTGGTGGAATATTCCAAGAACCTATTCACATGTAAGGTTCTTGATGGACAAGTGATGGATAGAAGGTATAGAGTGGTTGATGGAGTCATCTACTTCCATGATCAAATCTACTTGACTAAAGACTCCAAGCTTAGGAAGAAGATTCTACATGCAGCTTATGAAGCACTTTCTTCAGGATATCTAGACTTCATTGAGTCTTTCTCACCATCATGGAGGGATTCTATTGGGAGAATCTCAAAGAAGATGTGCATCAACATATTAGAAGATATGTAACTTGTTTGATGTATGAGGAGAAGAGAAACCACCTTGCAAGGTTGTTTCAATCACTTCCCCTTTTGATGGAGAGATGGGAAGACTCATCTATGGACCTCTTCACCAACATGGCTACAAAATATGGTAAAGATTGTTTTTTGATGTTTATTTATCAACTAAAAATATTTGTGCACTCCTTTACCATTCATTTACAACACATTGCTCCACAAGAAAGCATAATTATTTGTAGATTTTATGGTCCTTTTGGGACTACTTTCAGTGATGGGGATGACCACTTTATGGAGGATGTTGGGCAAGACATGTTTTTCTTGGATCATATTCAGCCAACACCTAATATCCTCTACTATTTTCAAGCTTTTGAGAAGCTTATGGTAGCAAGTAAGTGGTTGGATGACCACTTATCACAACATGTTTTGAGACAACAATAAGATTAACAATGTTGGACTCACTTGAAGGACTATTATAACCATCCAACATGCTACATAACACATAGTCCATTTTTATTTTTGGTCCCATATGGTGATGGTGTTCTATTCACTATATGTAGGATCATTTGGGCAAGAGTGGTTCTTGGGACTAGGGAATGGGATTATGAGAGTCCAAGTGCATTATGGCTCCTTAATGACCATATCAATGGAACCCAAGATCACCATTTCTATATATATCATAAATGGAGAGAGAGACAGTATAATTTGAACAAAAACATCTCTCATTTTCAGTTATACAACCCCTATACATTGCAGAAACAAGGGATTGATGATTGTTTGAAGGAGCTACCGAGGATGGCTCATTTTTTTTGGATGATAGCATGGAGGTGGGAGTCTCTCATTGTGAATGAGATCCCCTATGTTTTTCATCACGTCTACCTTAAGGAGGCCATTAAATAGCAAGAAGGTTTCCATATAGATCTTCCATTATTTCACGATGAAAAGCCACTTGGTTTATCCACCAAAAGGCAACTTGCAAATTTGGGAGGAACCATTGGGAGACAGAATTATTGTAGAATATATGAAACAATGGTGGAAACTATTAGATGTGGAGGCCACAAGAGGAGGAGGGGAGATTTTGTAGCACCCTTGCAGTTACTTGAGGACAAACAACATTTGGGAGAGGAAGACTGTAATATTCCTAAATTAGCATGCAACTAATGGGAATATTAGTTTTTCTCTTAATATCTAGTTAGATGAATAAATGGGTAAGGAGGCACATAAGTATCTTAAGTAGGCATAAAATCCCTCTTAATGTGAAAAGGGATCAAGTTAATAATTGGATTAAACACCCTCATGTGCGAAAAATGGCTAATATATGTGGACACGGTCAAGTTTGACCAAGTCAACAACACTAATATGGGAGGAGTGGATCATCAATAAAGACAGCTCAATGTGAATGTGGATCAGTTTAGCTAGTCAGAATAAAGACACCTTGGATGTGAAAGGAGACAATGCATGGAGAGTAATTCATGATTGACCAAATCAAACAACGCTATAAATAGAAGAGTGGAACTAATGAAGACAACATAATTTTGAAGGAGGAGCCTTTGCATGGAAGTAACCTCATGAATGGGTGGGACCCATGGTGAGGAAAATCATCAACTATATAATGGAGGGAATTGCAGCCATATGGGGCATGATTGAAGAAAATGATTTTATGATTGACTCTGTTTCAAATTATTTCAAGCTTCAACTATTCAGCTAAGTTTTCTCTACTGTTTAGTACAAGGGTTTTCTCATGCATGAATTCCCCACTCTTCCTTGGAGACCTTGTTTAAGAAATCTGAGAGGAGCTTTTTGGACTTCATTTACACTATCCAGCACTTGGCCAAGAAGTCACCTATAGCTACATTGTATTCCCTTGGAGAAACTGCGCTATTTTAGATGGTGTTGCAGTGGAAGGGTTTAAACCCTTGTTTTTTGAGCTAGTTTCCCTGAAGGAGGATCAACCTTTTTCCTGGAAAGCTAGTAGGAGGAGCTACAACCATTTCTTTGTATTATCATCCATATCTATGCAAGGATTTAGCTATACAATGTGATTCATCCATAGATCTGCAGCATATACTTCTTGTACTTCATGTTTATCAAAAAACCCTTGTCGGGTCATCTTGGATTTGTGTAAAGGAGACTAGATCTCAGTTTTTGTGCTCTATTGATTAATATATTAGCATATGTATTTTTTCTCTCTATTTCTGAGTAGAAACCCTCAATAAACTGCATTTCTACTTGCTTTAGTATTTCTGTGTTGTAGTAGTCATGGGGTTGCAGTGTTTTTTAGCTGTATTTGGGTTTGGGAGGCTTTTTTAGCTAGGCTATAGTGATTTTTTTTTGTATCCTTTTATATTTGGTTGTTATAATGTATAATCTAAAGGATCCATGGGCTGATTTTGACCGTTATAACACATATTTCTAAAAAAATCATTTTTGTGCTTATATTGCTGATTTTCCCATTTGGGAATATTACACTCTCTTTAAAATGATCATGCTCATGCCATAATCCATGCATGGAAGTCGTATCATAAGGGTTAAACTAAAACAAAATCAACCAGGGCTCCCATAGGTCAAACCACCTGTACCCTCAACAATAGTGATCTCACATATATGGTCCAGAAATCATTAACATCAACCATATCGATCTCTACCAAAGTTTTCCATGGCTATAGGAACTAGTAACTCAAACCACAGCTAATTTAGGGCTCCAAATAATTTGTCCCAAATTGCAACTCCATGGACTAGTAACTCAACCCACAAGGCTGGAAAGTGTTTCTCCAAACCTATAGGATCCAGAAACTAGTAACTCAACCGAAGTTTTTCCAGGGCTCCAGAGCTTTTTTTCCAAACTAGAACCATAGGGAACTTGAGAGCCAATTATAAAAACAAGTGGGAAAGCAAAAATTCCATTACTGTCAAAGTTAGGGAAAGGCAAGGTTGAAACCAATGTCAATCTAGTCAAATCTTCATGCCAATGACAACACATAACCAAAGAACCACATGCATATACTACACATCCAAAAATCAATAAGGAAATAACACATGCAACATGTTACCTGCAAAGTATTCCTGATGTAGTTATTGATCCAAATATCTCCTTGGGCTCCCTTGATTTCCTCTTCTTTCTTTCTCTAATCCAAGTGAATGGTAGAACATTCCAAGGATGCTCCAAGAATACTCTAAGTGTGCAAGAGTATGAGAGAATAAGCGTGTGATAAAATCAAAACTGTCAAAAATAAAGAAATTGGTTCTCTAATGCCTTTTTATCATTGATATCCCTTCTTCCTTCATTTTCCTCTAATTTCCCTTGCATGCAATTTTTTGTCTCTTCACCTTCCTTTTCTCGTATTTTCCTTTATTTTCATAATTAAATGCCAATTATTGCCTCTTTTCCTTTTCTAATTTCCATGGCCAATAATAATCCACATATGATTCCCACTATAATATTTTCTGACCATTCAACTTGGAATACATGTACCATGAACTTGGTATTATTTTATTTACATTGAAAATCAACCAGGGGCTATTAAAATTTTGATAGTGATTTCTGTTGTCACTGCAACTCCCATTGGGTTTCCCATGTGGATGTGGTCCCTAAACACTTAAAAGGTCTATACAACATCGTACTATATGGCGTACCTACCCTACCTACTAAAAATGATAGAGATGAGAGTTTAAGGAGGTACTTGGCTCTAGACACATGGAAAATGGGAACACCAATAACCTATAAATTGTAATGGGAACATGTATGTGACCACAAGTTAACACCTCACCAAAACACAAATGAAGTGGCTTTGTGGGCCCCACTCCCCTTTTTATACACACATACTTAAAAACTTTTGGATTCTTGTACAAAATACCACAAGATCTATTTTGAAACTTCCCACACCCTTTGGATCAAGACGGAACACCCTTCTTAATTACGAATTTAGTTTAGCCTTATAAAATTTTCATTTTAGGGCCCTAAAAATGTTTGATACAATCATCAGGTGTTCCTTGCTATTATTATGTCTTATCACATATGCATTTCTAGTTTTCATTCTATTTATGTGTGTGTGTGTGTATGTGCATGTGTGGGGTAATTTCAAACTTGAGGTGCCTAGTTCATGATTACGAGATAATTCTCCAACCCTCAATGGTCACTAGTTATAAGGAAGTAGAAATACACTCAAGGTATGATCCCCTTTGTCACATAATAATATTATCCCCTAGATAAGACTGCATAACCCAATATTCACCCCCCGAGTTCATCATAGGGCCCCCATACCCTGACCATGTTTACCACTACCTTCCCCTTCTACAAGTTGAATGTCTACAAAGGTCATTAGTTTCCAACCCCCATGGATTTCCCCATACAATATTACCAATTACATATTTGTCATCCATCACCTTAATCGAAACAATGGGAGTCATAATTGTCCATTTATTTCACTAACACCATCGATGTTCAATGTTAGTAATGTTTTACATAGAGAAGTGTCGTGCTTTGTGACAATTATAATCTCTCAGTTTGATCAAATGACCATTTAACATGCCAACACCTCTACCAATAGTGCAATCAATACTCAATCACACCTAGTATGTGGGGGCATATGTATCAACCTTTTTACCATATGTTATAGATTCTCCCGAGGGAAAAGAAATCATCTATTCAACAAGCAACAATTGTGTTCTCAACATTATCAACAATTTTATCTTGTGTACCAATGTAACCTTACTAGTAAAAGTCATGATCGGGAGCATAGGAAATGCTTGCCTCCTATGGAGTTTTCTAAATATATTCTATTACTACTGGGTTCTATATTCTCTTCTAAAAGGCCCCCTTAACCTTCTCCAAACAAGGATCTCTCTCCTAAAAATTCAAAAATACTCGTACTCAGGAAAGAAAACATTATGTACTTTAGCTAAACATTTTCTCCTAGCCTCATACATCATGCAAAAATTGTTATCACTGAAAAATCATACACTTAGTTACACTAACAAAGAATTCCCAACACTGAATAACAACATGGATTGATGGTACTGGTGAATTGTGAAAAACATCATGAATAAATAAAACTAAACATTCATATGGTTCTCATTTAGAAATTAAAATCGAGCAGTGCTACTTCAGTAGGTTTGCATGGATCACCACGAGTGTTTCTTTGATATCTATGAAAATCCATGAACGTGACAAGTTGGCAGACTGCAGACCACTTCACATTAAATGAGAAGGAATCCACCAACATGAAAATCCTATATATATTAATCTTGAGCCATTCCACTCTATAATTAGCTATAAGGAGCATCTAAAGGATTCTTCTTGTCTCCCATTAGATAAAATCTCATAAATGAGCTAAGGGTATCCAAGGCATGAACTTGAGGCTATAAATACAAGTGGAGTTGGGACCAAAATAAGAGAGAAGCCAATGCAAATTCATGCCACCAACTTTCAGAGCTAATTAGCATTCATTTGTGTTCAAAGAGCTCACCATTGAGAGTTCTCATAGGAATTATTTGAGGAGATATCATTAATGCAAGGAGGGGGGAAATTGTCTTTCGTTTAGAAGAGTAATACAACCTCTTTTCTCTATCAAATATTCTTAATGTCTTTGTGATAGACTATAACTCTTCAATCAAGTATTAAAAATAATTCCTTCTTCCCTACCTCTTGTGTATATTACTTTTGTTTTCCATTGTTCTTGCATTCTAGATAATGTTTATAGATATAGTTACATTTCTTATTTCTTTGTGTATTCATGTTGCCAATTATTTGATTGTTGGCTCTATGCCACTTGTAATAGATTATATTTTGATACACCATTGCACCAAAAGACAAACAATAGAAGGTATTGAACACGTTAGCAAGGAGGAAATATTTTTCTTTCATCAATGGATTTAATAGATACAATCAGATCCAACTTGACTTGAGGATCAAGGCAGAACAATGTTCACATGTCCACAGGGGATATTTTCCTATCTTGTTTTGTCATTTGGGTTATTTAATTCTCCTTCCACCTTTCAAAGAGTTGTAATATTTTTTGATTTGATTCATGGTTGCGTGGAGACATATATGGATAAATTTACAACATATGGTTATGAATTTGATGAGGTATTAACAAATTTAGAGAAAAAATTAATAAGATGTAAATACTCTAATGTTTCCCTTAGTAAGATGAAATGTTAAATGATGTTAGTTGATGGAATTATATTGGGGCATCAAATTCTAGGTAAAGGCATCTAAATGGATTCAGAAAAAATCCAGGTAATATTAAACATGTTGACTCCATATTCATAAAAAAAGGTATGAAGTTTCTTAGAACATGTTGTTTACTATTGTTGATTTATTGAAAACATATTGGTGTTGTTGGTTCTTGAAGAAATTGTAACACGAGTGTTAAACATATGATGTTTCGAGTCGATTCTCCCATCATCATGAGGGATAAATGAAGCTTTTGATTCAAACTAAAATAGATAGAAAAGGGGGAATATTAACAGCTACGTGAGAAAGACTAAAAAAAAGGAAGAGGGTTCTACCTAAAGGCAATTGTTGGATTTGGGGTAAATAAATTAATTCTAATGAGACAAATGTATTAAAGAATAATATCGATTGAGCTAATTCGGATGAAATTATTAATTTTTGAAATTTTCAATAATTTTAAACATTAATTAATTTTTTATTATATATTATATAATAAATCATAATTTAAAAAAATATTAATTAGTATAATTAATATTAATATTAATATTAACTTAGTATAATTTAAAAAAATCATATATTAATTTTAATATTAAGTAATAATGTTATAATTATAGATTTGTATTATTAATATTATTAAAGTTAAATATTTAATTAATGTACTAAAGCTTTAAAAAAAACTATTTAAAAGAAATCTTCAAATTATAAGATGAAATTGTTATTATTTTTATATTTGAAATTGTTATTTTTATATTAGAAAATTAATGAAATGTAATGAAGTTATTATTATTAATGAAATGTAATTACTATTAATTACTATTTGATTTTCTTGAACGATGTATTATTTTTATTAAGTTATTTATTAATAGTATTAAGAGTGATTATACTCTTAATATTATGAATATTTTGTTATTTTAATTTAGTTTTTTATTATTATTAAGTTATAATAATAATTATTGTATTAATAATATTAAGTTATGAAATATTATTAATATTTTTAGTTTTTTTATAATAAGATGTCTATTATTTGAATTGTGTAAAGTTTGGTAGAGTTTTTATGTTTTTTGGGATATTTTTTTAATCACTTTAAAGTGGTTTTTATTCTCAATTTCTCTCTAAGAAGTTTAGACCTGAGTTTTGGCCAGAACTAAATCCACACAAATCAATTGATCTAATCATGGGCATAATTTTTATTAATATTAATGTTATTATTTTTGAAAAGATGTAAATTTATAATAAAAAGATAAAATAATAATATTAATATTATAAAAGTATTATTACTACATATACAATTTAATTGCTGATTGTCATGTTATGAAGTACCATATAAATCATGAAATTTAAGAGTTGAATCCTTCATGGGTCAAGCTAACAGAAAATATCATACAATTGTTATTAAGTCATTTTATTATTATTATTGGTAATGAAGTGTTATTATTAATACAAGAATCAATAATATTAATTACAATTAATTATTATATTTTTATGAGAAATTTTTATTATTATTCATATTAGTGTTTATACATTATTTATACATTATAATTATATGAAGTGTATAATAACTTTTGAAAGGACAAAATGAGTTGAGTCCTTGCATATTAATAATAGGTTAATAAAACCTCTTGGGGTAGTTGAATTTGTGAAAGTTGTGTAAATGAATTATTATGTGCTACGAGGTATGGTGTTCAAATCCCTTGACTAACCCATGCATGTTGAAGGGGAATACTTACACACCTAGATTTTATAGTGGTGGTAATTGGAATCAACCTAATGTCACACAGTACAAGATTGATTCCTCTAATAGAAATTAATAATAATATATAAAAAAAAGGGTGAGGATAAAATAAACTGAGTTAAAATAGAATAATTGAAGTAATATAAGTGTTAAAAAAGATTTAAAGAAAGTTAAAGAGATTTCAAATTAGATTTAATAAATAGAAAAATAACATAGGGAAGGGAGAAACTCAAGGGAGTGGGGTCAATTAACTTAAGGAGTTAAAATCGATGTGAAGAGAGGAGAAATGATGGATAGTAGGTTTTCAAAGGTGAATTAATTTTAAGTTCTTTTCATGATTGAAATTGTTAGGATGTTTTTTGATTTCGAGGTATTCCTAGATGATGTTCTAGGGTAGAACGGGAGGAAGATGGAATTTTGAAATAATCAAAGTTAATGAACTATTTTATATTGTGGGAATGTTCACCAATGGTTGATGTTTAGATTCTATTGTGTTGGGTTTTTCTATATTCTTTTTTATGAGCTTTAAAGGACCTCCCTATTTGACCAATGTGGGTTTTCCCACCAGAACCCCATGCCAAGAATTGGTCTAGAGTGACCTAGTTATTAATTTCATATACATACATAAATACATAAATACACACATATCTTGATGTTTAAAAAAGATTATGAAATTATTATGGGATTTAGGCCATTAAGAAAGACAAACTTTTAGCCAATCAAAAACAATTTTAAATTTTACAATAAAATTAAAATCCGATTTCATCCTAAATAATATTTAGGATAAAGAAAATAGTTCTTATGATTGTCACTTAAAATATTTATTATCATAGGGTCATCTTATCTACCAAGCATGCAGAGGAATCAAATCTCTCAAGATGCAAACCTCTTTTAGAGTGTAAAACATGAGGAAAGGTTTGCACCTCGAAAGGCTTGACTCCTCTCGACTTTCGGTAGATATAGAGTTAAGATGAGCATATATTGGTTTTTAACAAGATACTAATAAGATGTTTTAACTATAATGCTTTTTTTTTTATATACTTGTTTTATATAATATATACATAGTTGAATTTTGAAAGGTTTTATTTATAATTTACATTCTCTACCATAAAATATTAATTTTTTTTATTATTATATTATTTTGTTTTAATTACACAATGGGTCAATTCCATTATTGATAGTCAAATTACTTTCATTATCTCATTGGGTGCCTCCATAGGTACCCCATATCACATTCAAGGATACAATGATAATATGGAATACTTATAAAGACACCTAATAAAATAATAAATATAGCATGGTCATAATAATGAAACAAGACAACAATAATATGCAATACTTATAAAAACACCTAAGAAAATAATAAATATAGCATGACCATAATAATGAAACAAGACAAGGATAGTATGGAATACTTATAAAGACACCTAAGAAAATAATAAATATAGCATGGCCATAATAATGAACCAAGACCACTAAAATAAAAATTTCCAAAACCAAAATTTGTCGTGGAAAAAAATAACCAAATTGATCAATCTTCCATCAATGAAACATCTCTCTACACATGTATACACATTGAATCATAATCATTCCCCACTACAACTGAATTTTATAATCATAATTTTTTTGTTTTTTAGTTTGCTAAGTTGTGTGAGTCCTAAAATAACTGCACGCTTAACTTTTGTCTTGAAAAACCACGACCAAAAGACATCTAAGT